>JAFIDM010014012.1:22228217-22254819 GCA_023159025.1 Thereuonema tuberculata
AAAAAGAAGAAGTGGCGACACTTGAAGTAGAGAGTAAAGAAGAAAAAGTCACAGTAGTCGAGGAAGAAGAAAGCAAACAAATGGAGGAAGTGACTAAAGAAGAAACAACAGATACAACTGTAACAAAGGAAGAAGAAGTTGTAACTCAAACTCAAGAAGGGAGCCTCGAATCTGGTAAGGAAGAGGAACAGCAAGTAGAAGAACCAGGTGTTTCGGATTCAGAGAAAGAAGTTTCTACGCATTCTCAGCAGTTAGAAGGCACAGAATTTGTTGAAGAAAAAGAAGCAGCTGAGGAACAAACAGTTCAGGCAGGGGAGACTACCGATACATCGATTCGAAGTAAAGAATCTGTTGGTGACGAAACTACTGAAGAAAAAGAGGAAACGGAACAGGCAATACAAGACAAAAACGAAAAGGAAGAAGAGCCGAAACTTGAAGTAGAAAGTAAAGAAGAAAGCAAACAAATGGAGGAAGTGACTAAAGAAGAAACAACAGATACAACTGTAACAAAGGAAAAAGAAGTTATAACTCATACTCAAAAAGGGTGCCTGGAAACTCGTAAGGAAGAGGAAGAGCAAGTAGATGAAATAGATGTTTTGGATTCAGAGATAGAGGTTGCTTTGGATTCTCAGCAGTCAGAGGGAACAGAATTTGTCGATGACGAACAATCAGCAGATGAAGATAGAGTTCAGGCAGGAGAGATGACCGATACATCGATTCCCAGTAAAGAATCAGTTGATGACCAGCCTGCTGAAAAAACAGAGGAAACGGAACAGAAAATACAACACACAGACAAAAAGGAAGAAGAGGAGACACTAGGTGTTTTGGATACAGAGATAGAGATTGCTTTGGAATATCAGCAGTCAGAAGGAACAGAATTTGTCGAAGACGAACAACCAGCAGATGAAGAAACCCTTCAGTTACTGAAACTGAAGTTTCCTGAAAATGTTGAATCAGCATTGTATAAAGTAAGATCTTTAAGAATTTTTGTTTTCATTTGATAATTGAAATACAATCTAATCCATATGAAGAATTAGAATGATACCTATGTTAGTTTTCTTCTTTTAGTGTTTTTTATGTTATAAAGGAAAAAGAAAAAATAATGAAGCATTCTGATATTTCGAAGAGATTAGGTTGTTTTGAAAGTTTTCATGTTAAGGAAACTAGGTTTACTTAAAATTATTAGAAATTTAACGCATCTGAATAATTCAAAAAGGATATATGAAACAAAGGCATAATGCTAATAGAAGGAATCCGTCCCACTCTCTTCCCGATGACAGTTCAGGGTGCGAATATTTAAAAATTTTAATAGTATCTAGTCTGCCGAGTTTGTATATATTTTCTATTTAGAGATTTAAGATGTATTATTGATTATTTTACATTCCTAAACGGAATGATTAGATGATTGGCAGGTGGTGATATATTTCTCACTGTAATAGCAAATATTCAAATGAACTCATAAACTATTTGTCAATAAAGAAAGAGAAAACTTAAAACACGAACAAATTCGCATCTTCAGAATTTATATGGATGTTTCAATATTTTCAAAATTGTATCGAATATTATTAAAATCATTTTTTTGGAGCTTCTATAAGTTTTTACATTTAATTATAGGTTATACTTTTCAATTCATAGATGTGAAAAAAGCCAAAGATTTAACTAACACAAGGGGCAAACATTTACCATACAAAAGATTTAAGATAATTAATAATTGAAGTAGCTGAAATGACGCTAAAGTTAGAAACACTCGTAAAACTCATCAATAAAATCAAAGAATGCCAAAAAAGCAAGAAAATAAACAGTAAATAAAGAATTAAGCAATAAAGACAGCATAATTATAGGTAACCTAAGAATTTAAAGCAACAGAGAAATTCTAACAAAAATATAAAAAGGAAATTAACTATAAAAAGTAAGAAATGTATAATGTCTCAAATATAGAAAAGTTAATATAATACAAGTTAAAATATAAGTTAAAAATAATCTTATTACGTTTGTAATCTGATGCATGATTTAATTGCTGAAATGTAGAGCCACCTCTGATTTATAAGTTCTCGTATTTTCCAAAACCTTAATGTTCAGATATCTATTCTTTATGTTTGCTGAATAGATTCTTCAAACTAAGAGAGAAAACTCTTTCGTGGTATCTTATAAACGACAGATGTAGTATTATCATCTTTTTTAATTAACTCATTAAACAAATAAAATCAACAGTATTTTTATTCTGGAAAAACAAGTGAGTATAATTTTGAGCTAAAGCATAAATTTAAAGGCTACCCATAACAATAATAAAACTTAAAAATCATAATAAAAAAAGGAATTACATTAACGTAAAGAAAAATAAAAATAAAAAGTTAGAAAAAAATTAAAAAATCATTAGGAAATTAAGTTAAAAAAAAAGTAGTATACGGACTTGAATCGACAACCTTCAGCATATGAGTCGGAGACCTTAAGCATTAAACAACAGCTGACAACGGAATGAAATGCTCGCATTTCTATCATTTAAGCTAATAGAGGAAACCAATGAAAACAATGCCAAATATCTCGAACGTGTGGGTGCGTTGGCCCCTAAAAATAACCTATTCCAATGTTGTTTGGGCCTCTGAACAAGATGGTGCAGTCCATTGGTCGATCCGACCTTTCATTTGGGAGTTTTTAGGGAGGGGGTACAATGACAACAATGCCAAATATCTCGAACATGGGGGGGGAGCGTTGGCCCCTGAAAATACCCCATTCCTACGTGGACAGACCGGACGGACGGACAGGACAAACGCAAAAGCTACCGATTGTGGTCGCTATCACAATAGCTCCCAAAAGGGTCGCTAAAAAACATCGAATGATTCGACAATAAATCGTAAACATTATTTCTCTAATATAGACTTAATAAGAAAACAATATTTTAGAATCGAAACTCAATGATTCGAAAATTGAAATTTGCGAGCTCATACTATTATTACGAAGAGTGATTTTCTTCCACTGTTTAAGGAAACAGCCCAACGATTCACTAGTATCGGAGATTTAGATGGTATTACCAGCAATGATAGTTAATTTAAATGTATGGACTCTATAAAGTCAATTCATAATAAGGGTTATGTAGAGTATGTAACCGTATCGTGCCTTCTATAATTTAGCAAAGTAAATCATTTACGCTACACAGCAATCATATTGAAGCGAGACAAGAAACAACACACCCATCCTATCTAAACAGAAAATTTCACCGTTTATTTCAAAGGAAGCAGCAAGCAAATGGCGAACACAAATTAAACTGATACGGTAATCATAGATAAGTGAACAGTGTAAGTGAAAGAATGGAGAGATGTCGAGACATAAAAGCTTTACCAGCTGAAACAAATGACCTCCCCATCGTTTTTCTGAAATATGGATGTTTATTTTAGGTTTTTTTTGAATCGCTGAAGTTAACATATTTGACTAATGCTGGATTGTAGTCTTTTGCGTCGTCATGTTGCCTATTTCCATATACTGTCATGCGCATTTATCTCTTAAGCAATCTTAAAATGTTACGTTTATTAATTGAAGTCACATTAATTCTCACATCTGCTTTGAATGTTTGAAAATGTGGTCAATCATGTTGCCCTTTGAGATTGGCGGGAAATGGTTGAACTCTTTGAATGGATTTCGTTGAATTCGAATAGCTTATTCTGACAACAACAATCATTTTGAGACAGCCAATAATGAAACAAACAAGCGAATGGTTTCACTGTTGAATTCAATCACATATTTTCTTTTGTAATTTCTGTAATAAGATCAATGAACGTGTCATTATCGGAAGAAAGATAAATAGTCAATATTCCCAAAATGTATCTGGGGTTTAAGAAGTTTATGTAGAAACTTTAAGAAACTGGACGAAAACTGGCGAAGTTGTCGTCTCATTTTTCCTGAAATGACCACATATTCACTATTTAACAGTTTATTTAGGAAATATTGTATACTTCATTGATTTGTTCTTTTAATGTGATCTGCTAATTTTATATTGAACTGCACTGATTTATTGTGGGACCAGTAAAAAAGTATTGAGCCGCTTGACTACGGGTTGGAGGAGCCGAAAGGAAACGGGGATTTTTCCAAGCTGATTTCTTCTCCAGACTGATGCTAGGATCCAATCAGTCCTCTGTAGAACTGTAGCGGGTTTCTTTACCGAGGGTTAAAGGCGGCGTGTGTCGGGCTGACCACTCGACCTCAACTAAGTTCCTCTGCTTAGGAAATGCCTGTGAAGCATTATGTTATACCAAGAGTCATACAAGCCTGTTGTCAGATACTTTGACTTATTTATTAAAACAAAAAAATTCACTAACCTATCTCCATTTGTTCCATTCGTATTGCCGTTCCTAAAATGAAACGCTCGCCAAACCATTCTTCGTTTTATAATATGCGCGGAGCCCTTTAGTCCGATGTAACTTGTGCGTAGCAGCTGCGGTAAGAGAGAAGAGAAAGCTAACTAAAGATAATACCGAGCAACATTCAATAACTGCGAAAATCATTGTTCGGTGTAAGATAGTTATGGTTGCAAGCACAGACAGAAATTGGGAGAGTTTGTGTCGAATGTTTTCTGCACAGTAAAACCAAACGGTGTAAGTGCTCCTACACCATTACAGAACCAAATTGAGTAGCTGCTTGAAGCAGATTGCTCAACACATCGAAGCAGCCGTACACTAACCACAATGACAGTGTCAACTCTAGATTACGGAGATATCTCTGCCACATAGAAAATCGCTCTTTCCGGTTTAGAATCATCATCATATCGTATCGATAACAGCCTAAATTCTATCGGAAAGGTGTACAGCAAGGGCTATTTCCTTAGAGGTAGCAAGGGCCAGGTCTTCTCCGGAGACCGTAACAGGGCAATCGGGGCACGAGAGCAGGTGTGTCATTGTTTCTTCTTTTTTGCAGGAGCACAGTACATCATGGGTCAAGTCAAGGTAACCCCAACTACGAAGGTTATATTTGCAATTGTCAACCCCAGTTCGTAATCTGTTAAGAGACCTCCACATAGGCCAGGGTAGCTCATGACCCGGCGGTAGGGTCTCTCTGGCCCGAGGAGGTCAGCTGGAAATTGACATTTTTCCATCCAAAGGTCTAGTCTCTCACGGACAGCCCGTTTAGAATGACTGCTCTGTAAGCTTACAATTAAATTTCAATATCATTGAATATCACTTTAGAGAGAAAAAATGAAGTGACATGACATTATAACACGTATTCGCATGCCAGTAGACCTTCCCCGTTCTTGCTTTCAGGCGGTGAAAGTGCAAGACCTGCACGGAAGCTGTCCTACAATATGTCATCCCTCTTACTGCAATCAGAAACTGAGTTATATCACCATTGTAATTTTATCTGCTTTCATAATTTTATGAAGGATTATATTAAATAAAATTTTGGTAATGAAAGAACTGTTTCATTCTCTAATGAGAAATGTACTTAATGAATATTGTGGGGTGTTTTCCGTGGTGTCTGGTTCGCAGTGAAATAAAGGAGGCTTACACTCGGTTGGATCTGAACGGAACTCTGAGAACTGTAAGAACTGTTTATTTTAGGATTATATCGGTATTTGTGACTATGTACAAATGATTTGATTGGTTGTGGCGTTAACAATAATTGATTGGCTGACTTAAATGACATATGATCACAACGGGTTTTTAAACCGTTATGATTTAAATAAAGTGAATTAAAAAGGACGCCACAACCGTCAAGAATTTAAAAATAAACAGATAAGTACAGAAAATTGAATAATGATGATTAGTACACTAAAAAAACGGAATAACGAAAATACAAAGAATAACTATGAACAACTATAAAATAACTATAAAAATTACTATAATATCAGTGTAAGTTAATATTAAAAGATATTCAAAACGACAAAACAATAAAAGTACCATAACATAGTTAAAATAACAATAAAAAATTCTGATAATTTTTCGAGGTGAATTTTTACACATTCAAATGCCGTTCCCGAATCCGAAACTATATACTGCATTTTCTCAACATTTCTCGTCTAATTAGTGATTATATGTGTTTTGTTCCATCTAAATTATATCTACTCATATTATTAATCTAGAATATTTCTGTTGACAGCGGAATATGAATCATTTTCAGAGGGTTCCTTCTATTATTTTTCAAATTTGTCTTGTAACTTAAGTCTGTTTTCTAAAAATAATCTTTTTAGCATTCAATAACAACATTAGTTTCAATTGTATGTTAATAGTAACCGTCGTTTAATCTTGCAACTGGACGTTTCTGACTCTCATCACAAAGTTTCGATCACCAACTACAAGTTAAAGCTTAGTTTCGTCGCTATTTTACTGATTGTGCTGAGTAATTTAATTGATCAGATTAATTTTTAATTGTCGGTTGTTGAATGTAATTTCCAAAGTATTATTAATATTAATTTTTTTTTTCTTTTTCAGCTTCAATGCCCTCCAAATACCCATGCATCACCCGTAAGTTTGACAAAACCTAGGTCTAATACAAAAAGAGGCCAACAGAGATTTTCTTCAGCGATAAAACCGCTTCTCGCTGTACACCCGACGCCTGGTCAGGAAATAGCTTCCTTTACTCATCAAAAGATCTCTTACATATGTATTCCAAACAATCGATATCAAAAATCCAAAGCTTTCTCACAGCATGGCATGAGAAGAAAACCGAAAAGGTCTGTTGAAGATATTACCGTGCTTCTGTCGCCTCTCAAACAAGTAATATTCAAAGAGGTACAAACAGAGAACCAATTAGAAAATCCCCCTATACAGAAGAAAAGCAAAAGAATTGTAGACCAGGATTCCACTACTTTCATTCGAGATATTAATAACGATTTACAAACTGATAAACTCTCTTTTAAATTAGTATCTGGCAATACAGAAGAAAAGTTACTACTTAATGGCGACAGAAAAGAGAAGAATGATTTTGAATCTAGGGAGGAATTTTTGGATTTTGAGGATGAAATGGAAGACAATAAGGAAAATGACATCGATTTTTTTCTAGAAGAAACTAATGTTTCGGAAGATTATCCAAAGCAAAGACAACGTAGCTTACAAGGAATATTTCGTAAATCAACAAAAAACAAAGCTAACGATCATCAAACGACTAATGTGAAAACGGAATCTTCAATATCTACTTCGATAAATACTAACTCCTCTTTACAGTTTCATTTAAAAAACCAAACTTTTTGGCCTATGGCAAAATTTGCTGATCGCAGCAAGAAAACGTTTTTTTGGCCGTTTTTGCAAAGCTATGGAAATGCTGAAAATGATGTAGAAGACTCATACAATATTTCCAGTAGCACTGAAGTAAGTCTAATTTTATTTAATTATATGATTATTATTAAATAATTATACATTTAATTAAGTTCATTCCACAAATACCAGCACATACAGTAGAAATAAAATAAAATAAAATGTGGAACTACAGTTCTTTCATAGAATAGGCTCATTAAACAATACGTTTTGATAGGTTTAGGGTAATAATAAATTATAATTTTTTAATCTTTTTTTTTCCATTTGTTACTTTCTTGATTTTTTCGAAATAACTATTTAAATAGTATACCTTTCCTTAAATTTTCAATCGCTTTTAAAGTATTCGATGGTATCAGAAAACCTTTTAATGATAGACTTGAATTTCCAATTTCATTACTACGAGGAAAAAATTCTGCAACAAAAGTCATAAAAGTACTTGCTCATACACTGATGAACCAGAAAAACTGAGACACCCATCTAGTTACCCGAAGGTCCTCGTTTCGATCGGTTGACCACACGACGGAGCATAAACCCCAGAAGCTCTCTCAAATACTGTGTAGATAATGTACACCATGCCTTCTCAATAGTGGTCCACAATTCCCCAATTTTTGATGGTGGTCAAACTCTGATCGGATCTCACATGTGCTTTATTGGGCATGTGTTCTAAAATCTGGCAAAGCAATGTCCAATTCAAGATGCCAAGATCAAAGGAATGTTTCTCCAACCATAATTTAATGACTGCGGACCTGTGTGATGGCGCATTTTCCTGCTGAGAGAGCCCACTCCCGTCTGAATGAATGTATGACATAAACGGGTGCTAATGATCCGTAAGGATGGTTTTTAGAAGCGTCCGCTGGTCAATGATGTCTACGGATGCATCATAGGTCCTAATGCTTGACCGCTGAAACGAATTCCATAAAAAAGCCACCCCGCCCTGGACTGCCCCTTGTTCTCAAGCGGGATCCAATGCCTCATGAGGTTTTCTCCGCACGCATCTATCTACCCTAAACAGTTTAAACCGCGACTCATAGGACTAGACATGTTTCCAGTCGTCGTGTGTCCAGTAGCGTTGTTCACGAGTTCAGACAAGATGCAGAGCTATGTGCTGTTGCGTCAGCAATGGGCCGTCGGCACCTCTCTCCAAAGGGGAGAACATTGTACTTACCGGACGCTGATGGTACGTATGGGAACAGACTGAATTGTTCTGTTATTTGCTATAGCAAACCATCGGAAGTTTCAATGACTACCAGACGACTCTGTCCACAATCGTCCAGAGTTTTTCGTCGGCTGAATGTCTTCCCTGATGTCTTCCCTGATCGCGATACACCCTTGAAATTGTTGCACGTGAAAATCCAAATTTCATGTTGATTTCGAAATGAGTCACACATCTCTACGGCATCAACTATAACCATCTCATTCAAAGTCGCTTACTCTTTAAATCGTCTACGCTCCATCGTCACTGCGAATTATATGAATGCAGAGATATCCGCCTTTATATATACTTCATTTGAGGAAGATACCAATTAAATCGGGAGTGTCGAAATGAAATATAAATGAAATTTAAATAAAATATAAATACAAACATATATTGAAAATAGAAGAGACTTTCTTAGTTTTTCTGGTATTGCAGAGTATTGTAGCATATAATAATTATGGGTCACCTTGTATTAATTCATTTTTAAGAATAACTGAAAATTTTTAGCGGCACCAAGGTTACAGCTTGCCTGTAAAACCGCTAGGGGACCGCTCTTGCTTTTATCCTGTCTGTCTAACCGTTTGGCTGCTACAATGTGTGTGATAGAGATATTCGAATGAAACCTTCACCATTGTGTTCAGCATCAAAAAGTAGGTGACCATGTGTAAAAAATCAGACCTCTAGGACCATTCCTGATCCGCCAAGGCGATTTTTGTTTTTTAAAGGCCTTTTTAAAAGAAAGACAACGCCTTGGGGGGGGGGGTCAGGGAGTGGTCCTAAAGGTCCGAGTTTTTACATGTGGTCACCTACTTTTTGATGGTGAACACAATGGTGAAGGTTTCATTCGAATATATCTAACCGTTCGACCGCTATTGACATCCAGACAGTACCGGTCCCCTAGCGGTTTTACAGGCAAGCTGTAATAAGTGTTTTGCTAATAATGGGTTGCTAAAAACCAAGAAACCTGGTATTGTTTTAATTTCCTTATTATTACGAATGTGAATGTTGCTAATGCAAAAGGCGCAATTGTTGCGTGTAGTGTCATTGTTGTGATGGTTGTAGAGCTGCATTATAAATGTGATTGTGGCGACGTGCGGAAAAACGAAATTCTGATGCAAAGCGAGAAGCTTCAGGTTTGCGTAAGGAACGGTCTCGCTCAAAATTTTGTTTATAAAATAGTGCATATTATGGGGCCGCTTTGCTTTTGACACTGTCTAAAAGCATTAATTACCTGTCTAATTTAGAAAACCTGTTCAAAACTTTTTTATGAAACCAAGAGATCTATATCAATATCAAATATTTTTGATATATAAGAAGTATTCTTTAAATCTAACATGATAATAAAAAGACATAATTGTAAGTTACAATAAAATGAAGGATTAAAGAATAAAAGAAAAGATTTATAGAAACATCTTCTTTACTTCACATATCGAAACGGTTCGAGAGGGACTGTATAAACTTAATCCCCAGTTGTGATCAAATGTTCTACTAATGAAGACCACCAAGATACCAAATTTGGTTGGAGAGACGAGGTGTACTGTTCTTACCAACTTCAAAAAATGAAGTCTGTAATGATTTGAGAGGATAAAAATAAGCAATGTTTTATTAAGAATAAATACTCAAAAAAGAAACAATGCATTTACAAAAAGTCTTCTGGAATGGTACATAAATTTATACATTTGAAGAACAAAAATGAAAATTTGTTATTTCATGCCTTTCTCTGAGACATATTACAAGTGCCAGAATTCTGGCCAACTAACTTTATTCTTCCGTTCGTCTCCGTTCCAACACCCTTCCCCCACCATCTCCCGTCTCTCTTTAACAATAAAAAAAACCCAGTTATTATGTAGCTCTTTTACTAATTTATATGTAGTGCTTCTATTAATTTAACAGTTTTAATATTTATTTTTTTATATGGAAAGGTGATGGAATCAATTAAGTAGAATAAATTTGAAATGCTAATAGACATGAAGAAAACATATTGCTGTATTTAATTCTTTATAGATCCACTGTTGAAGATGAATAGCAATAATCTCAGTGGTATCTTCGATAGCTGAAATTCAATACATTTTTCTTATCCAGTTTCATTCTATCTTTGTGAGATCTACAAACATTCTATCTTTATGAGATCTTGGACTTAGCCTTTTTTTGAATCTACAATTCTGAGTTCGTTAGTGTGAAATTCGTTTTGAATTTTACTGCCTTCCCTATTCATATTCAAACGACACAATAATAGTAATTTAGTTTAATAAGTCATAAACAGAAATAAGTAAAACAATGTTAAATTAAGATTGAATTCCCAAGTGTCTTATTATTCCATTTATATGTTTTTCATTAATAAGTTTCCTAAATACTACAGACACTTGGACTGGGAAAGAATAGGTGAGAAAGTAAAGCAAATTTATGTGCGGAGAGAAATTAATAGCATTAGTTTTACACAGCTCATGAAGGAAATCAATAATAATCAACGCTTCCATAATTAATATTAATAAATAATTTATAAAAAATAAAGTAGGGTGTCAAGAATAATACAATGTGAGATTAGGTTATTTAAAAAATGGTGTAATAGTTGTTAAATTTTTTTCACTAAATTAACATTTCATCTATTCTGTTTTGACAATCTTATGTACTGTTAATAATAGATCATTACTGTCTTAGGATGAATGTCAACAATAAATGTGACTAGAATGTTGTGCAGTGAAACAATTAACTTCATTACATAAATAATTCTCGAATTAATTTTAGTAGAATTCGTTCCCCTCATCTGATTTTTGTATTATCTTATTTTCGAAAAGTATCCAAAATCCGTACAAGAAAACTTACCTTTGTATGATAACATGTGATGTAATATCTTTCTCATTACAGATTCCTATATCGTGTCCTTCTCCGCTGGCTATTTTGTTGTGGTATCAACGTTCTAAAAAGGTCCTTGATGAAAAACTGTCTGATCCTACTATAATAAAAATCAGGAAAAATAACTTTTTGCTAAAGTTAGAGAGTAAAATGATTCAATGCATGAAAAATTATAAACAAAGAATGTTAGAACAGCAGAAAACACAAAATACCAATACAGACATTTACAATCACTCAATATTGTGAAGTCAATTTTTTTCTAAGATGTATAGCAAATAAAACCTTACGGATTAGATAAAACTTCAATAAGTTCTAAATATATCCTTCGTACTTTATAATTATGAGAAGAGATCAAGAATGAAAGAAGTCTTTAAGGAAGAGGTATAAACGAAAACTTTAAAGTGTAAAGCTTAAATAAATCGACAATACTTTTAAGATTTACTAAATCATAACAGTCAACTAAATTATATAAATTAAGCTACAAAGTGTCATTCCTAACTGAACTGAAAGAAAAGAAGAAAATAAATAACTTTTAATTGTTATATCAACAGCATTTTTAACAACAGAATCTTCAATTTATTTTAAATTTAACAAATATTTTGAATATCTGATTCAGTTATATTATCTTGTAGAAAATTGTTTTTGTATCTAATCAGATTTTTTAAGTTATTAACGAAATTGTAAAGTTTTAATGTAATTGTTGATTTTTTTTTATTTTTAAGTTATCTCCTCTATTTTGAGATATTTATGTATATACATATAAGCTATTGTTAAATTATGAAGAAGAAAACTCTAATCCTGTTTTCCCCCTTATTTTAAAGAAAAACGGAATCATATTCTGAAATAAGTCAGAAAATATTCCTTGTAGAAGTTTTTAAAAAGAATGGATATAAATTTAACACAAAAATACTGGAAAATATGGATTTTGATAATGATGTTTTCTTAAGGTATTTTTAATAAAAAGAATTATGATTAACCATCACAGTGTGATGAATCAAATTAAAAAACAGGATCAAACACACGAAAAATACTACACATAATTCCATAACACAGATGTTATACGCCTAACACAGATGTGCCCATCACTAATGCCTTACAACATGAGCTTCATTAATTCATTTATTATTACAGTTGATTCTTTGTTTATTAACATTGAAAGGTTACCAATGTGTTTATATACGTGAGTGTTACTTGAACATTGTAATGAAAAATTCTTTTAATTGTTGTTAATGTTTGTTTACAGGAATTTGTAATTTAGGAAAAGCCTATTTTTATTTCTATTGCTTTATAGTCTCAAGAAGAGGCTTGTATTCCAAGCCTCGTAATATGTGACAAGTTATGGAATTATTTAAATATGTATTATTTTTCGTGTGTTTGGTCCTGTTTTTTAATTAGAATTTGTGATTATTGCACTGTAGATTCTGATATTTAAGCATATGTAGTGAAGATGGTACAATTCTTTGTAGATTCTTTTTTATTTAAGTTTTTAGATGCAAACAACTGAAAAAAAATAATTGGGCACTTGATTATGGGGGAAAGTTCCGTGATTACTTTAAAAGATAAAATGATGGCCTCTTAGTTTACGGCTTTTTTCTGAAGTAAGAATATGAAGCTTTCCTGTTTTCATAATAAATCAATATTTTAAAATGTAATAAAAATACAGTAGAGCCCCAATTATCCGCGCTATTGGGTGGCAAGGGTACCGCGGATAGTAAAAATCGCGGATAACCCGAAAAAAAAAATGAGGCGTAAACACGAAAAAAATTATTTCAACATAAAAACTACGTTTTATTATACAAAAAACATAATATGCAAAACTTTTAAAATATGTACAGTACAGCAGAAACCTTTCTGCAGAGCAAGAGCCTGCCACTCATCCATAAATTCCGAGAAGGCCTATATGATTACGATACACAATAAACCTGTCAGTAATTTTCGACCTTCGCACTGTAGGGCCTATTGTAGTTTCCTTGTTGTTGGCTTGGATTAAAATTGGTTTTTTTGAGGTTCGTAATTAAAAACTTTTTTCGCGGCACTCGCGGATAATCGGGGCTCTACTGTACGTAAATCTACCGACTTCAGTAGAGTTAATGATGATGGAATCTGAATAAGTCACACTTCTTTAAAAGTCAGTTTTCCAAATCAGATAGAATAGGGATTGACAAAACATAGAAATTTTTCCAAGAATATTATTAACCTACCAATTGGATAGTTTTGAAATGGCGTCAATATCAATATTCAGTTTTCTTAGTAGATATTCTAAAACCAAATTAACTAAAATGGACACCTTGCTAAAAGGAATCGTACGTTCAGACTGGAGATTCATCTGTTCAGCTTTATCCATCACAGGTAATGCTACTAGAAGTTACTAAATTTGAAGAAATCCGGAATTCATGAGGGAAAAGACGTCTCCGATTTACGTAATCCCGATCAACGTATATAACGCAGAAAATAAAAATAAAACATCAGGTTGTCCAAACTTTCGGAAAGCGCTAACATTTGTGGAGCGCGATACATGTAACTTACGCTCCGCATGCGTTAGACAGCATCATACTAGTTACCACAGGTATCTGCTTGAGTAAAAAACAATTTGTGCTAAATGTTTCAACTTTTTCAATTATTTCTGACACTGAGTAAACACCATGGCTAGTCAAAAGCATCCAAGAGGTGAAAAAATGACTCAGAAAAGTGTCTGAACATTTTATATCTCAAAGCAATGCTATATTTTTCAAGCTATGTCGAGAGGGGTTCTCTGACCTACGTAAGGATCTTACGTAAGTCGAGGACTGTCTATGTCTATTAATTTCTTTTTTATAGACATCTTTCCTTTCCGAGTCTTTTATCGGTGAGGCGGGATTGGGCTGATGAGTCCGTTGAAGGACAAAACGGCCGTTCCCAATTCCTCCCCATAATTGAATCGGAAAGGCAATTTTGATTATTCAAGTGCCGTTCTTGTTTTCGTTTCTTTTCGTTAATTTCTTTTTAGCTATGTAAGTATCCACAACAATTTTGCAAGTTAATGTTTTGCTACAAAATTTAGACGGTAGTATTGGTACCTGGGCCTCCCACATCAAATTCAAGGTCCAGGTACCAAATGCAGTAACAGGCTTCTGCAGTAAAGGGCTGCCCTCTTAGGGGGCCTTTTTCCATTACAAAATGGCATAAAGAAACAAGTGCTTAGGTTCAGTTATAATGGAAACGCAAGTATAATGTGACCCTTAAGGAAATCGTGACTAAGACGTTCTTGCACCGTAAACATGATGTCCAATGCTGAACACCTGTGGTAGAAATTCCAGATTGATCATCAAATATTAAAAACGGAAAAACGATGAAAAATACACAATCGTTTGCTTTCACGCCTTGAGCCACCATTCTTACAATTTTTTTTCTGTGAAGACTTCAGCCCGGGCTCCTTTGACGGCCGCTCCCGATGCTAAGGGACCAACTGACCCTAACTACAGTTGATTTATTTAATCTGAATGTATTTGATAGCCTCTTATAATATCTCCTGTTATTATACAATCCTTAAAATGTGTTATATTGTTCAAAAAGAGAAAAATTTCTTTCCAATTTTGACAAAATAACCTGTCTCCTTTTTACGAAAATGGAATACAAACTTTTACACCATTCAAAAAAAATAGGGAAACGAAAGGATGAATGATGACAAAAAAATTAATTACATATTTGAAGGAGATAATAGATCAGAAATTGAAAATTCTACAGCACGTAAATGTTAATATTGAATAAAACGCAACATCTGAATTTTTTTTTCTAGATTTGATTTTGGCTAATTTCCAAATCTGAATTTTTCGAATCGTTACGATCTTTTTCACTGTATAAACAAAACGAGATTCTTTTTTTAATTTTTAATGAGCTTCTGATTATTTTTTTGCCTCGAACTAATGACAAAATAGAGAGATAAAATTCCTATTTTTATTACTCAGGAATTGAAAAAAAAAATAATCAGTTTATTTAATAACGCCTAAATGATTAGATGTTATGCGATTGTAATACAGTTCCTGTTTAGAATGATTGATCGATTATTATATTATGATAACTCTTACTTATCTCCAATTGTATGAATACGTAAGGCATCCCAACCAACAAATCGCAATCAACACTTAAAAATAAAGCAAATATAAAACCAAACTTTAAATTATCGATATATATAAAATAATAAATATCATTTAGATGTTAAATCAGAGTTGTGAAATGGGAGAAAAAAATTTTCAGACTCCAACTCCGTTCCCAGTAATTTAGAAAGTGTAACTCCGATAATTAAAGATTCAATGGCTCTATCTCCCGACACGATTTCGGTAACTTAAAAAGTAGGATTCCAGAGTCGATTTTGACAAAAATCTATTCACTCGTTAGTCTTATTGCATACTAATATGAATTTTAGTGTAAGTAACATTTACATAAATTATAAGATTTGGAGTCAAATTTTATGAATTAAAATTCGAAGATAATAAGCTATTGTTAAAGTATCCCGTTATAGACTTATGCAGGCCCTTGCGGTGGCATGAGGTAAGGCTCCCGGCGCTGCGTGATCATGGGGACTAAGCTGAAGTCGGATGGTCAGCCCGACGCCCACCCGCATTTAACTCCGGGGAAAGAAACCGGGTACCCACTCTACAGAGGTCTGGGTAGGCCCTAGGACCCGTTTTGGAGGAGAATGGGGGGTGCAAAAATCCCCGCCCTCCGCCGAGGCCAGGGATCGAACCCGTTACCTCCAACCGCCCTAATGCACTCGGCTACTCGGCACAATAAGCTGATGTGCCGACTTTAGTTTAGAGGTTAATCAGGTGCACAAAAAACTGACACGTTCAGCAGACAATTAGTTTTAATTTGCCGAGATAACGCTGAAGAAAATCGAAGAAAATGAAATGGGTATTTGGCCTTAAGAAACAAAATAAGGCAGACGTGCATGTGTTTTTTTAATGGTTATGTGTGGGTTTCTTTTTAATTAATCTGATGTAAGTAGTAGGTAACAGCTACTACTTTTTTTTTGTGGAGTTTCCTCTGGCAAACATACTTCGCATAGAAAGATAAAAAAAACTTATTTTACAACAATTTTTCTTTTTGTGTAAATATGAAAATTGAGTGAAGTTGGCGAAATAATTTGAGAGAAGGTTAGACATAAATTAGTAAATTTTAGAACTTTGATCGCCCCCCCCCCCCCAAAAAAAAAAAAAAAAAAAAATAAAAAATAAAGAAAAGAAAGGAAGAGAAAGAGAAAGGAACAATTGCACTGCTATGTGCGCATATAGAGTCTGTTACAAAAAAAATCGAAGCAATTGAAGGAAGCATCGAATTTGAATGAAACTTTTTATGCATCTATCTTTCGATTAGATATACGAATGATTAAAATTTAGTTGTCAAGAAACATCACCTTCACTTCCATGGATGAATAGCAGTGACCATCTTGTGCTCCACATAAGGATCCTTAGAATCTTACTAGACAGACTCTGAATCGTGGAATTATTGCTTTGCATCAGTTCACCAACAGTAATGCTTCGATACGTGTTCGAAGACTTTACGATCAATTGCAGGACATCCAGAGAGGCCTTATCGTGACACTGAGAAAAGTCGGCTCGTCATGCAGATGAATCGCTAGCCATCGAAGTCGTAGTATTCTTTTGTAAGAAGGCACATGAATCGATGGCGTGGGGTCACTCATTCACGTCGCCAAAACTCTTGTCTATCCAACAAACCACTGCTAGAGACAATCAGTTTGTTGGAGGCATGCCCTAACTTCTCCGACACCTTCACTCTCCATCATCCAGAGAAACGCAACATTCGGTAGACAGGAACCGGTATCTATCCGCTAGACGAATGGCAGACGCTGAGCTTCATTCCCTATGAAGCCTGCCTTTAACAACTCAGCATCGGAGCCGTGGCGTCCTATCCAAAAGATATAGTCTGCTCTATTGGGAGAGCTCAAATCCTTGTAGAGAAGCACACAGCCATTACAGCTAGTACAGTGGCGTAGAAAGGCAATTCTTATGATAGCAGATCCACTCCTACAATGATTCGATGAATGTCGAGAGATACGAGGAGAAGATTCTGCAACCCGATGTTTTGCCATTACTGCTCCAAGGAACAATTTCCAGCAGGGATAGGCACTTACCGCAGACGTTCCTAGCAGTGCCTCCGAGCAATTCAAATCCCTCCTTGGTCAAACAGAACGCGGTAATTGAAGTGAAGAGGCCATATACTTTCGTATCTAATCAATAAAATTATATTGAAAAATAAGAACGCATTATAAATATATTAGCATATTTATTATCCTTATATATTATTTCTCAAAGATGTTTCTGTGTCGGAACGCCATAACTTCCGTAATACTTCATCAAACTCAATGATTGAGACATCATTTTGAAGATTTCGGTCTCCGCTAATGACGAAAAATAAACAAATTGTTGAAAATTAATGTTTTCGTTTAAAATCTTTATTTTAAAAACCTTTTTATAAAAATGTAGACACGCTTTAACAGAAGCGATTTGATCTTTCGAAAGCGAAACAGCATTTCAAATAATTCTATAGCGCCGTAAAAAATGAACAATTTGAATAAAAATGCACTTTAAAATGATATTTCATCGTTTATTTAATAAGAACAGAAAAAGAAACAAACAAAGATTTAATAGTTTAATAACAATAAACCATCTATTGATAATGTGTTTAACTAACATGCACGATAGCTGTTGGATTTATTTATTATTTCTCAAAGTTGGTCTTTTTGTTGCGAATTATTCGCACGGGTCAACTAGTTATAATTATTATTATTAGTATTATTATTATTAAACTGTATTGCCAAACTCTTTATGGTACGTTTTAATGATTGGGTTTTACAGAATTAATTTAAACCTTGTCTTTTATCTGTGTATGTGTTTCTTATAATCTAACCATAGACTTTTCTCGAGTGGAGTACCTGAAATAACGTTTAATCAGCAAAATGATCTACAGTTACTGTTTTGCCGATTAAACTGAAGGCCTTACAGCCAAGAACTTATATCCATACTCGATATTTACAGCTTGATAGAATCTAGACAGACAGTATATTAATTGTTTAAGCAAGTTAGTTTAATCAGAAAAATAACGAATTATAAAAACGAAGTAGCTCTAAATCACAATCATTCAATTTCGCTTCGTAATTTTTTGACGTTTGTGTATAAATTTCGAGATTGAACACTGACAAAATTCTGGGATTAAAATAGTTATCCCTTTAACATTATGGTATACAAGGTGTATCAGTTGGACTCGGTCAACTGATTGTTTGCATATACTAAGAACAATCAAATGACCTGGTGAATTTTGACTTTTCACTAGGGCTTTGGCGATGATATGTTGGCTGTCTTTGGTAGTGGTTGTGGTGTGGACCCTTTCGCAGCATGCTTTGTTTCAACAGAAACAGTGTCTTCAAACTTCTTCATGATTGTAGTCATTGTTTCACGTTTCGGAGAAAAACCGTATTCCTCATGAATTAAACGTCTTGCCGGAGAGATGTTGCCCTTCGACTCATAAATAACTCAATGCAGACACACTTGCTTTAACGTAAACCGTAACACGCCTGTCATTGTGAAAACCTGTTTTCCTGCCTGTCATTGTGAATTATCTCACGGTCACTAACGCATGTTCAATGTCACGAAGTGCTCGTACTGACGTTAGGTGCTTGCCCACTTTTTTACACAGGTAAAGCATTCCCGCCATATATTACTGTTACTCTTGTGAAAATGGCTACCAGAAAGAAGCTTAACCGGCTTACCGGGTTCAACTGATACACCCCGTAATTCCATTAATTTACAACTGTTTGCCGCACATGGGAAATAAGAAGGCTTATCTTTGAACTTCGTCACATATAATTTCAGTTTTCTTTTCAAAATTATTTACGCATTCCTCTATAACTAAATACGAACAACTTGCCGAAGCTATATTACCCTGATAAGATTTCCTCAGAGATAAAGTAGATTTCTCTATTTACAAAGCAATCATTGGTTTTTAGTTTAAACAATAACAATTGAACAGATTTGACAAAGTCCAAAATAAATAAACAGATATTTGATGAAATGTTATTCATCGAAAACGAAAGCAAACGAAGAGTATTCCTGATAAATTAAATACTGCAGAAAATACGATAACGCTACACATCCTATTCGTTATCTTTTTGTCCAATCCAAGGTATTTGGGTGTGCCAGACAGTCATCTAAGACAATCATTTACTTATGAAAACAATGCTTGCCGTAATGGAAATAAACTTATAAAAAGTAAATAAACTTTTCATTAAGTGTAAAACTTATTTCAGTTAATTTCTTTAAATAGTGAATAAAGCAAAAGCAAAGTTAAAAGTAAAAATGTAACAGAAAGTAGGAGTTACTATCAGCCAAGCATAATATTGATCATCACGGAAAAAAACGTAATATATTCTATTCTGTCTACTTTATTTATTTAAATTTACTTATGTTTAAGTTTGTTAATGTTTAAATTTATTTAAACAAGTTATATGTTTAAATTATTAGTTATGTTGGATTTTTAATTTTAGTTATAACATCTTTATAAATTTTAATAATTAATCTCATTTTTTAGTTGATGCGAACGAACGAGAGATTAAATCTTTTCTTTATCTTCAAAATATCTCTGTTACCACATAAGCGATTTCTGTAACAATGACAGACATCTTGTTAACTGGAACTTGCAATAATAGTTATATTTTATAGGACCGACAAAAATTCTTTACAATCCATGCCACACCTTGTGGTCAACTCGCCATAACTTTGAATTTTATGGATAAAATATTTTTATTCATAAACTGTATTGCTGAAGATAACTCTATCTTTGCAGAATCGCTGAAGAAATTTTGAAGAATCTCTGAGTCTCTTATCTTCAGCAATGAACTTGGATTTCTCAGCATTGAAACATGGATTTCTCTTCAAAAATAATTGTTTTAGGGAATAGATCGGCAAATTTATTGAAGATTTTTCAGAAATCATTATTTTCAGAAATGGAGCAACATTACAGGATTTGGACTTTAAATTTTTCTTTAAATATTAGTAATTTAAAATTTGAAATTAAAATCTAAAATTATTTCTGTAATTTGAACAATCTTCACGTTTTGTTTGTTAGCTGAAACACATCACGTTTTGTGTGTTGGTAATCATACCTCACGTTTTTGTCTGTTCTTTAAAATTTCTGAATTCTCTTGGATGTAATTATTATTTTATTATTTTTGTAGTTTGGGAAGAGGGAAAGATTCCCTATTCCTATGGTGAAATATGGCTAGAAAAAGAAGTATAAATCCTTCGAAATATTGCCAATATATAGCCTTTGATGTATGAAGTTTTTGGAGTATTAAATCAATTTAAATTTCTTGTTTTCTTTATTGAAGAAATGACAAAAAAAATATTAAAACATCAAATTATAATGATAAAATATGGTAACGATATTGCGAACGTTAAATATATGTAAATATTTTTCCTTGTATGAATTGTTTTTTTGTTCTGTCTATTTCGGAGAGTTTCTAAGCGAAATAATTAAGCCATGATTTTTATTACAGTACTAGATTAGATTAGAATGGGGTTAATGTGGGCGGCAGGAAGCCAAGCACCGCGACCAGTAGATCTATTGTGCGAACCCACGGAAATGTGGACAGATGAGAGAAAGACTGAGAAAGTATGGTGGGAGGTTCGCAGGGAAACGGGAGAACCCCGAGAAAACCTATCCAGCGCAGATTGTCCACCATCACGAAACCCACATGAGAACCGAACCCGGAACTCAGAGGTGAGAGGTCAGTGTCTTAGCTACAACTCCAATTACAGTACTAAGTTTAATACAATCAGGATCTCACTTCGGGCGGACTAACGGGTTCGTTATCCCTGACCCCGCGTCAGATCTATAATAACCTTTTTAATATAAAAAGAAACTAATTTACAAAAAAATTAGTTCAGAGTAATTTTGGTTTGAAATTACTCGACATTCTAATTTAAAACCAAAGTTAGAACACGCAATAATTAGAAAACTGGACTACAATATTCTGTGTTAAAAGAAAAATTCAATTAAATTCATGCATGAATGTGGAATTGAAAATAGTCGTGCTCTTCACCGAAAGTCCCAGAAATCACCCGAATTATATTGAACCAGCCTTTCAATCCTATTGATCTGTCCGCTTTAGATTTTGCAGTTCATCTCAAAAGTTAGATATCAAACCATCCAATCAAAGCAAAAAATAGATTTGAACGACTATCAAAATTGCCGTTGTTGTTAAATATTTACATTTAGTAATTGTGTACTGCACTGTTATATAATAAGATCATTTCTGCTAGCTGAAACAGCAAGATTCTCAAAGATACAACTAAAGAACTTTATCAGTTTCCCGGAAGAACCTTTCATATTTTTTTTAGTTATCAATTTTTTTAGTGAGAAATTATCAATAATCCTTATTGCTAAGTAGCTCTTTGGGTTTGTATGCTGAATTAGAAAACTGCTTCAGAAACTGCATTCCGGCATTTAAATTATTTTTCAATGTTTATTTCCTTTTTTACTATCTAGTAATATCATTATTTGATTTTTTGTTTTCGTACTTCCCATTAGTATGAATCTGAATAATCAATCTCAAAACAGGAATCCAAGAGTTGTCACATTTCAAAAAATATACGAAATACATCATTTACAATAACAGAATAGTTGATTCTGTTGCTACTCTCTGAAAGTTAATTAAACATCATTTTGGATTAGTTTACATTTTCTAACTTGTCATTTGCAGTTCGGGAAATCGGCGTGGCTTTACACAAGGAAGTGAGCTTCCAGTGGCAAGTCGCGTTTTGCTCTCGTTAAATCGTGATATAAAATGTCGGGCGGCGAAGCAACGAAGAGGCTGCTTTCGCAACTTTGGTTTTACTATTAATTCTCGACTCTTCTCACTACAGAGACAAAGAAAATAAATAAATAAAAAAAATCCCGGAAGAAGCGCTGGTGGATGCAAATCACGAACGAAGAATATAAAGAATTCAGGCTGAAGTTAACACTGTCAAAGAAAAAAATTAAATCATATCGAATTGCTAGTAAACTTACTTCAAATTATAATATACTGAAACTAGAGCAAACTAGATAGGTTTTCGCACAATTTCCAGGTTTCGGAGCATGTCTAAGCAGTTATTAAACATCTTGAAACTACAACTGAATACAACTAAGGAAACCAATAATTATTTGGATTACGATCTCAGACATGGGGTGCTTACAGAGTACCCCTCTGTGAGTAAGGGCCTCGCAAAGAATACTTGCCGGGGGCTCCGCGATTGCTAGAAGCAACGCTGAATACAATAGCTGAGTACAATGTGTATTTTTTGTTTTTAGTTTAAGTTTTGGAGGTACCATATTCCTTTCGTCTAAGATTAAGAAACTGGATCTTTTTTCCAGTCAATTATAATTAAATTCATTGTAGAATCAATGTAAAAATTTTAAATTTAATAAATATTTTAATTTTAATTCAGATAAGATTTCTACATTTTGTTCTTGCTTTTTATTTTCTTGCTTTTAGTTTTTGAGGGGTCACTGTCTCCATCGTGTATTTTATTTTTTAAATTTTATAAATGTAAATTTAGAGTTTAAGGAAGGAAGTTTAATTTGAATGCAGTTTTTACAGACTATATAGTTACATCATTAAGCTGATAGGCTCTTTGAAATTATTGTGCGATTAGTAAACACTTCCTTGTCAGTTGCGGAATGTTGATAGACTTTAGGATGACGTTGCAGTAAATAGTCAGATGGCCTTGACCGTAATCAAATGATATATTTCCATTCTAAGTTTATCAATTGAAACTGAAATACTAATTTTTTTTCAGTAAGCATCTTTTTGCCAGTATGACGCCTTAGTGCTTATGCTAATAGTAATGAGCTAATACTAGAAAAAAATTCCTATAAAAACTTTCTCTTTGTCTCTTTATTCCAGTTTCGAATATTCCAAAATTCTTTACTTTAGAACCGTTATTCCTCCACTGAAATTATCGAGAATATTTCAAAAAAACAAACAAAAAAAAACAAAACTAAGTTTTGATTTTATTCTTTGTAATTACATATTCTAATTATTATGCTTATCTTTCCAACCTAAAAAAGACTACTAAGCTGTTGTGTATTCTTTAATCAACTGTTAACTATTCCAAACACATATGGCTCATTATTTCAACTTCAATTTAATTCATATTATTAACCTCTAAACATTTTTTTTCTTTCTGAGAAAAACATAAAAATAAAATCATCCTAGGAAAACCTTAACCATTCGTTGTTTTGAAGAATGACAATTTTTTCACAACTTGATGGATTTTGATTGAGCTGAAAGGGCCGTGGGTCTCTAGATCTATTATACAAGCTCTGATAACTAACAAAGGCCACAGACAGCCCGGAATTGAGAGAGAAAGAAAACATCCATATCGGCCACAGGATTCGAACTCAGGCTTCAGGCTTATTAGTCAAGTTAGTAAGCTACATTAAGGTCGGGTATATTGACGGTATTTTTCACGAAAGCCTCTTACTTTTTAGTAATTAAAATTGTCGCAACCCATTAACTATGGCAGTTTAGTACTATTGTACAGCCTCAATGAATATTTCATCGCAGTTAACTAAATTGCCTAAAAATATAAGTCTTATATGAACACTTTAAAAGGCTGAGACCCAGTGTTTTACTAGATGACACCTCAGGATAGCTCTTTCACGCTCATTAGTGATCATTGGCTGAGAATCTCTTAATTATTTCTTAATCTCTTTTATTTTTTTTTAGGTAATACTTATTGTTTTATTTTCATCTTTTATTTACCTCGATGCCAACACCCTTTGTCTTCTCGACGGGATTCCCCTTAAGGCAACTGGGACGTCAAAATTATAATCAATACATACTGTTGTAAATATTTTAATAGGCAAAATAAATATTATTATTATTAAAGCGTCGAACAGATGGCTGATGAATGGATGAATGGTGAGCTCTTTGGAGAGACCAACGGGGTTCACGATCGCCATACAGAACCAAGTCATCCCCATACGCAACTACAAGAAACACATTCTACATGACGCAAACACACGTGATGACGTATGCAGGAAATGCCACACTATGCATGAGACGATCGACCACACAATATCAGGCTGTCCCCTTCTCTCACAAACAGACTACCTCCACCGACACAGTCAGGCAGCATCGATTGTGCATCAACAGCTAGTACACAAGCACTCACTTATTAAGAACACGGTCTCATACTGCAAGTACACACCACAAAGTGTATTGGTGACTCTAATACATTTGTCTGTGTGAATAGGGCGGTCCCAGTACAGCTTATGTGATGGTGACTCTATCACATAAGCTGTACTGGGACCGTCCCATTCACACAGACAAAACCATACATCACAACAGACCTGACATCACACTTGTTGATAAGGTCAACAAACAGACCTATCTCATTGATGTTGCAGTGCCTATCAGCAAGAACATACAGAAAACTCACGTAGACAAGATTAATAAATACACCGATCTAGCACAGGAGCTCCAGAAGCAGTGGAAGCAGGACCGCGTAAGTGATGTACCCATTGTCCTGTCCGTCACTGGTATGGTGCCTCACACGTTATTATTATTATTATTATTATTATACGTTAAAAAAAACTCTCACATTTTCAGATAATAAAATAAAAATGATAAGACTAAAAACCACATTATGTAAAAATAAAAGGATTAAACCTAACTACGTCATATTTTCGTACAGAACATAGTATCAAACTTTTGTTTTGATCATTGTGAAAAATATTTATTCGCCTAGATTTCTATACAAATTTTTTACTTTGTTTCAAGACTCTCCAAAGTTTTGGTATCATTTTTAAAAGATCCTTTTTCTTTTCTTTGTTTATTTTGTTCCAACGCTTCAATATAAACATACGATGTCTTTTCAGAACTACTATTGGTTCTCATTTTGTAAATGGCTTTCTAATAATTCTACCCTCATTCGACGTAATTACCATCTCGTAAATAGGCAATATACTGTATTATTATCAATGAAAACTGCTATTCAGGCCCGGACTGGCTCATTAAGAAGGGCGGTGGAAACTAATATGGCAGGGGCGCCATATACACTACCCTACACTAATGGACCGGACAGTGCACTTTATTGGAAAAATGTGAAAGTGTAACTAATTTAAGAGTGGGATGGGCACCCACGTGCTGAAATTACATTAGCCACCTTTGGGCCATGCTTTCCACAAAGTTTTGATACAGAGCTAAGGGTTTTTATGTCCATTCCTGCTGTGGTCCCCTGGCCCTCAATCGATGCTCTAACTCATCCCATAAATGTTCGATGAGGTTTAGGTCGGGACTCTGAGCAGGCCATGGAAGCCGCTTTACAGGCATCTCTGTATACCACTGCTGGACAGAGGCTGAAACATGGCATGGAGCATTGTCATTTTGAAAGTAACTATCATCATTTCCAAGCATTTGCCAGAGAGTAGGAACAACCCGATTAACCAAAATGTCTTTGTAGCCTTCGGAGTTCAAGATTCCCGCAACAACATGCAATGGTCCCAGGCCATACTATTAGAATCACCCCCACAGCATAATTCCCCACCGCCGAACTTCACAGTTGGAATGATGCACTCGGGTAAAAGACGTTCGCCTGGCATTCGCCACACCCAAACACACCCATCCGACTGGAAGAGAGTGTAAGGTGATAAGGCACGTTACACTCCATAAAATTGTTTTCCACTGCTCTACACTTCAGTTGCGACTTTGCAAATAACACTTGAGTCTGGCGGTTCTGTTGAATAGTGAGATGTGTGGTTTGTGAATTTTGAGGGTGTTCAATTCCTTCCGCAATGTATTGTGTTTGTGATGTATTTCGCAATGTAACCCCTGATGCCTGTTGAAACTCACTGATCACATGCGCACATGCACTTTGACGATCTCGTCTGATTTTATGTAAATATGCAGGTGTCCGATCCATTACTGTAGGGTAGTGTATATATATATACAGGGTGGGCAAAATAAAAGAGGCCTCGGAAAAAAAAGGACAGAGTCCACTATCGCATGGGAGATTGGGTTGGTTGAACCTATTCTTCTCACAAGGGAGACAGCGTCGGTCGGATCCAACAGAAAAAGATAGGGGGAAAATTGGACAGTTCCACAGGTAACAATGTATCAATTATTGACAATAGGACTGATCCTTGTTAATGAACTGCCTTGTTAATGAACAGAAAATGCGGGAAACCATAACTGCGATGCAGCAATCGGTTGCTGTTACATTCACACCACAGAAGATGTTGAAAATGGCCACCGTTGACGTCAATGCAGCGCTGT
>JAFIDM010014012.1:22255219-22267678 GCA_023159025.1 Thereuonema tuberculata
ACAGAAGATGTTGAAAATGGCCACCGTTGACGTCAATGCAGCGCTGTGCTCAATTTATCAAACTGTGAGACACGCTTAGCAGCTCTGTCTGAGGGATAGCAGCAATAGCCTTTTCAATGTTCTGCTGTAGCGCTTCCAGTGTGTGAGGATTATTGGAGTACACCTGACCCTTCAATTTGCCCCACAGTAAAAATGACAGGGAGAGAGATCGGGCGATCGAGATGGCCAGTTGATTGCACTGCCTCTGCTAATTGTCCTCTCCTCACCGAATATCTCATACACTCGTGTTAAGGTTGTTAAGGCGGTGTGTGCTGTAGCTCCGTCTTGCTGAAAATATCCATACAGTCGTTCATCTTCTGTGAGTTGATCCACATATGGATTAAACAGTGTCTGGACATACCGGTTAGCATTTACAGTTTGGTGAAAGAATCGTGTTATGATGCGGACACCAGACATTGCGCACCACACACCAATCTTGAGATTATGCAACGCCCTTTCGACGTAGTGATGGGGATTTTCTGATGCATAATGGCGCGTGTTCTGGGAGTTCACATACCCTGACAGGCTGAACCAGGCCTCATCTGAGGAAATGAAAAACTGGGGATCCAAAAGTCCTGACTCCACTTCCCTCAGAAACCACCGGCAGAATTCAACACGCGAATTTACGTCTGGCCGCTTTAACTCATGCACCACAGAAAATTTGTAAGGATACAGATGAAGGTCCTTTTTGATAATGTTTCGACACGATGATCTCTTAATTCCCACTTGCACAGATAAACGTCGTTGAGATTTCGTCGGACTTCGTTCCAGGCTTTCCTGCACTCGTGCTATGTTTTCTGGTGTCCGAACTCTTTTCGGATAGCTACGGTGTTTATTAGCTACCGAGCCCCTTTCCCGCCATTTTGCCAATATTTTTTGCATTGCAGACTTTGCTGGAGGTTTAGCCAAAACATGTCCAGTCGCAAACTCTTGCGCAAACTGTTCCGCACAGGTTTTCCACGATCCATGCTTCGCATAGCACTCGATAATGAATATGCGCTGTTTTATCGTGAGCACCATTCTGTGTTGCTTTCAACTGGTCACTAAACACGTCTGCTCCTCTCAATCATTAACACGAAATGATACATTGACGTACGCTGGACAGTGCATGTGGGAGATGTGCACGCGCCGACATGTGACAGCAACCGATTAGTGCATCGCAATTATGGTTTCCAGCATTAACAAGGCAGTTCATTAACAAGGGTCAGTCCTATTGTCAATAATTGATACATTGTTACCTGTGGAACTGTTCAATTTCCCCCCTATCTTTTTCTGTTGGATCCGACCGACGCTGTCTCCCTTGTGAGAAGAATAGGTTCAACCAACCCAATCTCCCTTACGATAGTGGACTCTGTCCTTTTTTTTCCGAGGCCTCTTTTATTTTGCCCACCCTGTATATATATATATATATATATATATATATATATATATATATATATGTGTGTGTGTGTGTGTGTGTATGTGTGTGTGTAAACCAGAATATATAGAGGAGATCCGTGTATTATGGACCCACTAAGCAAGAATACTCATAAACCTTAAATTATTAATATAAAAAGATTTAATTTGTTGGCTGCTCATAACAATTGTATAGCTACATGGTTCAAACGTGGTAAAGTACTCTGGTAACTATTAATAATTGCGGGAAATATTTTTTTTTATTTTCGTGTCGGTGATCCATATTACAAATACGTTCGTGTAATATGGACGGAAAAACAAACATAAGAAATTAATTAAAATAATTTTTACAAACAAGCTTTCATTATACTGCAGTAAACAATAGTCATACTGTAGGCATGTGAAGTTTCAGCTTTTATTTGGATTGGTTTATGAGATATGGTGATTTTAAAATTTGCCCCTCTTTACCCCCCTTATGGGTCGAATTTTGAAAAATTTAGATCATAAAAATTGTACGACTTGAATTACATTAAGCAAGCCCTAATTTGTGCTTTTCGTTTAATATATTAAATAAAACAAGCTTCAGACTCATAGTAATATGCTCAGCAACCAGTGGTCCATGTTACACAACAGCGCACGGTTCATATTACATGCATGGACGGAGCAACGTTGTTTCCAATCACATATCGCTATGTAAAATGGTGCGCATAAAACGCATGTCTGGATTGTGAAGAAAATAAGTACATTTGCTACAATTAACGTGAAAATTATATTAAAATTACCTAACAGCAGAAAGTAATACATTCATTCTAACATACCTGTTATCTCCATGATCATATAATATGGAAAACACAATTTAATACTCCTCCAAATGAAGGCACACATGTAAAAGTCACCTCCTGCTTTGGATAACAATAATATTCACTAAAGGCAATGGGATGGTTCTACGAACTAGTGGTGAACGAATAATTTTCAACAAGGTCCATAATACACGGATCTCCCCTAATTACAGTGAAGTCTCACTTATACGAAACATTCAGTTACACGAAGAATTTCTCATTCCCCGGCGAAACCCCCATATTCCTATATGTAATTCACTTATACGAATAATTTTTGGTTCCCCCTCATATTAATATAAGTGAGACTTCACTGTAAATGGCTAGTGTTATACACAATTTTATTTATTTATATGTATGTATATCAAGGTAGAAAATTACATATTTAATGAATGTTAATCACTATATTTAAAACATGCATTGTGGACATTTTGTACATGTTAATAATGATTATAAATGTTAGCCTACAGCATTGACTTTTCAACTACAAAATCGCCTTCCGGCTAAGGGCAAGCAAACGTCTCCTTTCAGAGCTCGACTCACATAATTTGTTTATTATAGCTTCACTGTCAATGTTCATAAGAATGTCTTTTCACTTTGCATAATGATAAGCGATTCAAGATTTTCGTTTGACATAGTAGATCTTAGACGTGTTTTGATTAACTTCAATTTAGAAAAAAAACTCGTTCACAGGTTACTTGAGTTAGAGGAATGGTCAATAAATATTTATAAACCTTTAAAAGTTCCGTGTACTGAAGGCAGTACATGTTATATTCTACAATTACCCTAAATGCATATTTCACACAAGAGCTTCATTCTTTGACTGCTGTGCATTTCATCAGAGAGATTCGAGATCTTCTTCATCAGTTTCATGTTCATAGTCATGTTCGGAATCAAATGCCTCCTCAACTTCTAAATCATTCTTTTCAAAATAATCTTGATCAATAGGTCGTTTTGAAATTTGGGGCCATAGTTCAATGAAAGACGCTAACTCCTCTTTTAGCTTTCCTTTATCCAGGGAAGATATTACTTGGCGTAGCTTTTCTAGTGTATTATAGGGTAAGGGTTGGTGATTTTTAAACTGGTTAGGGTCGAACCCGGAAAGATCAAAATATAGTGTTTTTTGATTTATAAACCGGCTTTCCATAGTTTGGATGACAATATCCATAACAACATTGAATACAGAACATTTAAACATTTCCTCTGCGGTTGTTCCTACGCTTTCAACTTCAGGAACCTCGCCTGGCATCTTTTTGGCTTTTTTGGTACGTTTCTTTTTCAACTCAGTTTCGATTGTCATATTGCCGAGTGATTGGTATATTTCAGTCTTTTCGAGGACTTCTTCAGTCATTTTTTGCGCAAATGTGTTAGCAGCGCTCAAAGTTTCATGAAATTGATGTCTTAAGCGTTTGAGTCCTGACAGTGAGGAATATATCAGTCTCCAGGCTTGCGCATAATCAATGTTCTTTGTTTGTAAGTAATCAGATAATGGAGTGGTAATTTTAAAAATTTGAAGGAAAGTCATTGCCATCAAAATTGTGTCAAAACTCAATAACTTTTGCAAGATGGATGCTGCGTCATTTCTGATTTTTGGATTGAATTCAGTATCGTTGGAAATCTTGAATAATGCCACTGATAGTTGTACGTAGACAAGCTTAGGTGACTTGGATTGATTTGTCTCGTCTTGTTCACTCGATGTCCAGTCATCGATTCTTCCAAATATTTGGTTGTTGCATCACTCCGACTTCTCCATCTAGTTGTTCCAATAGCTTCCAGTTTGAAAGCAGGATTTTCGGCAATATACTTTTGAAGTCTCTTAAGAGATTCCTTCAAAAATTCCTGAGCTTCTTGAAGCAGGCCGAAAAATGATATGCGGTATCCGACAGTACAAGATTAAGGACATGATTGGGAATAACGTTGGATAATTGCGCGTTAACCCGATATACTGCCCACTCATGTTTGGAGCTTCGTCAAATGCGTTTGCTACACAGTCCTGAAGGGGAATTCTGGCTAAGTGTTTTTTAATGTGTTAAATAATTCTTCACCAGTGGTTGATGAAACACATTTTAGTGCTATTAGTCGTTAAAACACCTCTTTGACTCTTTGCACAACAAATGCACATTGATCGTTGCTTGATACATCTACTGTTGTATCCATCATGATTGAGAACTTAACTGCTTGCTTGATATCTTCTGATATTTTTGCCTTTATTTCGTCTGTTATTATTTTCATTATCTTTAACAGAGTAGTTTTACTCAAAAAAGTCACAAAACTTCCTCTCCCTTCTTGTTTATTCTTCTTAGTTGTATCTTTCCTCTTTTTTTTTCTCTTGATTGATGAAGAGTTTGACTTCTAGACGAGACTTACCTTAATATCTTAATATAATAACCATCTGCGCTCATTAGAAGCCGAAGTAACGAATAATTTGACAACTTGTAATTCAAAACACAATGTTATACACTTGACTCGCCCGAACCGAAACAGAAACTGTACTGAACAAAGCGGGTACAGGCGGCGGGCAGTGAGCAGTCACCAGTCAAGCATCGCAGCGACCGTGGGAGCGTAGAGCGCTTGGACTGTCACAGCCAAGTCAATCCACGCTGCAAATCTCCGTACGACGAAGTGCACCATTTGCATCATGCCCATGCGTAATATTTTATATCATAATATCTAACAATATAGCATTATTATATTATGAATGGAGGTTCTTCGGTATTATATTTTAAAGTCGAATACTTTTGGTGGACTTTTAATATTTCTAATTTTTTGTATTATTAAATTTTTTCCTCGAAGGCGGAGGGACGCCAGACAAAACCAAAGGAGGGGGACGCACCGGGACATGTCCCGGTGGGCCAGTCCGGGCCTGCTGCTATTATAAATATAATAAACTATAATAAAAATAACATTTAAAAAATTCCTAAAAAAGCAAAAAAAAGAATAAGAATAAAAATTAGCAATTTATACTATAGTCACCACGAAAACTCGGTTAGCGGGAACCAGTAGTACATAAATATACTCTAATACTTTTAAGCAAAAAATAAAAGTTCTACATAAAACCGAATATTTGCTCTGATTTGGCATAAAAAAAGTGTTAAAATTCGATAATAATTTTAAAAATATTTTACTTTAATTAAAATAATAGGAAATATATTTTTACCCTTATTATAAATGAAATAAAAGTAAAAATTAAATGGCATTCAAGAAAATCAAGGTCACTATTTATTACACTAAATGCTGATTAATATTATGTAAACTCTTTTACAAAAAACAAAGCAAAAAAAATAAAAATAAAAAATATCACTGTAAAAAGAAGGAATTTCTCCTATCAACGGAAACTAGTATCGGAAAAGGATGACTAACTCAATTCCAAGATTTTCATCACAGTACTGGGACTATAGCAAGTCGTGAACATCAGGAATCCACAATGATTATCAGTTCCTTCACATTAATCAATATCATTTCATCAATCAACTCCATTTCAAAATCACGCATGCAGTATTATCCTCAATAGTTTGTTTTCCAATTCAATTCAGTTTTAGAAATATAAGTACATTTAAATGTAGAAAACATTGTAAGTATTGTCTCTATAATTGATATAAACATAATACTGTTAAGCTGCTCCAATCGCTGATACACCTTATACAACAGCTCATCTGAATGTTCAAAATTTCAGAAAAACGACAACGAATAGAAAGAGATCAGGTTCTAAATCTTGGATTTATTTTTTCAGAATGAAAAACTAGCCTCAAGATTCCAGTTTCCAATGAATTAAACATGAAGAAATCACCACATCCACCAATGGGAATAAGAGAACTAACTTAAGAAAGTTTCATGGGCGAGAAGACAAAGAGATGAAAATTCTGGGAATCCAACTAATTATCTTGCAGATAATCTAAGAGATCTAAACTGAGTCATGTTGCTCGTCTGTGGGCGTCATAAATGGGCGATTAATTCAATGATGAGTTATCAAAATTTTCCAAATAAAAAAAATAGATGAACTTGCACAATACTCTAACGTGTGCTTTTTATATTACATTCATTCTTCAAAGCCAACACACATATAAAAAGTTAAAAATAAAGTTATTTACAATAAAAAACCACTACCGGTTTCTCGAGCTCATGAATTTGTCCGCATCGTCAGGTGTTACATTCATATGCTTTATGTTCTTTAAATAAGCAAACCTCACATTAAGCTGCAAAGAAATCAAATCGTAAACCAATCATATTACGTTTTGATTATCGTCCTCAGGGTTGAAACCATAATGAAGTGAGGGGTATAAGAAACAGTTGAGTCGATAAGGGAAAAAAAGGGATTTAGTAATCTATTAATAAATTATATTGTGCTCACATTAAGCTGCAAAGAAACCAAATCGTAACCCAATCATAATATGTTTTGATTATTATCATCATGCATGGTCTCCTTTCGAAGAAGATTAAGTCGTAAAGATGGTCAGATTAGCAGTGGCATGTACAGGCGGTGGGCAAAATAATATGAACACTTTTGAAGTGACACAAAATCTTTATTAGTAGGGTGTTGGCCCACCCTTCGCCTGAATTTCAGCTTGTATCCAACATGGGATGGACAAATACAGGTCATGCACGATGTTCAAGGGAATATGCAGCCATTCCTTGCGCAGAGGAGTCTCTAGTTCAGAAAGTATGGAGTGAACAATAGGAAGGAGGCAGTCAACATGAAAGGCTTCTGTGGGTGTTCTCAACACATAAAACCAGTGGTCTGAAATATTGTAATTGCAGATTCGGTTAGCTGTTGTGTCCTATTTTGAAGACGGATGTCGGACATAACTGGCGTTTCACTGCTAGCACAATTGTCACATGCAACCCATGACTGCTGCTGATCGACTGATGCCTCCACTTTCACGGTCACTAGGTGGCAGACTGGGTTTATTCTAGATGGCGTGGCTCAGCTGCGCAAATGAATGATGGCCCGTTTTTATATGGATGTTCATATTATTGTGTCCACCCCATACATACAGCTCGACTTCATTAAATAAAACAGAAATTTCATCTTAATACTCGAGATTCCTACAACCCCAACGTTTCGTATTATTTATTTTTAGCAGATACTTTTGCTTTTATACACAGCACAATGCTCGCCAAAATTCCAAATTTTAGCCTCACATAACAATTTTGGTACATGCTAAGATTTTGTAAGCGTCTTCCTATCTTCACAAAATCAGTAATTTGCTGGAGGATCAGAACAACTTCACTACCGGCGTCGGAAGAGGCAAATCCTGGAGGCGAAATCCATCCATCTAAAGAAGTTAATGAAAACGTGAAATGTTTTAACCTACAACTAAAGAAAAATAATAGTAATAACATGATCAATTAAATTAAAAAAGCCAAAAACAAAACAAAACAAAACACCAATATTTTGAGTTGTCTGCTAGATTTTTTAATAGCGATATCTTTTTTCATTTCTATTCAGTCATTATTCAGAGAAGAAAAACAAAATTTCAAACACAATCTGCAAGATAAATAATTCGTTCACACTAAGGATGATTTCGCAATGTTGACGGTAAGTCTACTTAATCGATCTCTATTATCAAGGATAGTTTTTTTATATAATTTAAAAGACAAAGGAAAAAAAAATAGACAAAAAAATAATGAAAATGGGTAAGTCATTTTGCTATCACGAGTTGATTAAATATCAACAAAAACTTTAATCTATATTTAAACACAGATACTGATTTGTATGAAATATAACCTATTTAAAATTTATATGTGCCATTGATGCAAGTTAAAACAAAAAACTATAAGTTGTTTACCATCTAAAAATCACGTGAACACAGCTTCTATAAATGATAATTTACTTATCATTACCTCAGGCTCCTCATCAATGGGTTTCACTTGCTTTAAACTGAATAAGGAACGGACTATATAAACGTTTAACTTTGCTCAATAAGTAATTTCTGATTGATTATGATAATAAGCTCGCAGCTCGACATTCAAATATTAAAATTGCAACTTACTAAGTAACATTTAGTTACAAAAGAAAATTTAACGTCAGAACAATATATCAACAAAGAAAAACATAACTGCAGAAAAGTTTTGCTTTCGCACCCTTGAACTATCATCGATGGCAATTTGGGACATAACCTTTCGAGCCTATCTGAGCCGATCATCGTTGCGCGAATTTGGCTGATGAATCCCAAAAAGGACGAAACGACCGTCCCAAATTCCCATCGATGATGGTTTAGGTGTGCAAAAGCAAACCCTTTGTGCAGTTACGCTTTTAAATGTTATCATTTAGTTAGTTTGATTACGGTTCTGTAATACATGATGATATTAACCCTAACTCTTTACCTAAACATAAACATTAAAAAAAAATCCTAAAAATAAAATTAATCTTGCACCTTCATAATCTAAATTTTGCAATAAAGTTTCAAGTTCTTAAATAACTAGTCTTTGGTTATCTTCATTTCAGCGAGATTGTGTGGAACAAAGTAGATTGAAATGTTTATTGTGACTGAAATCGACTAAAACTTTTTTTTTTATTTTAACTTTTTTTAATAAAATGCATCTGAAGCGATATTGCAAATATTTAATCAGTATTACAAATCTGTAGCTATGCTTTTCACTAATAAACAAGGAAGGGAAAGCGATTAGAAAACCAATCACAATGCTTCGCAACGTCTTCTGATAAGAAAATATCATTGTTGTTGCTTTAAATTCCTTATTATTATAAATGTGATTGTTGCGAATGCAAAATGCGCAATTGTTGCGTTTACTGTGATTGTTGCGATTGTTGTAGAGCTGCATTAAAAATGTGATTGTTGCGAATGTAAAAGACGCAATTGTTGCGATTGTTGGGATTGTTGTGCTTAATGATAATTTAATGAGATTTTAATGATACTTGCCTACGTGACAGAGAAAACGGGAATATAAGTCTGTTGATCTTATCAGAAGACTAAAAAATATAACACAAATTCATTCTAAAAACAAAATAAAGAATATTAACTTATATTTATTTAAAAAATAAGAAACTTTATATATTTTTTTTACTTATATGTATGAGGCTTGGAGGATTAAGATTAACCCTGCAGCTACAGTTAGAAATCTCTCCAGTTAGGAAGAGTACAGCTAGTGTTCCACTCTCAGTTCATTGTTATTTGATATACTAACGGATATACTGATGAATGTATTAGGAAGAAAGTATCTTTGTCAATCATGTTTGCAGATGATAGGCCTACTGGACTGTGCAAGGACAACACGAACCAGGAGGAAGCAGAAAACTTGTTGGAAATGGAGGGTTTTGATGGGATTGGATGAACAAGAGCAAGTTAGAGTTTTTAGGCTTCGAAAGGTCAGGCGAGAATTACCTACATCAATAAGTCAATTAATTATCCACCAAGATATCACCTTAATAACGAATAATGCTATAAGAATTTTATTATTGTGTGATCTAATAGGAAATAAAACATGCATCAAAGAGCCATTGGAAACTGTACAATAAGGTTCTAATATGTTTTCATGAAATTTAAAACAAAATGTTAAACATATTGATAAAATACAGCGATATACATTACCAAAGATAACAGATTCACAAGCATTTGGTACTTCTTCAAGATTCAATTTTCTTCACGTTTTTTATTATCGCAACGTGATTTATTCAATTATAAGTTGGAGATAAAGATATTCAATCGTTAATCATAATCGAATTTAGCCCATAGAGTTAGTAACAGTTGTTGTCGAGTTATTGTTAGTAAATCTATGGGCTAAATTCGATTATGATTAACAATTGAATATCTTTATCTCCAACTTATATTTGAATAAATCACGTTGCGATAATAAAAAACGTGAAGAAAATTCTAAAAAAAGAACCAAATCTTCATATATCTGTAATAACGCAATGACGCACCCACGGGGAATGGGTGAGCTAAGGGAGCTTAAGCCCCCCAAAATATAAACTATATATATAATGTAACTATTTAATATTTTTAATTAATCAAAAAAGAGCTGTTAGCTACTCTGCTCCTTCTCTGTAGAATAAAATTCCCCCCAATATTCGTGAAAGTCCCAATTTAAAACAGTTCAAAAGAAAACTAAAACATCATCTGCCTGCACTAACATAACCTTTCACAATTTTACAATTATCATTCTTACCTTCTCTTCTCTCCAATCCATAAGTTAATTCCTAATCTATCCGTTGTCAAGTCGCAAACGTCTACTCTCATCAGATATCTTCCAACCTTTCCTCTCCTCTTCCTTATTTCGCTATTTCTCTTTCTATTCTCTTTACTTTCCATCTATTTGGGCTAGGCTTAACCGCTTATCCGAAAATTTCTGTTCACGAATTATATGATATTTTTTAATTATATATTTCATTATCTTAGTTATTTTACAAAGATTGTATATGTCACCAGATCTAAACTCCACAATTGTGTAATTCTTCTTCACATTTTTATTACAAATTAACTGTTCCTTTTATCCCCATTATATTTATTAGTTTCAATGTTTTTGTGTTATGCTCTGTTTTGTTTTCTCCATTATATGTAACCAGTAATGCTTTTTGTATTTTATTTTATTTTATTTTATTTTATTTTCTCTTGCCTGTAATTGACTCCCTGCCTGCCTTCTCGACGGGACTACCCTTAAGGCACAGGGAAGTCACACTCATATCTTTTATGTATTATCAAACTTTTGTAAGGCAAATAAATTATTATTATTATTATAAATTAAGCCGTATTAAACTGTGTGAGCCACTTTTTTCTCAAAAGAGATTAAGCTGTAAATAAGGCATTAATTAAAACTATTAAATGCTATTGGGCTTAAATGAAGAAGTAATATGAGAATTTAAAAAAAAAAAATTTACATTTTATTTTCTAGTCTCAGCAAAACTGATTAAATTGGGTAAAACTGATTGAATAAGCCCTTTTAAAATTAATATATATAACCTGAACTAAGATTGAGAATGCATTGAAATTAGATATTCTAAGGAAAAGTTATTTTTTTTACTATGATCCCATGATCGTCCCATCCTGAAATTTTGCACAGGAGCTTACAAAAGGTCCTTCCTAAATATATATATTTTTGAACATTTTAAAAAATGGTGTTTTTGAGATTTTTAAAAACAATACTGTATTTAAGTACATATATTTATTATTTCATTTACGTACATAAGGTACACTTGAAAATATGTAAAAACAAACACTATCTATAACTTGACTAAAATCTATGTATTCGACATCATTTCAAGTACAAAAATCACTTAAAAAAGTGAGTAATTTTTATTTGTTTGCTTTTTGATAACTTCTGTATCATTTCCCTTTTGAAAAATTCCAATTGCAACAATCTGACACTGTTAATATTTTCTTGTGATTCAGTCCATTTTATAACAGTTTCCATGGCTGTTATTGCTTCTTTGGTTGTTAGCTGTCCTGGGACCGGTAACCGAGTGGGTAAGGGCGCTTGGCTGCTGGTTGGAGGCAACGGGTTCGATTCCCGGCCTAGGCGGAGGGCGGGAATTTTTCCACGCTCCATTCTCCTCCAAACGGGTCATAGGGCTTACCCAGCCCTCTGTCGAATGGGTACCGGGTTTCTTTCCCTGAAGCGGGCGCGCGTCGGGCTGACCTCCCGACCTCAAATTTCGCGTTACCTCCCGCGAGCCCTTGTCGCGATCCTTAAACTTTTTATATCAGCTATCCTACTGGCACTTTAATCATCATCTTCTGTTTCTTCTTGACAGTCTTCGTCACAGCAAATGGATTCGATAATCATTTCATCAGTCATATTCTGACAACGCCGCACGGACCTGTATAAACTTATCGCGAACATAGCCCGCGCGATAACCGTGCGCGCGGTATAGCGAGCAGCGCTATAACGAGGGTCCACTGTAGTTACTTTTGATTTCTAAATAAAATGTTTTGTGACGCAGTTTATGGACAGCCCTAAGATCTTGGGTGCACCATTGCAATAACGTTTAAAACTGACCGGTTGGAGAGAAGTGAGGAAAGATTCAGGAAAAGTAAAAATAAAAAACAGATCTTAGAAGGAGAAATGATAATGATTATGATTTCAACATCGTATGTACTCAGGGCCGGCATTAGGGGGTGGCGAACGGGGCGGTCGCCCCAGGCCCCGAGCCTGGTTAGAAGAAAGAGGATAAAATGGGATTATTGTCTTTTTTTTTTTTTTGGTTGTCAAAATAAGATTTTCGATTTTTTTTTTT
>JAFIDM010014012.1:22274049-22315585 GCA_023159025.1 Thereuonema tuberculata
TTACTCGTGATATTTCGCAAATTTGAATAAAATTTGCGAAATATCACGAGTAAAGGATTTTTGAAAGTTAATGTGTAGTCATGGAGATTTTTATATAATACTAGGTGAAATTCCAGTTCTTTACAATATAATTACTGCACTCATCTGCCAACAAATGCCCACATCTGTTTAAACAAACAACTTTGCTATGATCATTTTAATATATTTAATATAAGAGTGAATAAAATGTGATGCGCTTACTTTGTTGATTTTCAAATAAAAGCTTAAACATGGCGAAGAAATAGTTCAGTCGAGAACAGATTTTTTCTTTCGTTGTTTTTGGTTTCAAGATTTTGCAATGCACGCTGTCCATAGTAGTGAGCGCTGATTCGGTCAAAGTCGCAATTAAAGTAACTTTTACAGCTGCTATTGCACAAAATATTTCATCTACACTAGTGAGAATACCTTAGGCTTTTCCTACACACGAAGATGATTTCATTCACCTTATAAACTGAAGTGATGTAGCAGTACAATATTAGGACGGAATGTTTCTGCCAACTTATTCTCGAATATTGGATGGAACCTAACTCCATTTTAAAAAAACCAACCGACTTGAAAAGAAGGAAAAAAAAAACCTCTTTTCGTCCAAGCCTCTCTATGAAGGCAGATCCTTATTATATTCTGTGTTCGTATAATATGGGAGAAAATGTTGCACAGCTTCGGAAAGCAATGAAATGGAAATATTATATATATATAAGAGTTTCGAAGTAAGATTATTTTAAGTTCACTTATCGATAATATTCCTTAAACTATATTATTCCTCCCTGTTATAAGAGATCATCTAGTAGGCCTATCTGCAGATTATCTGCTGTTTTTCACTTTTGTAATGCTAATGGATTTCAATTCGTAGTCTCTATTATTTCTCATAAGTTATAAAAATTAGATCAAATTGAATCAAATTTAGAAAGTAATACACGGTAACTGTAGATTGGTTTCGTTATGTAAATTTTCTAATAGTAATAGGAAAAAAGACGCTGTTAATTTGCAAGGAAAAAATGAAATACTCCTATTTTGGAGGCGATTTTCATTTCATTTAGATTGTAATATTGAAATTTCAGTTTTAAATGCATCTTCGCTGAAAATCTGGGACTTCAGATTTGTAATAAACAGTTTTGTTAGAACGATAAACCTTGTTTACTGAGTTAGAGGCATTCACTGTTGCTATTTGTAATTGAGGGCGTTCTCTTCACTTTCCAGGAAATGAAACGGATAATATGCTACTTCATTCAAATTTGGGATTTCTAAATTGTAAATTTTATTGCTTATTCACTGTTAGTACGATGTCAAGGATGCAAAGTGAGATAACAAATGGAGATATGCAGACAGAGTCATAATTTATAAATGATCCTAAGCAGATATGGTACAAAATTTCACATTCACAAATACATAGAAATGTTTTATTCTTGTAGTTTAAAACTTATATTTTACTTAAAAAAAATTATGTTACTTTTCACTTCTAGAGAAATGAAAGCACTTAAATGAGTTTTTAGTTCCCTATCTGACAAAGGCAACATCTGAGTTGGAATGCCGTGGTGAGGCTGATATATAATGTAAAGGCTGTAAAATAATTAAAGGATAAAAGGTACTGTTGGTGGCATTTCGCAAGTAGTGCTTTCCTGCATTGCTTTCCTTAAACCAGTCTAACAAGGGAATGGTTAGGTTTGTGAGATCGAAACATCCCTTGAAATTTTTATCATTTATTCAGGATCTTAAGGAGTTGACGTATACCAAATTTTAGCTCCTTGTTTGTACTGAAAGGGAGTTAAAAAAAAATTGTAAGAGCTGAGAGCTTGTTGCACTGCGGGGAAGCATCGGGCAGCTAATGTGACATTGGAAACGCCACCGACAGTACCACGGTATTTCCCTGAGAGATGCTTTGAAATGTTAATTAGTAAAGCAAAGACGTATTTATGATAAATCTTTCCTGGGCTGCTTCCTCTGTAATAACTTTTTATAAATGCAGCATGTTGCAATCCTACAAGACCATCTTAAAATGTAAGAAAACAAATTCATATATTTCCTACTGTAACCAATGTCTCTCCAACCAACTACAAGCGACAATAAAGGAGCGAGAAATTTAATTTTTACCTTAAATTCACCACTTGAATCGTGATGGACATTAGATGTAAATGTAAAAATTCTGCAAAACATTTTTAACATAATAATTACAGACGTTAAAAATTCTTGATGCTAAGCCTAGGGCTACACGAGCGTTTTCAACGCCGAGAAGATCGGCGTTAGCAGCGCTGGTCTGGTCTACACGGGGCGTTGGTGAGCATTAGCAGCCCTCAGTCCTCGAGGGTACACTTTCCTTTATCTTAATCCTATAAGACTGTCTGGGGGCTAAACTAACTGGGCGTTAGCAAAACTCGTGTAGACCACATCTAGCGTTGCTCTCGTGCAGACCAGGACATTTTTGGGCGTTAGCAACGCTCATTAGCCCAAGCCTCAGAGCCAAGCCGCGTTGCTAACGATCTTACAGAAATCCCATGTATTTATATAATTAAGTGAAAGATGCGGTCTGTGATTGGAAGGTTTGTCTCGGTGGACCCAAACTTGATTTGTACGCCTTCGTCGGCCTTAGCAATGGCAGCGTTGGCAATGATGATCTGGTCTACACGGGGCGTTTGTTGAGCGTTAGCAAAAGCTCAGTCCTCGAGTTAAATACATTATAAGTGAACAATTTCTAACTTCTTAACTATTGCTTTTCCAGTAGTTTAATGTAGTGTATTGCAGAGAAGTTTCTCTGTAATTAAGTTTATATTTCAACACTAAAAGCTCTCATATGCAATGACACCTATTATTCTTGCACAAATGTTTACATTAAAAGTAAATCTGATCGGAGCATTCGAGTCGGGCTCAAAAAGCTAACTTGTTTTACATGGAAACCAATACTATAACTGACAAAAACATTATATACTTTAATAAAGATAAAACAATAAACATTATTAAAGATTGATCAATTCACAGATTTTTAGTAAACGAAAACAAAGCGAAATCCGTATAATTTTCAATCTTTCAAATGCTTGCGTTGTTAAAAGTGACGCAACTATTGATTGACGCGCAAAACTCATTTCTAATTCAAGTCTAAAAAAAACTTCCAGCGAAGGCATATTTCAGTTCATTTAATATATTTAGAAGCCATTTCGCACTATTCGAACTCTGAGTAAATGACCAGTGGCTACCGTTAACCGGAAGTGACCTCATTGATCGAGGGTATCATATTCGTATCATATTACTCAGCATAGTCGATTCCGTATAGCTTGACTAATTCTAAATATTAAATTCCATTACCACTAAGTTGACCCGGTTGGAATGAATTACAGGGCTCCGATTCTGGTTTGGGTTACTACGGAGGCGTTACATACACATTCGAAATAGCTCCTCCTCGGATTCGCTAAAAGCATTGCTCTCAAGTACTTGAATTTCTTGAGAATGTGAAAAAAAAATGGAAAACTCTAATAAAACTGAATAGTAACTGTTTCTGGAAATCCATATCTTGTTAAAGGAAATGCGAGGCTTTTCTTATCCCTCACTGGGAATCATATCTGAAGATCTGAATTTCCGGTTTTGATCACACTCCAACGAGTGTTGATTTGAATAAAATCGCCCATGACAATATTCAATCTTAGAATATAAGAGAGAATTTAGATACTCCTATTAGCAAGCAAGATATCCTTTGTTATTCTTTCAAGAAAAGCGTGTTTGGTGGTGTAAAAAAAATGTGATGCGAAATGTGAAATTAATCGGAGATAAATGTCATATCTTGACACACATATGTCAGTGATAAGATCGTAAATAAATGGCGATAAGAGCAAAAGCGAAAGTAAAATTCAAGTAGACGGGAAAGAAGCAGAAACGAATTGATAGAATGCGTATTATTTCAGAAACTCATGAATTCTATTGTATTTAATAGAATTAAAATAATCTGACCCCATTCCAAAAATATTAGAGAGTTCTATAACCATTGAAAGTCGTTCGCCATTCTTATGTACTTTGAAGATGCCAGATTTTGTTAACATATTTAAATTTGTAACTTTAATCAATATTTATTCACGCCAGGAATAAATAGTGGAATGAAACATGAAATTTGATGTAGCTCAGTGCATTGTTGCTTGAGTTCTTTAAGGGCACACCAGTTAAAGGTTGGTTGGTTGGTTAGCAGATTTCAATGGCGCAAAAGCATCATTGGCTAAGCTGCGCCAACAACGGTTAAAAGCGAATTTTGTTTGTTCTTTGTTTTGAAACATTATTATTTCCCTTTTTTCCACTGTGTTGTCCTTTTTCATTTTGCTACAACACAGATTGTTTCCTTGTGGTTCTAGGGTAATGATCCATTTACAGTATTGTCTACAGTAGGGTGACCATTTTTGAGGTTGTGTCCCGTTGTCGCGATAAATTATGTTCCGTATTTTAATGCAATTTTAAGTTAAATATTTATCCGCATTTCTTAGTTTTATTTTCAGTCGTTGAGAACATGGAAAACTGTGAAGACAAAAACGTATTTTCACTTTTACCATCTGCATTGAGCAATATTGAATCATTCGTTGAACGTTTCTGCACTATAAAGTTATGAACACGTTTCAGCAATGGATATTACGCTCGCGTGTAGACTTTAGATTGATTAGTTACTATACACAAAAACGCCTTATTCATGAACCTGCTACAATTTAACTAAATAAACACTTTATAAATATGATTATTTGAAATTACAAAATGGCATTAATAAACAAATTTATGAAATTTTACGAGAAAATGACACTGTTTTATTACTTTAACGTTGTGATTATTATAATTTAGTATTGGTTGATTTTGTCCGCTACATTAAAGTGTCCCGTATTTTTATTTTCAAAATTGGTCACCCTAGTCTGCCTTTGAGTAGCTTAAGGTTAAAAAGCGAAAGCCTGGATATTGTATATTGTATATTGTATATTCTGTATTGTATATAGTATTTGTGGCAAAAGTGGAGATCACTGTTATAACATTTTACAATGTATAAAGCCTACTCTACAAATAAATCGGTTCGGGTACGGATTAGAAGCTCGGCTGCGGGCTGGAGAAGATATACCCGGAATAACCCCCGTCTCCGTTGGGGATTGAACCTGTTTCTCCTCCAACCCTAACTTTATCTGAAGGTAGCGGATCGTTGGAGATTATACCTCCGATGCTCCAAAAGGCTTATTTGGCCTGTAAACTGAGATCCGTAACTTTTAACGCTATGCAATGGATGAAAGCAATGGCGAAGCTAGGTTTGGTTAAACCGGAGAATAGGGCACAAGCCAATCAGCATCTTCGGAAGGATACATTGGTGACGGGTAGTTAACCGCTTCGTTGACCGCTAGTTACAGTGGCCTAAGTGGATTCGTGAGTTGTGTTAGTGCTTGGAATTATCGTAAAAGGTTTGTTTTTTGTTTATTTTTCCAGTTTAATGGTTTATATACGCCTAATTCACCGAGGTTGCCCCTTTTAGCTAGAGGCGGAAGCGACCATCAAAAAAAGTTCAACGAAGGCGTGTGCCGTGATCTCCGTGTTAAAACGGAGGGTTAACCCTAGGTTTTTCTCTGAGACGAAAGCTCAAATTGCCGTCCATTTGAGACGAAAGCTCAAATTTTCTTGTCCTAATTCGTGGTGTTGTTTGATCGCTGCTTATATTACAAGTACTAATTGCTTTTTTTAATGATTTTTATTATACTAAACTGAACCGTTTATCCCACGCCTACGGCATTACATTAGATTTTATTGATATCATAGGTCATGAAACTAATGGCAAACATTTCTTAAAATTCACATTCTAAGATTGTAACTTAAAATTTTCTTAGCCTTAATCTCTCGAAGTCTTCTCACTTCCTCCCTCCACAATCACACCTTTCCCTCATAATTAGGAGTAACAGCAATGATTTATCAAATAAGTAAAAACTTGAACTGAATCATTTAAGAAACTCTAAGAATCATGAAGGTTGACTGATCTTTTCTACTCTGCCAATCACACAACTATTAAAGCTATATCCTCAACAATTGCCATTCGCCCTTCTTTATACTCTTCCTCTTTCATCCTGAAACTACTTCTTACCTAAATTAAATAATTAATTCTCATACCTATTCAATTTCTGTGGTCAGTCTTTATTCCACTTTCTCACCAGAAATTTCTCATATCAATCTTCTACACCATAATAAATTCCAATTCTACCTCTTTCATCTTTCTACTTTGCTAAAAGTTTAATATAAAATGGCATAATATACAAAATAAAATTAACGTGTGTGAAACTGTAATGATAGAATAGTAAGGCCAACACACTAGGTTAAAATTCATGATCTATTAAACATTAAAACATTAAAAATACATGCAAGCTTTCTAACCGAGCTGCGGTTCGTTTTCAAGCAATTTACAATTAAAAATGACAATTATAAGAAGAACAAAGACTAAAAGGATCATGGACGAATCCACGTGGGGGAAGGGTCCATTCACAGGCCAAGGTTGAAGTCACTCATTACAGTCACAATAGTCCACTTCCAATATGAATGAGGGATGACATCGTTGCGCATGAGGAAAAAAAAAATCTTAATTTTTCCATAAACATAAAAGTATAATAGGAATGGATCAAAATTACACTAAACGTTGAAAAAAACATTAAAACAATAACAATTTAATTAAATAAATTTAATTAAAAATTAGAACAAATAATTTTTATTTATACAAAAATCATTATAATTCACAATTTGTAGCGAACCCATACTGCGATATGGGGAATCCGGTCATGTCCTAAATTTTGGAAGTCCAATTGTCGTTTGCAATGAATTAAACGATTTTGTTCGCAAATGCAAAGAATCGTTTCACATCTTAACTGATCCCGATGTTACAACGATGTGTTGAATGTGTGTAAATATGCCTTCAATGTGTGAAGGCATATTTATTGTCCGTTGGTGAATTTCTTTCTCTATTTATGAATAATTACGGACATTAAACTTGCTTTCATTGAACTTATGATGTTGCCTTTTTGTAATTAATTTCCTTGGTACCTTTCAGTGAAAGGACAAGGGTTAACACTTTGGATCTTTCAGGATCATTTTTTATTTTATTGTTTTTTTTATCTCGGTGGCCCATTCCCGGGACCGAGAATGCTTTTAGGTAAAGCTTTCGCGCAACTGAGCCAAACATCAAGGGTATATTCTGCTGATGATTCCTAATAAGGATGAAACAGCTGTTCAGAATTCCCGTTGATGTTGGCTCAATGTGTGAAGGCATATTTATTGTCCGTTGGTGAATTTCTTATTTATGATGTGTTATCAGTTCAAGCTATATCGCAGTATGGGTTCGCTACAAATTGTGAATTATGATGATTTTTATATAAATAAAAATTATTTGTTCTAATTTTTAGTTAAATTTATTTAATTAAATTGTTATTGTTTTAATGTTTTTTCAATGTTTAATGTAATTTTGATCCGTTCCTATTTTATACTTTTGTATTTATGGAAATATTTATGGATGTCACCCCTCATTCATATTAGAAGTGCACTATTGTGACTGTAATGAGTGACTTCAACCTTGGCCTGTGAATGGACCCTTCCTCCACGTGGATTCGACTAATATCCTTTTAGTCTTTGTTCTTCTGATAATTGTCATTTTAAATTGTAATTTCAATTGCTTGAAAACGAACCGCAGCTCGGTTAGAAAGCTTGCATGTATTTTTAATGCTTTTAATGTTTAAAATATCATGAATTTTAACCTAGTGTGTTGGCCTTACTATTTTATCAAAATGGCATAATCTTTATCTGTTATTTTTAATGAGAAACCATTAAAAAAAACAGAAATCGAAAAAGAAAGTGAAAGTGCATTGCAATCTTAAAAATACAATTGAAAATATTGACGCTATCGATACGATTCATCTCATCTTATCAATCGTGTGGAGAGGGATTTCCAAGAATAAATGATCGGAATATCTTTATCTGCTTCGTACGCTTCTCGGAAGATGGAGAACCACAATCACATTCACTACAAACACACCTAAAATAAACTAAGAATATATTACAAATAGGCTACTGTTCGGTAATTTTACACATTTTTCATTAAACGTTTTGACCAATAGTGACTATCTCACTGTAAAATTATAGATTAAACATTAATAGAACAGCAACGGTAACTGTAGTGGTATTGTCTCTGTTGTTGGCTTCTCCATTGAATTTTCTAAATCCCTAAAATTAAGGTTCTTTTTTTACGACTCCCGTAAGGAGAAGCTACTAGCATTGCGTGTGTGTCCCAAGCTTGGACTCGGAGCCCCAGACCTCGTTAGACTCGCCATGACCTGGAAATTTCTGGAAAAAAAATGTGACTTCCGGCCAGGTTACGTCCGGTTTTAGGTGCCATTGACCGGGTAAGTAGCGGTAAACTGGACAAATTTAGGCTCTATCTATACTAATTGACAATTCTTAGAACGGAAGTGATGTGGTCTCGACATTATAATAATAAACAGTTTCAGTTTTTTAAAATTAAGTTTCAAAAGACACAAAGTTTTCTTTCGTTCTTCTTTCTTTTTCAAAAATGGATTCGATTACAGTAATACGCCATGATTTAATAAGCAGGTTGTCTGATGATTGCTCCAGAAATAGCTGGAGCTTCTGGACTGTTTTTATGCAAATACATCGTGTATAAAATAAATAGCAGTGGATTTTCTCCATACTAAGAAACATAAGTATTGTAGTTTCAGAAAAAAAAATGCAGACAGAAAGTTGGGACCCTAAATAAAACAGCTAAAGAATCTTATTAACTCGGAGAGTGCTCTTGAGAATATTAGCGTCAAGGAAAAAATAACTGAATCTAGGCAAAAAGTTAAAACTGTTTAAGAAAAAGGAACACATGAACTTTATCTCTAGCTTATCTTACAACGAAAATCTACAACAATTGCAACCAGAGAGCCATCTCGTGTCTCGTTGCCTCGTATATTAACAATTCAAAGCAAACAATAATAAATCACAAAAAAACCTCTTCTTCCTTAATAATATCCTTTTAATCTCAATATTTCGAATCCTTTAGCAGGACCCTTCTTCTTAGAGATTACAGAAAATGTCGAGATAACTAACATTATCTCTAAACATTTAAAACAGAATTCCAATCGTGAACAAACATGGTACAAAACTTACGTGAATAACATTCTTACTTTCTTGAACAACAATCTTACTTTCTTTTAACAATAAAGTAATAACTTCATTTAAACTTACGTGAATAACAATCTTACTTTCTTTTAACAATAATCATGAAACAAACCCAAACTTGAAAACAATCGTACTTTCTTTTAACAAACCAAACTTGAAAAACAAGTTTTTTTGTGATTTATTTGTATTTCAGAAGGAAGATGAATTTTTAGACTTTCATTAAACAATAATAATTTTGCACAAACAATAGCAACGTTTGCAACACTCCCCCCCTGAAAGTGTATACTTTCAGTAAAAACAATTGGTCAGTCATAACCCACAGTTTATAAGTCTGTAAAGTCACTAGTAAAGTTAAAGTCACAAATTCTGTCCTTCAAGTTCTAAAGGATATTTTACAACCTTACCGTCAGGTAGCAGGACACGGCACGAACGGACGCAACGCTCTAGTGACTGCACAGGTGATTAACAGAAAATACGTTTTCTACTGTCCTCCCTCACCTTCACGCACAAAAATTGGTCCCGCATAGTTCACGCCAATTACTTCGAACGGGTTAGCTACATTCACTCGTTCAGAAGGGAGAGGTGCTTCCACCATTTGTGCTGGCTTCGCACGGCGCCGAACACAAATTTGACATGTCCTTAACACCTTGGATACTGTTCGTCTATCATCGAGGAGGACGAGCTGTCCTACCCGCAGTGGAAGTGTTGCACCAATGTTTCGACGCTTATAGTGAACGCCGGAATCGTCGTCACAACATTAATAGTTAAAGCTGTTTCCCTTGCCTCGGTCATATACGACGTTATCATCGATAGTTTCCGGGTTGTCATAACTGCCGGTTACTAACCACTTTGGTCCATGCCAGCAGGATTCATCACTGATTTAAAGCTCTGGCTGACAGTCCACGAGTTAATTTATTCGCTGGATCGTCTTCATTTCGCACGTGAGCCCATTCAGATGTCCCACAGGAGCTCCGAATATCTCTCACTCCATTTGCCACCAACATACTTGTTATTATGTTGCCTCGTTGTTCCACAATATATATCACAGCACCGTACACCTGTTCACTGGCGTCACAAAATGCATGAAACTTACGGCTAACGTCATCCTCATTTTTTAGGGAGAAACATCTCGGAACACTTAACATTTGCAAGTCCGGTAACTTCAGCATCCACTGATTCCAATCAGTTTTTAATGGAGGTTTCAATTCTTCATCCCACTCATAGTTAATTTTCCACAGTTTTTGGAACAAGACCTTTAATCTTACAGTAAACGGTGCAACAATGCCCAGAGGATCAAAAATTCTTGCCATCGCACTAAGAACAATTCGTTTCGTGGGTTGTTTCTCGCTTAGAAAGTCCCTCAGTCCCGTAACATCGAAGTGAAGAGTATCTTCATACTCATGCCACTTCATCCCTAAAACTTTGATAAATTCCTCCTGGGATCTCTCACTGTATTCCATCTTACCGCATTCTTCTTCGACGATAGCTTTACGCAATTTCTCATCATTTGTGGCCCATTTTCGCAGATTAAATCCTGCTTCTCTTAACAGGAGTTTACCCTCAAAGAAAATACGCCAACCTTCAAAACTGGAAGGAACTGATCGCACTAAATCATCTACATACATGTTTTGAATAATTGACTTGACGAATTCCGGTTCCACCGATTCCACTCGACGCAAATGAAGACGCACTACCACTGCCAGCAGAAACGGTCCACAGTTTAATCCAAACAAAACTCTTTTCATTCGATATGTTGTAGGAACCACGGGATCCCCAAACTTCCAGTCCTTTGGCAACCACAAAAATCGAACTGCATCTCGATCATTCGGATCTATCTCTACTTAGAGAAAAGCCTTTTCCATGTCTGACGTTAATGCCACAGGATGTTGTCGAAATCGTAAAAGCAAGTCCATCACATCTGGGTTTAAGTTAGGCCCGGAGTGGAGGCAATCGTTCAATGATGGTCTTCCGGTGAAGGCATCAAATACAATCCGTAATCTCGTTGTGTCATGGTTATGACGGAAAACGGCCTGATGTGGAATATAATACTCAATTTCATTATATCTTTCTGGTTCCATCACTACTTCTGCATGTTCATTACACAAATATTCCATCATTGTCTTATGATACAACGATATCCTATCCTTGTCCTCACTGAATCGTCACACAAGGATATAAAATCTTCTAAGAGCTTCAGCCTTATTTGATCGCAATTCAAATTTATGTTCATTCCACGGAAGTTGCACTTGATAACGGTCCCCAACTTGACGTATCGTGTTGTACGCTGTTTGCTCGACATCATCAGCGCTCTTTACGGTTTTTTCATCTTCGGCAATACCTAAACTTTCAAGGCGCCAAAATTTTTCTACCTTTTTTGCAAGTTCACTGTCTGCGTCGCCATAATCGGTGTTATTAATGCATACATTAAACATTCAAATGGAGACAGTCCACTGTAGATAAGTTTCCATCTTCTGGTCCGTGAACATGCCATCCAAAGATTGTTTCAACTGCTGCAAGACGATCCGTCAAACGAACATTATTGCCGGTCGCAACAGTCCAATACAAATCTCCTCCAATTAAAATGTCGACACCGTCTAAATCACACACTGCGCTAGCACCAGGATCAGCTAATTTCAACCCACGTTTCTTCATTTCTCTTATAATTTTATCGGTTGGAACAAGAGAGTATCTTGAGCATACAGAATCAGACTCACGTAGAACAACTTCTATACTTTTCACCCCATCGTTATCAAATAGACGAACACGCACTTTCTTGTATTCTCGAAGCATGAGAAAACACACTAATATTAACCTTTTGTCTTCCAACCATATCTGCTCCCACTAATTTAGACAGACGGCTACTGATAAAGCTCATCTCACTTCCTCCATCTAGAATTAACCTGGCACTCACTTGTTGTTTTATTGAAAACAGCGGTTGTTTTGGTCGATGGTAAAAAACATCATCATCGCGAGAGTTCAATACGTGATTTGCTATAGCTTGAGCGGGAGGGCACTCTTCTTCTTATCTTCCCGCGACTCAACGTTCTCCTTCAGTGTTGGACAAAGTGAAGAATGATGAGAGCCTTGACAATTTATACAGACGGATTTACGCATAGGGCATGACCGTGAATTGTGTCCAGTCCACAGACAATTAAAACATTTACGCAGTTGCTTTAATTTCTCCATTCTTTTACCCACCGATCTTATGTCACAATTAACTAGCAAATGCTTGTCGCTGCCACAAATCAAACATTTACGTACCCGAGGCTTCCTTTCCTTGCTGTTTGCAACCACGTGCAACGCAGACGTAGATGCACTTACCCTACTTTTTCCAGTTTTTGACTCATTAGCAATCGAACCTGTAGCTTCATTCTCCTTACTTGGTACATCTCCCACGTAACAAATACGTTCTCTCACTTCGACTTCTTCTTTCATGAATTCAATGAAATGCTCTATATTTGTTGAGCCTGACTTCATAGTTTTACGCGCCCATTCAAGCTGTAATTCCTTCGGTAATTTCTTAACTAATGTAGGGACTAACATAGCGCTACATGCTACGACATCAACTCCTAATGACTTAAGATTTAAGACCTTCACCTCCACCTCGTCGTAATAGCTCCGTAGGCTTATCGTGTCATTTCGAGGAACAGGCAACTGAAGCAGGCCAGCGGTAGTTCCGTCAATAATACGCTCTGTACGTCCAAACCGTTGCTTCAGTCGATCCACTGCTGTCGCATAGTTCTCCTCAGTTATTGGAAGCCCTTCGATACATTTCAAGGCACTATCCGTTACTACACTTCGAAGGTAGTTAAATTTGTCAGTGGCACACAAGTTAGCCTTTTCATGAATTGCTGACGAAAACGCGTTCCAGAAACTGGTCCACTTTAAAATATCTCCATTAAATCTTTGCAGATCGAATTTAGGAAGTCGTATTGATAGTTCTCCATTCCTTGGCGTACTGCTAGAAACAAACCCAGACCCAAGCTGGCTCGGAGATGGACTTCCAGTACAACAATTTGACAGAATACGGTGTAACCTTTCTAACCACACAGCAATGTAATCATTATACTTCATGATTCCTGCCATTTCTTCGTCAATTTTTTCTTCATTCAGTTCCAAGTCTAATTCAACTTGTTGATTCAAATCATCTAATACAATCTTTCTATTTTTTAACTTTTCTATCAAAGCTTTGGCCAGTTCGGCGTCTTTCGTCTCACACACCATCTTCAATTCGCCTTCCATTTTCGTTAGCATTGCTCTAACAGAACCACGCTTCATAATAACCTTCGACGCCATTCCTCCTCAGCACTGCCGGTAATTACACAGAAAGAATAAACAACTTACGTTTGTATCAGTCCACGAACGATCAGTCCACGAACGCAAAGAAAAAGGCTTAACAACGAGCAATCGAACGCAATACGACGGCAGCCTTTTTCTCCCGGGTTTCGGCACCATTAAAGAATCTTATTAACTAGATCCCTCGGAGAGTGCTCTTGAGAATATTAGCGTCAAGGAAAAAATAACTGAATCTAGGCAAAAAGTTAAAACTGTTTAAGAAAAAAGAACATATGAACTTTATCTCTAGCTTATCTTACAACGAAAATCTACAACAATTGCAACCAGAGAGCCATCTCGTGTCTCGTTGCCTCGTATATTAACAATTCAAAGCAAACAATAATAATTTTGCACAAACAATAGCAACGTTTGCAACAACAGCTGCTAACAATAACATAGATAACCTAAATCTAATCACCCATTTCCATATTGTAAATGTTCAAAATAAAAAAAATTAAATTTACATCATATAATAAAAAAAAGCCGTGCCGGCGTGGTCGTGCGGTCTGTCGTGTGGCCGGTATGCCGGTACCCGGGTTCAAATCATGGTCGAGAGCATGGATTTTCAAATTCCCTTTCCTGTATTTGTTAGACTCTTCTTCACTTTCTCTTCAGGTCTGACGTCATTCCATAATAGCGTCCTGAGGAAGGCAACGGGAAACTACCTCAGTATGTTTCTCTAGAAATTCTCGGGAGTCTGCTAGGGGTTCGCCATATTGGGAACACTAGCGCTTCCTGGAACACGGATGCTTCGCTACGAAGCTCGCACTTCAGTGCGTAACGTACTAATAAAAAAAAAATGGTGAATATATATCTAGTACCTGGAAAACCGAGCTTTGCTCGGTAAATAATACGAAAATGGAGTAAGAACACTGTAGACAATCAGCTGGTTATTTAACCCCCTTTCGTGGAAATGGACAGCTCCGCAGTGAATACACGCGAAGTTAAAAGGACAAAGTTTAAAAATTATTATTAAATAAAATTATTATTTTATTATACGTAAAAAAACCCACACAGATCACGAATTTATTAAGAATATAATAAAACGAAAGTAAAGTAAGAACACTGTAGACAATAAGCTGGCCCCAGATCAATCATTTACTCCCATAAATGAGTTTTCCCGAAGTCTAGACCTAGCTAAATCGCTTTCTCGCACCCGAAAACGGTAGATTCACCACATTTCATCAAAATCCTTAGGCCTATTTTCAAGACAAAATTTACAAGAATTGCTCGCTTTATAGTGATGATTTTGAGATACAGTCGTCTTAAGGCCCATGAGTTTGCCGCTTTGTATCTAAACTAATACTGAGCTATGAAAGATTATACTTCTGAGGCCTTAATTTTAAGTTAAGTCTGTCACCTGTATTCTGTCACCTGACAGGTCTAAGTCATCAATGTCGTAATTTGCTGTGCTTTTGGCCACATTGTTTGCAACAGATACTGAGATGGTTTTCCGTTGTGTTCCTGAGGAAACCATTATGGAACTGCTCCGAACCTGAATAGAACGAGAAAAGAAGCAGACAAACACAGGAAAGAAATTCATGGCTGTTCCGGGATTCGAACCTAAGTTCAGATACATCAGTCTCGTTGCAGGCCTTCGCTTTGACCACTAGACTGTGCCTAAACAGCCAATAGTATTTAACTTTCAAATACAAAGATTTATTTCGATAAGTGTCTTTTTTTTTAATTATTTATTTCGGTATTTTGCCCTCATATATTCCGACGAAAAGCCGGAATATATTGTAAAATCTCATCATATTCAGATAACGGTACTAAACTTTGAAATGTGAAGTTTCGGAGAGACCGTTAATAATTTTCGAGTTATTGTGCCCACAAAATCTATGATAGAATTAAATGCATTTAAATATTCATTAATATTATCATAGTTTCACTAATTGCTTTTTCAGTTTCTGCAGGCACTGTAAAAGTTTCAATTATAGAAATAATGATTGTGTCTGATTAACATTATTTTTAAAAACATTAACATATCAAAGTAGGTTAAAAAGATGTAGAAACATTTAATATTAGTTCGTCCATTTTAATATTTTATTTACAAAATTTGTGTCATGATTTATAAGATTATTTTTTGTAAAAAGTTAAAGAGGACTTATCTTACTCTTATCTATTAACATTGTTTACTTAACCTTTGCTGTATCTAAAGGTACACAAATCGATTCTTTTCTATTTCTTCTTTTATCATAATTTTGTTTCATTAAAAAACAATATGCGCTGTCAATTCGTTTTAACATAACCTAAATTATTGAGATAATACGGAGCTTATCATTTCAAACGCAAGCAAAAAATAGATGATAAAAAGATAATATTTAAAAAAAATGAAATTGCATAATACCGAAAGTTAATTATTTTATAATCTATATAATGCTTCTTCTTCTTCTCCCTGAAGCAAGTTCTTCTGTTAACTAAACCTTTTTCTCCGTTTTCTTCTATCTCCAGTCTTATTCTTTCAGCTGGCGTAGCTTTCTCCTTCTAGGATGTCGTCTAAAAGTGTCTTTCTTTTTTTCCAGTGCTTCTTTTTCCTTTTAGTTTTCCTCCAATTATATCTCATAATTCCATCTCATTAATTATATCTCATAATTCATCCAGCTAATTTATGTGTCCGATTCAATTCCCTTTCTTTTCTTTATCGTAATTAGAAAGTTCCTTTCTTTTCCTGATATTTTCCAGTACTTTCTCATTTGTTGTCTTTTCTGTCCATTCGATGACTTGCAATTTCCTCCGTATCCACATTTCAAAGTTTTGTTAAGAACCTTATTTCTTCTTTTGACTGCCCACATTTCTGCTCCAAAAAAACCACTACGCTCCATACGTAATATTTTATTACTCTCTTTTTAAGGTTTTATTTTGCCTCTGAATTTGGAGTGTTTTCTTCTGAAGGCTTCTTTACCTATTTCTTTTCCAGCCCTTACTTCATTATTTCATCGTAGCTGATTATGTTGTCTCTATATTTAAATATACTGGCTTGTTCCAATTTTTTCGCATCCAACAGTACATTTAATTTTTAAACGTCTTGATACTTTCTTTACATTAGTTTTCTTTGTATTACAGTTCAGTTCATGAAAGAAGAGCTTTTTATGACGTAATTTCTTCATAGATTGATGTTTCCAGGACGTAACAGCGCCATCTATTGCTAAAATCCGTAACTGAATCTTATAAACATTAAGAAAACATTCTGGTTTTTGTAGTTTCTACAGTTACGAATGCGTGATAATAATTACAATTGAAATAATTAAAAAGGTTCCACACTATTCCCCTTGCTTGGCTACGCAAAGTTTGTCCTTTCTTGGTCACGCTTATGCGATCACAAAACGACGCAATCTTGGACTGACTGTTCGGAGGTCCAGTGAATGACGTCATGACTTGTAACGTTTGTTCCAGACAAAATCGATTGCTACGTTATAACATTTATTGTAAACTATTTTTTTTAAAAAAAAATACTATAATGCTCATTCATGCTTAAAGATTAATTATTCAAACGCGCAGAACAATCATGCCGGTACTGGCTCTTCTTGTTCAATTATTAATGAAATTTAGTTTACAAATAATCTTCAGAATCCCTAACCTTTATAGTTTCAATGAGATCATTAATACTGTAATGTTGCCAAGAAATGATTGCAAATAAAGAATTTGAATGACAAAACGAAACAAGGCATAAAACTGGTTTCATACTATACACGAAACCATTGCACCCCACTGCATGTTTCATTTTCAGCCACGTTCTGTGAGTCATGAGATGACGATAGAGCATAATTCGTGTTTTCCCACCTCCAGAAGTCATGTTCTAAGAAGGTGTCACTTATGTCTATCCCAATTGTACTTTGGGGTAGAGGTGACAGCATGGTTCAGCCACTTCCACTTTGTATAAGAAAGTGATCACAGACCAGAACTCTATTTCCCTCTCCTCCCCACCTCTACAAGTCGTACGCTTTCCAGTAAGGTATCACTGTGACGGACGGACGAAACCTTTATAAGAGCAACCCCACTTTTACACTTTGTGTACATTGTCGTTGAAAAGCTACAGGACTACCTCCCTTGCAGTAAAAATGATTGTTATTGAGCATGGAATGTAAACGATATAGTTAAGGTGTTTTCATACCTGAATGACACCATCCCAAAAAGTTGATGAAAACATTTTTCATTGATCAAGAAGAAATATAGGCGATAGGATTAAGAAAAGGTCATTTGGAAGCTTTCAAAAACTGAAAGAAAACAATTAAGCAATTTAAAAATCGAGTGAAAAAAGATGATTGTGTTACAAAAAAGCGAACTCTTTTTCTAGATATCGTGCAACTGAATGCCAAGATATTTTGGCGATTTCTAACCCTTAGCTGTTGGTCCGATATCTAGCAAAATCAATAGGATTCATTATTTTAAGAATCAAAACGCTCTAGATTTGTAGAGTAAATAGTTTCTGCTGTACAGTGATCAAAGAAATCGGACGGACGGACATCAGTATTCACATTTGAAATTTCGATTTTGTGTTAAATTTAAGTAATGCGCATTTAATAATTTTTTTTAAAAAAAAATGTTTTCTGAAAAAAAATCTGATATTATAATTTAAAAGTAAACATAAACATTTCATTTGTTTCTTTTCAACGACTTTACAAAAATAAACAAAAAAAAATATGGACGGCGTTTTAAGGAAACTAAAGTTCTTTGAATCCCTTGTATTTATTTTGCTTTTATTTACATTAAATGAAAGTAACTGATTTCCATCTAAGAGATATTCAGAACACTTCAAAACTCTTAAGATAACCCAGAAAGAAAAAAATATAATCATTGCTATCGTTTTAGTAAAAGATAAGCACACCTTCACATCTATTAAGATAACAACTTTTGCTTTCAGAACTATATTTTTTTTTAATTGCAGTACAGCCCCGATTATCCGCGAGTGCCACTAAATTTTTTTTTAATTTCGAACCTCAAAAAAAAACAATCTTAATCCAAGCCAACAACAGTGAAAATACAATAGACCCTAAAGTGCGAAGATCGAAAATTACTGACTGGTTTATTGTGTATCGTGATCCTATAGGCCTTCTCGGAATTTGTGGATGCAAACGTAGAGCAACGGTTTCTGCTTTACTGTACATATTTTAAAAGTTTTACGTATTATGTTTTTTGTACAATAAAACGTAGTTTTTAATGGTGAAATATTTTTTTTCATGTTTACATCTCATTTTTAGTCTTTTTTCGGGTTATCCGCGATTTTTGTTATCCGCGAAGCCTTTGCCACCCAATTCCGCGGATAATCGGGGCTCTACTATACTTTCGGTGATTCAAAGGGACTAATGGTTGTTCACCATAAACATGATTTCGATGAAGGACTGAAACACATTATATTCAAATGGAATGGATGAATTCACTAGATCGACTAGATAAGAAATTCACTAGATAAGAAAAACATCATAACTTGAATCGTATTCTTTTTACAAAGAAAAGGATAAAATGTGTAACGTGCGTAGGTTCTAAACCACTGTTTTCAGTACTGAAACGTAAAGAATTACAGTATTAAGACTACTTAAATAGATACTTAATTGCAGTAAATATGTGTTTGCCCCTTTTAGTCTTAATATGTGACCGTTCCGTTGTTTCCAAATCTTCCGTCCCAATAAATTCCAAAGCTTTCACTTTAGATTTGACTGCTGATGTTTTTCGCTTATTTTACTCAAGTGCTCAATTATCGTAATACGGATGCCGTAACAGAAATTGTTAAAACTGCAATTGAAAAAAAAAAGAAATAGTTGAAAAGAAAAATATCTAGAAAAACTCAGAAAACGTTTAATTTACTAATTTTACTAAGTACAAAAGTCAATATATTACACATAACCTCAAATTTTTATGTAGTTATGTAAACTGTTGAAATTATTTTGCAGTCAAGCTCAAATTACTATAAATAAAACAGCCAAGTAAGGGAATTAAAATTCAGGTTCATTAAAACGAAAACAAACTATACAAAGTTTTAAATCAAATTTTAAAATATATAAAAATCCTGTGAAATTCTAAGATTAGAAAGTGTTGCAGATTTGAAAAGTGAATAAAAAGTAAAAAAAAAAAAAAACTACTTCTTATCAGTATCCCGTGACAAACGGAATCTTCCTTCTATTGATAGAATTAACCTACTGATAATAAATAATCTTAGAGTTATTTAGGAGAAAATAGCTATTATCAGGTCTTTTATTCAATATTATAAAAAAACAAATATTATTACTTACAATTTTTCGAATTTATTATTTCCTATAAATTAAAAACGAAATTGCAAATTGCACTTAGAAATCTTAATTGGATTCTTAAAATTGGAAAAAGTGAAGAAGGAAAAAATAAAAAATAAAAATAATTACAACGCATAAGTAACACAAGCCATATCGGAATTTATCGGACGTAAAAATTGTCTTTTTATAAAACAATGTACAGTCGGACCTCGATATAAGGTCACCCCTTGGGACCTCGCGAAAGTGACCTTATAAGCGGGATGACCTTATACCGATTCATACGCATTTATCAATAAATAATCATTATATAAATTCAGTTCAGTATAATTCTTTGTAAAATTTAATACGTACAAAAATATCAGTTTATTACGTTATAATTTTTTAAATTTAGTTGAACCAATTAAAATTAAGAATCAGAAAGAAATTATTTAAAAAAAATTTAATTCGGAATAAAGTTTTTAGAAATAGTACTAGTATGCTCAAGCAAAGTACTGATGTACAACTGACCTTACTTAAAATAATCCATAATACAGGACTGTCGCGATTTTGGTTTCATCTTTTGTACAATGTTTTTTAAGTTTTGTAGTTTCTGAAAATGTTTTTCAGCTCCCTCATGGCTCGTAAAAAAAGGTCTTACGACATTTAATGCTCTGAGTGCTTCTGCTTGTGTCACCGCTTCACTTTCATTATTACTGTCGTTATCCTCACTATCTAATGCATTGGAATCTAAAACTTGCGAAACAATTTCGGAAATCGAAGCTTGAGAAGTGGTAGGAATTTCATAATCAATTCTCACATATTCACTTTCCCCTTCTACAGCACAGCCGTGATTTCTGAGATCTTGTATTAAAACAGGTAAAGGAATATCGTCTTCATCATCTTTTTTCCTAAAATTTGAGGGGATGAAGTGCTTTGTGAAAAAGCTGTCCCCTCCGTCAGTAGGAGAAATTACGCCGATAAAAGATCGTACCCACAGGAAAAACTTTTGGAATTGAATCAGTGTGGCACTGAAATCGCAGACAAAAGTGACCTTATATGCGATTACGGTATTTAAGACCTGACCATATATCCGATAATCCATATCAAAGAATTCCTATTCAATGAGCCAGGACATAAGAAAAGTGACCTTATATGCGGGGTGACTTTATACGCGGGTGACCTTATATCGAGGTCCGACTGTAATTCTGTAATGTGAACAGTAGCTTAAGTGGTAAAGGATTTGACTTCGTGCTGGAGGAGCCTTCTTTCATCTCCGGTCAGGGATTCTCCTTTGATTCTTTCTTCTTTAGACAGGTCCTAGGGCTCAACTACCCTCTGTAAATTGGATACTGGGTTTGTTTTCCCGGGACTAAAGAAGGCGAGCGTCGCACAGTGGGGCAAGAAGCATGAAAAGTTGGCATCAACTGATTGGTGAAAAATTTTGAATATAATTCGTGTTCTAATTACGTAACTTTATCAATAGATTTAAATAAAAGTCATTATTTACAGTTATGCACTATATTTTGCTAATTCAGCATTTTTAAAAAATCTCCTCGCAGTTCATCCATCATTCGTGTTTCCAAATCCTGGCTTAGGAGTGTCAACAATTAGTCCACATTTTTCCCTAAATTCCTTTTGAATTCTGGATTTGTTAGCGGCCACAATGTCTTTGTCGCTTCCTCCAGCCTGCCACTTCTTGATTGGCAATTTATACGCAAGATGCACAGAAGGCATTTAAACATGCGAATCCATCCGTGTTATACCCGCAAGCCGAACTTCAAATTCACAGGCTGAACTTTTCTGCTGATCATTTCATCAATATTATTAATCCATTTTTTTTTCCAATGTCCGTGCTCTCACATCTTTTAAAAATGCTAACAAGCTCTTTTCTTGTCACAAACATTATGTGAGAACTTGAACCTAAAAATAAGAAAAACATAAAAACTTTACCACAATGACATCTGACTAGACACAACCTATCAAAAAGATTTTTTAAAAACAAAGTAGCAAATTGTAGCAAAATATTTATATTGTTCCAAAAAGAATAGTTATCAGGCTTTCTAAGGAAACAAATACGAAATCCGGTTCATGCTCGGAACATTAACAAATATAATGTTGTTTGAGGGTAAGCAAAACTAATTAAACATATTTTTAGGCTTATTTTAACATCATCAGTTTAATAAATTAATATTGAATAAAGCGCTAGTGATCATGACGTAAAATATTGCCACATACCTGATGATGAAGCCTCCATAAAGTAGATTATTAATTTCCTTTTATTTTAATCAAAACACGACACCGAACTAGTTGCAATTCATTAGTAACATCAACGTATGTATTGACACCATTGACAATGGGCTAGAACTAAACCTCGGGTTAGCTCAAGACCGGGGGGGAGGAGAGGGAGAAATTCTTTCTAACAGAAGCGCAGGAGTGTGTACCATATAAATAATGGGTAACAGACTCTAAATTTTGTGTTTGATTTTTATAGTTAATGCCAACTTTTCATGCTTCTTGCCCAACTGTGCGTCGGTCTCCACCACCCGACCTCAACTTAATCGCGTTGATCACGGAAAGTCGGGCCCTTACCACTTCTGATCTCACTCAGGCTGTAGTGCTTTATTTAATAGTTTTCAATCAAGAGGAAGTATTATTTTTTTAGTTGGAAAAACAAAACAAAAACAAAACAAGTGAATATAATTTTGTGGTAAAACATAAATTGAAGGACGACCCATCACAATAAAAAAAATTAAAAATAATAATTAAAAAAAGGAAGTACAGTGGAACCCCGCCATTCGTCCGCCTCGCTATTCGTACAACTCGTTATTCGTCCAACTTTTTCAAGTAAAATTGAACTCGCCATTCGTACGCTTGCTCGCGATTCGGACAGCGTGATCTTGTTACTGGCCGCCCCACGCGGTCGCTTCAGTTCAGTCTCGTGCTAGCTTCCGTACGCTACGCATCATCCACGCAAGCTTCATGAAACTTTGTGATATTTTATTGTCATTTTTTGTTATTTTTATTGAAAATAGTGCAGCCAAGGGTCCAAAAAAGATTACTGATTCAACTAAGCCTAAAAGGAAAGCAGTGAGAACGACAATTGAATTGAAAAAAGAACTCGTTGCGAAGTTTGAAAGTGGAACTCGTGTCTTTGACCTGGCAACTCAGTATGGCATGGCGAAATCAACCATATCGTCTATACTGAAAAAGAAAGACATAATAAGAGAGGCCTATATATTTATTGGTTTCATAGTTTTTATGTATTTTACGCTTAAACTATAATTACAAAGGTTTAAATAAGCAATCATCTCTGGGTTCTGGAACGGATTAATCCAATTTACATTGTATCTTATGTGAAAAAATGATTCGCCATTCGAACTGCCTCCTGGAACGGATTGTGTACGAATAGCGGGGTTCCACTGTACATTAACGTAAGGAAAAATAAAAAAAAAGTTAGGAAAAAAATAAAAAAAAGGTAGGAAATTAAGAAAATAAATAAAAAAAAAATCGTTGGCCCTTGAAAATACCCTATTCTATGTTGTTTTGGCCTCTGAACATGATGATGAAGTCCGTTTGTCGATCCGATCTGTCGTTCGGGAGTTTTCAGATGGAGTACAACGGCAACAATGCCAAATATCTCATACATGGGAGGGGGCGTTGGCCCCTGAAAATACCCCAATGCTACATTTTTTGAGCCTCTGAAAATGATGGTGAAATCCATCGATTTGTCGATTTGACCTTCCGTTCGGAAGTTGTTAGGGGTCCACAGATACGGACGGACAGGACAAACGCAACCCCGATTTTTATCGCTATCACAGTAGCTCCCAAACGGGTCACTAAAAAGGGCCGTTCAGGCACAGCTTTGTGGTCAGAGAAGCGGCCTTCCATGAGGCTGATACGTCTGAACATGGTACGTATCCCGGATCGGCATGATTATCTTTCTTTCTTCTGTGCTTCGCTTGTTTCTGCAGCTCCAGTGTGACCTTCTTCCTACGCCATACTTTGGGCAGTGATTCTTTGGCTAAATAGCTCACGAATTTGCTACTTTTCAGGACAAATGGCCTAAGTGTCAAGAGCCAGGTATATGGAAAACAAAACAAAACAAAACAAAACCTGAACGATTAAACCAAACTTCCTTTTTATCTAACTTCGGAGGAATTTTTTTTGGTCAATGCTCAGCAATTCAACAAAATATCTGTTAAATAATAAAAGAATTGCTATTAAAAATTATATATATTGTTGAATTTGTGTAAATCGATCACTCACGACTTCCTTCTTGAATTTTCTTTTCACTAATACACCATCAACGAAGATAAGATCATTCCGAATATGGCATGCGTTACTTCTGAGTATTAATTATTTTTATTTATTTAATTTTTTTTGCCGAAAAAAAATTAAGCAGACTTTTTTTTTCATCGGCGGAATAGTAAAATTACAAATGTAAATATTTTTTGATACAGTAATATAACCTAGTATATCCCAGTGTTAAAAGGAAGAGAATAATGGTTCAGAAGAAAGCATTATTTCTAAGATTTCATAACCTTAGTCAAATATTCGAACATTGAAAAGTCCGGCTCAAATATAAATCAGAATTTATAATATTCCCTGAAAAATATAAAAGAAATTGCTCATTAGATCATTCTTGTAAAATACTGGAATATTGGAAGGAATTCGTGGAAAATACAAGCAACGAGCCTCCGCAGCTGCTCTTTTTATCTGATGAATTTCCTGATATAAAATAATAAAAAAAGAAGCACACATTCAAAACTATCTTCAACATCAACTGATAATATTTCATTATCGCAACGTTAGTCAAGAGATTGATAAAAAATAAAAGTTTCATTTCATAGATTGAATCACTGCAGAGGTGATGTTGTATAATAACGCATGCTGATTTTTTTGAATTTAAGATAGAAAATATTGATGTGTGTGGAAAAGGTGTGATTTAAAAAAAAAATTAGGCTACGTAAATATCCTATTAATAAAACTCGGTTGATGACTGCCTGAGAATTTTTTATCATTTGAGGAAACGGGACCACCTTTTAATATGATTGTATTTCTTTTCTTTTCTTTCCTAATTCTTTTTTTCGCTGTAAGAAAGACAATCTGAGAAATAGACAAATGTAGTTTTCTATAAAATTGTTACGAAGTCAGAAAAAAGAAGGTTCTAAAAGTATCAGGATTGTTATAATTAAAAGTGACTGTACTCTCAGCTCTCTTGAGTGGATTCTAATCAACATTCGAAAATTGGTATATAAGCATGCGGAAGGAATTTCCGATCGGAAAAAAAAAATGGTTCAAAGTTTCACCAATAGGCGAAAATGTGGCGGTGTAAACATAGTCTGAAATGCAACTGTACAATAGTAAGTCTTTATTTTTCATTGAACAGAACGTGTTCAATAACTGCTTCAGCTAAGTCAATTAAATCCAGCATGGTGCCTTGAAACAAAGACGTTGTTTAGAGACTATCTTCATGTAAGATGGAGCAACAACGCATACTGATCAATCAGTGAAGGAATTGCTTCATTCCACATTCGTCAATGATCACATAATATCCAGAGCTTTCCCAGATGCAGGGCCTCCACAATCTCCGGATTTGAGTCTCTGAAATTTCTCGCTATGGGATTTTTTGATATCAGGACTATCAGGAAGGCGTAAGGTCTCTGCCTGATCTGAGGCAAGCATATAGTGGCATGTTGCTAACATTCCACCGGAAATGCTTCATGCGACAATTGATACGCTGTATTATGCGTCCACCATGCAATCGACTTAGATGGAGCACTTATTGAAGACGTTCTGTAAGTTTCTTTGGATAATAAAGACTTATTATTGTGGGTTGCAATTCAGACTATGTTACAGCGCCAATTTTTGGATGTTGGCGAAACTTTGAACCAAGGTTTTTTTTTCCATCGGAAATCCCTTCCCGCTGGCCTACTTAACTCAAGGAAAATTGGTATGCTATGTTGATTAGAACCAGCTCCTGAGGGATGAGAGTAATGTCACTTTAATTATAATCACCCTTACTTTCATTGTACAAAATCACAACTGAATAATGAGATACTTTACTGAAGCCAATCAGCTATTCTCTTAATAAACGAATCACATTGTTTTTTACTAACCAATAACCCTGTCTTTGCTAAAAGAAAACTGCAACGTAAGCTTTTCATCTATCAGTAGTCACTAGGACGATGTTATAATTGCCGTATTAAATTTCCAAAACGGGGAACAATTAAGTACAAAGAAGATTCAATCTCTCAATGCCCATCAAGTTTCAAGAAGATTCGTTAATTAGTTCAAAAGTTATTGCTAGGCTTACGCAATAGAAACCTTAACATCGAAAAGAGCCTTTTTTAGATTTCTCTTAAAGTGGATGTTTGAAATTTATCGATAATCGTGTCGCTGTTGAATTAAACTTATCAGACTAACGTTGTGATTAGCCTTTAGAGCGTAAACATCTACTTCATTCGTTGTGTTTAAACATATTGCCATGGTAATGTGAAGTGAAGCCATCAAGCGAAAAAGCATCTGATAGCCCAACAACGCTTCGTGAATTTAATTCGAAATCACTTTCATAACGATTCGTGATCATATCGTTCTGTGCGATTTCCGTATCAATCTAATTCTAAAGGGTCTGGAAGGTGGTTAATGGGATTCAGAGTAAACATTCTATAATGACGTCATCATTAGAATATTTATATATCACTTACATAAAAGTTAATAATCCTAACGGTTCGGCATGAAAATCTAATGTTGAAAAGGAACGGCACGGCGAGTAAAAAAAAAACAAGATAGGCAAAGCGATTAATAAACCAATCACAATGCTGCGCAACGTCTTCGTCTAAGAAAATATAATTGGTATTGATTTAATTTCCTTATTATTATAAATGTGATTGTTGCGAATGCAAAAGGCGCAATTGTTGTGATTATTATGCTTGTTGTAGAACTGTATTATCAATGTGATTGTTGCGTATGCAAAACACGCAATTGTTGCGATTGTTTTGATTGTTGTGCTTTGCATTGTGGGATACTTGTCCAAAGACAAACCGGGATTTTAAGTCTTTTGATCCTTATCAGAAGACTAAAAGTTAGGAATCGCTGATTAAAATCAAATAAATCAAACAATTAGACGGAAATGTATCACGGCTGCTCCAAAGCGCGTTTTTTTTTTTTTTTATTTTATCTACAGGGTGGCCGGGAAGTTCCCGCACCCCTTAATATAATAATAACATATTAGGTGGTACGGGAACTTCCCGGCCACTCTGTATATTATACAGGGTGTATCAAAACACTTTACAAATTTTAATGGGAACACAGAGACAAACATTTTTCGTCTATGAAAGTATGGCCGCTGACAGTAACCTTCGGTACTAGAGGGCGCTATTTATCGGCGCTGCAATCGGCTAGAGAGAAGATATGGAACGTCAAAACTAAATGAATCGAACCAAGCGTGAACAACATGTTTATTCAACAACTTTGAGCACCTTCTTTGAATAAATATGTTGGTTCACATTTGTTTCCATTCATTTAGTTTAGGTTTGTCTTGGTATTCCATATTCTTCTCTCTGCCGATTGGAGCACTGCTAAATAGCGGCCTCTAACACCGAAGGTTGCCATCAGCGGATAAACGTTCATAAACGAAAAAGGTTTGTCTTGGTGCTCCCTATCTCCCATTAAAAATTGTACAGAGAATTTTGATACATCCTGTATTAGTCGAAAATTTTGAATTTCTGTGAATATTTCAAATATCGAACTCTTATAAAACTTCATCCATCAGGAACTTCTTAGCATTTAGAAAAACCTTTCTTCTATTTTAAAATACGGCAGAAAAGCCGTTGATTTCAGACAGACCTCAGAATCTGAGATTGATCGATACATTTTAGTGATCTTGCTAAATAGTTTCAGGGAAATCGATCCAGTGACAGTTCAATTACTTTATATTATCATAAGAGAAAAAAAATGCAAAACGCGCATAAAAATAATACTGCAATAATGTAAAGTATGTCTTAATACAAAGTATTATATTATGAACAAAGAGAAACTATACAAAAGTGAAAGACGAGACAACAAAATTATTTTACTCTACAAAAATTACCATTCCTTCACACACACACACACACACACATGTAAATTTAAATAATATGTATTGTCCTCCAAATGAGAGATGGCCGGCGGAAGTTTGAACTGCGCAGCCCTTCCGGTAGCTGATCAAAACCATTGTTTTCCTGTCACAATGGACGCCGTCGTCTGTTTTCACTGAGAAAGACATGTTGATAACGCCAAATTAACACTTCTTTCGACTATTTAGCGTTATTTCAATACCAGTTACTAACAATAAGTATTTATATAAATAAATAAATATATATTATTTATAAATACAATGCTCTTTTGCAAAGTAACAACCGATTTACCGTAATGGCGGCGTCCTGTCATAAAATCAGACGGAAGTGCCTGACCAGACTAATCGATCATACATGCTCAGATCTCACAAAAACAGGGCGGCCATCTCTCATTTGGAGGACAGCCATTTTACATCCTTTAAAAATATTTAGTGGCTACTGAGTTATAGTTCGTTTTTGTAGATCTTATAAATAATTTTTTTTAATTAAACTTAAAAAATAAAATTTCCTTGTTAATTGTTTAAATATTTTTTTTAAATTTTTTTTTATTGAGTATAAAATATACAAACGCGAAGTCTTTCTATTTGAAAATAGTAACTCTTAAGTTATAGTTAAACAAGTTGTAGGTCACTCTTCAAAGCCTCGAAGTGGAGGTGAAACCGGTTGGGGAATGTAACCTTTTTACTTTTGTATAAATGTTTTTTAACTAGTCTTGTGTGTTGTCTGTCCCCAGTTTTTAATCAGTATGCGCAGAATTAAATGTCGATATTTTAGATAAACAATCTACTTTCAAAATTTTCAGTTGTTGAAACTTGACTAAGTTAGCAAATATTTATGTTACGTCACCTAATTACAGTTAGTGAATTAGAAAATGAATTACGATATATTATTAAGTATCGATACAAATTTACTGTTTGTCGTCAAAGAGAATTTAAATTTTCGATCAGCTATAATGTAAATATCTAAAAAACACATTAAAATGCCATTTTTGATAAGCAGTGATAATGTTGGAGTGAGGTTCCAACTGTGGAAAAATAAAGAAAAGCAATAAATACAAATTATGCGTTAAAATTACGAAATTATCTATTTATGCTGAAATCAATACAAAACAATATGTTTAAAATGGAAATGATATTTTTTGCAAAATTCTTTAGTAAAAAGAAAAAAAAAACTTCTACTTTGATAGCAATTGTTTTATGGATTCAAATAAAGAATTAATAAAAGCAAGAAGATATAAAGAACAATTAATATTTTATGAATGTTTTTAGATCGTTTTATTAATTAACTGTATCCTGGAGAAAATGCAAAATAATGCTAATAATTTTAATAGCACTTTCATAGGAAGGTGACGGAAAACTATCAATTCTGGGTCATTCCACGTCAGATAACCTGATGAGTTCACCACGCCATCACAGATTTTTATGAAAATTTATTTGTATGTAAAGGGTCATAAGATAACACATTCTGCAAAATATGGGAGTTTTTGGTTAAATATTTGCCGAAATATGAATTTTTGAAAGTTTTTTTTTTGTGTGCCACGCCCCTTTTTTGACGTATTTTCTGGAATATCTCATCTCCTAATCAATCAAATGGAACCAAATTTGTTTTCCCCATGTATTTTTTTATGCTGAATCCAAAAATTCCAGCGAAATTATTCTAGGACTAATAGTTTTATAGCAATAGAAAGCATGTAAGCATTTAGGAAAAAATTTAAATGGCCATGTGGGACAACATTTAAAAATTTGAGATTTTAACCCAAGTCTAAAAAAAGGTCTAAAGTAACTGATAAAAAAAATATCAAGATTGTGTTTTGCTCCTGAGCTTAGAAAAAAAATAGCGAAGTTGGTACTCTTTTCGAATCGCGTAAATGAAATATCCAAAAATTATTACTTTGTCGCTGCATATTTATTTAGTAAATTCAAGTTATTCCTTGCTTTAGTCATAGCTCTGTAAGCAGTAACTCTCACTTATAACAGGTAATAACCCAGGTAAAACCCATATTTTCAAACTGAATATAGTTTGAAAATACGGCGATTCAAACAGAAAATTCGCCGATGCTAGGCACCGTAGGCCTAATAATCCCAAATGTTATTGAAAAGATTCAGGCCTTTTCATTAACTTCATTTCCTTTAATAAAAGTGTTTACTGAGGTGTTACTTAAAATATTTTTAATAAAAATTAATTTTTTCTGACAATAAAAAATTAAAATACTAAACTCTGTTATTATACAGCGAGTTCTATTAATTTCAAAATTATTAACTAATGGTTGCTTTAAATATTTTGTCCTAAATAACTATTTTTTTTCCTCGCTTTCTTTTTAAAATACGGTTATTTCCGTATTTTTGGTTTTGAATCATACAATTGTACAATCATAAAATTTACTTTAGTGAAATTTTGATGGAAAACTCAACCCGAAAGTGAAAGTATCCGGCCTCAAATAGAAAGTAAAAGTCATTCCCGCCCATTCGACAATTGTATGATTCAAAACCAAAAATACGTAAATAATCGTATTTTGAAAAGAAAGCGAGAAAAAAAATGGTTGCTCTAAAGACTTGGGTTAAAATCTCAAATTTTTAAATGTTGTTCCACATGGCCATTTAAAATTTTTTCCTAAATGCTTACATGCTTTCTATTACTATAAAACTATTAGTCCTAGACTAATTTCGTTGGAATTTTTGGATTCAGCATAAAAAAATACATGGGGAAAACAAATTTGGTTCCATTTGATTGATTAGGAGATGAGATATTCAAGAAAATATGTCAAAAAAGGGGCTTGGCCCAAAAAAAAAAACTTCAAAAATTCATATCTCGGCAAATATTTAACCAAAAAATCCGATATTTTGCAGAATGTGTTATCTTATGACCATCACATGCAAATAAATTTTCATAAAAATCTGTGATGGTGTGGTGAACTCATCAGGTGATCTGACATGGAATGACCCTTCTCTCATATATTTATTAATCCTTATCTTCTCCCACTGTTCACTATCTGATTTCTTTGTAATATTTAAAGACTGTTGGGCAATAGTTCCTAATGACTGCCGTAATAGAAAACAATTACCAATAAACAATTTGGAAGATAAGCAAATGTCTTCAGTATCTATTTTTTTTTTTACTTCGATAGTAGAAGTATAAAAAAAAATTACTTACTTTATCATCTAATGTTCATGTTATTTTAAAATAATGAGAATTTAATTAATGATAAAAAAAAATCTTTTCATTTAATCTTCTTGGTTTCTTTTGTGCCTTCCTTGGTTATCAAAAATGATAATAAAACGCAAGTTATAAAATTCTGTATCATTTATGCTATGTTTAATAATTAACAGTTCAGCAGTTTTTCAAAGGCAAGAGATAGAATTTTTTTTTTGTCAATTTAAGCAAATACAAGTGCGACATCGGGACAGTTGTTTTATCAGCTCAAAAGTTTTATTTAGGTCATTGAATTTACTCATGACGTTTCCTATAATTTCTATGAGCTTTTGACTACTCATGATCAACTTCAGCTTGTATGGGGCAACGATCTAAAACATTTTTTCAGAAGAATCCCTTCTAGTAGAGGAATTAGAATAACAATTATTACAAATATATATATATATATATATATTGTGTACTTTTCTTAAACAAGGTGGTTCAAATTAAAGTATACCTACGCAGAGCACTCTAGAGAGAGAACCAGTGTCGAAACAACGATCAGACTTAAACTTCATGCATTCCAGATCATGGGGAAAAGTCTTCTGATATACAAAATGACCGACAGGGGGAAATATGGCGCTGCGAACGCCACCTGTTGTTGAAATTGCACAGCGCGTTCGTCGTAAGGCATCGAATCAGTTTTAAAATTATTGTCCTCAAAATGAAAGATGGCCGCCCTGTTTTTGTGAGATCTGCGCATGTATCATCGATTACTCTGGTCAGGCACTTCCGTATGAGTTTATCACAGGACGTCGCCATTACGGTAAAGGCTTGTTACTTTGCAAAAGAGCATTGTATTTCTAAATAATATATATTTATTTATTTATATAAATACTTATTGTTAGCAACTGGTATTGAAATAACGGTAAATAGTCGAGAGAATTTGGCGTTATCAATATGTCTTTCTCAGTGAAAACAGACGACGGGCGTCCATTGTGACAGGAAAACATAATTGATCAGCTGCCGGAAGGGCTGCGCAGTTCAAACTTCCGCCGGTCATCTTTCATTTTGAGGACTATAAGTATGAGGCTGGATCGGAGACATTCTTCGACAAGGCGATGGTTCTTACGTTGCCGGCGCGCCTTACTTTTAAGGTTTTTCTACCAGAATGGTGAAAACGCTGCTGCTGCGCTTCGCAACTACAGACGCCGCAAATCATTGCATAAAGGTCCACTGACACCATGGGCATTGCGACGCATGGCTCATCGATTTGAGGAGACAGGTAGCTTCATAGTTCGAGCAGGAATAGGGCGTAAACCTAGGGTACCTAGGTGGCCGAAGACGTTGCAACGGCAGTCGTTCAGTAATCACGTGAGAATGTTGCAGGTACATGTACTGCTCATGCCATAAGGCAGTTAGATGTATGCAATAGTATGTAGATGTTTGCGTTAAGCATTGCATAACCATCTATATAAGCGTATCAACTTTTGGTGCTGCACAACGACCAACACATGAAACATTGCCTCTGACTATCCGTTGATAGCTCCCAGTAGCCTCGGTGCTACTAACCACTTTTACGAACTGTGTGGAAGGAATAAATAAAAATCACTCGATAAAACTTGGTTGCCATTGTTTATGGTTCCTTTCCCATTCACACATCCAACCAGTTTATATTACTCTAATTGGTTTCTTCAGGCAGCGAAAAAAAAATGGATTTATTTAGAAAATATTTAGTGGCTATTGAGTTTGTCTTTATAGATCTTAAGAATAATTTTTTTAATGAAAATTAAAAAATTAAAGTTTTCTTAAATTATTGATTGTTTTAATATTTTTCTTGATTTTTTCTTATCAAGTATAAACAGTACAAATGCCAAGTATTCCTATTTGAAAATAATAGTTCCAAGTCCAACAACAATCTATCTTCCAACAATCTATCTTCAAAATTTTCAGTAGCTGAAACTTGACTAAATTGGCAAATATTTATGTTACGGCACCTAATTACAGTTAATGGATTAGCAAATGAATTACGATGTATCATTAAGGGTCAATATAAATTTAATGTTTGTCGTCAAAGGGAATTTACGCTTAAGTTTACGATCAGCTGTAAAGTGAATACCTAAAAAATACATTAAAATGTCATTTTGATAAGCAGAGGTAACCTTGGAGAGGTTCCAACTGTGAGAAAATAAATAAAAGCAATAAAGACAAATTATGCTTTAAAATTTTGAAATGATCTATTTATGCTTATATCAATAGAAATGACTTTCAATATGTTTAAAATTGAAATGATACAAAAAACCACCGTTTCTAATCTAATCTATGATTTATGCGTTCTGAAGTTATACCGCTAATTTACATATGGATATGAATGATTCTGCTATCTTCGTCACGCATGATTTGCGTTTTCCACGTTTCGCCAAGAAATCACACCCTTGGCTTGTATAGTGTATGCTATTCTGATAGTTTTGACAGTGTAGTTAAAACAGTGCATGGTATTTTATTAATTGATAAATAATAAACTGAATTTATCATCTTTATATTGCTTTATGCCTTTATGATTTCTTATATTGCAACAATATCATCGATTAATTTCCTAATACAATATGGCTTTCTTTACATAAAATTGTAATTACCATTTTCCACAGGCGTTGATTCTTTGCATAACGTGAAACCCACGTAGATCTGTCGCTTTCTTTCTTTTATAATTTCATTGTGAAATTTTTACAAGTTCCATAATTAAACGCATTTCTCTAAATATATGATGAGAGAACTGTCTTCTTTCTCTTTCAGAAAGTTCAAAGTTTCTCTTTAAATGTTTCTAGAATACAAGAAGTACCCGAATGGTTAAATTTCTTTATTTTAATTTAAAATTTTTCCCAATTTCGAAACTTTACTTCCTTAAAGGGCTGAAAATACACAGTTTTCAAATTAAAATAGGGATTCTAGAACCGCTGTATTGTATTCGTTAAGCTCATAAATCAGAATTACCGAACATGGAGCAAGACCTCAGATTTTAACTAACTGTAAGCTTAAATAAGTACTATAACTAATCAAAATTCGATACTTACTTTACTGTATGTTGGTTTACTGTAACATGAAGAAATTTTATTTGAGAAATTACCAAAAAAAAAAAAAATCAGTTCAAAGTTCAGGCAGAACTTTGACCTATTTTATATATTTTTATATATATATATACACCGTAAAAGTAATGCAACCCCCCCCCCTCGGGAAACGCAAGTGAAAGCCAAACTGCTGTCACGGAAAGTATATGCTGGGTGGCTGTAATTAAACAGGTAGTGTTTGGAGTGCGATAAGCAAAAAATTGTTGGGCCATAAAAAGGCCAAATTTGGTGTATGTACTATTCTGGCCGTGGGATTACAAAAATTATTATAAAAAATTTCCTTGGTTCCGAATATCGCCACCAGGGGAGGAACTGGCGCTGTACACTGACAGCCGCCCAGTGACAGACAACAGACCTCATCAGAAAAAAGCTCGGAAAAAGCCTCAACATCAGTGGCATCGGTTAGTTAGGTGAGTTCTAATCCCCCAGCCCATGGAATAAACATACTACAAAATGAAATTAACTTACAGTAATATTACTATAGAAGCTATAAAAGGACATATGTCTTGGGCCTTTAGAAAATGATCGTAAAAAGTAAGTGTTAATTAAAAAAAAATAAGATCTAGGCAGTAAGCTTATACTATGATTAAAGGTGATTTGATATAAATCAGACACTTAAAGAGTATCGGTAGTTTGGTCGTTATTTAAAAATGTCTCTTAAGATGGTTTGTGGATACCAAAAACTAGTAAGCTGTACACAATAACTCTAAACTTTCAAATAATAAATTTTATGTAGATTAAACTTCTTTATTAAACTTTCAAATATCAAAGATGGATCCACTCTTGGACCTTACATGTGCATGTCACTTTTCAAGAAAAGATGGATTCAAACGTTTTCAGTGGTTCAAACATTTTAGAGAGGACAAATAAACACAGATCAAGCGTCACTTTCTATTAGAAACAGACAAACAACAAGGAAAGTTTTAAGCTCTTGCAGAACTCTTGAGTGTTTCTAAAACATTTGCACAGCAGTATTACACAAATTAATTCTTTGTACAGGATAATTTAATTTGCTCAATGAAAATAACAAATAATAAGGCTTATAATAAAGAATGACAATAAGTACAATAATTAAATTATATGTCCACGAACAAAGAAAAAAAGAGAGTAACTTTTTAATAAATTTAAAAAATATTTTACCAAAAGTTTTAGAGGTATTTCATTAATTCTTAGTAGTATAAATATAAATTTATTTTTCAAAAAGCCCACTCCTCTTAATGCAGGCTGCAACTTTGGCTTCCAATCCTCGATAGCGCTATGCAAGGTGTTCATGGACATTTTTCATTCTAGGCACAAAGATATTTTTGAAAGCGGCGAAGTTGTTTGTGTGGAGTTTAGAGCAAGCTTTCAGCTCCAATTTCGACCATAAATAGTCCAGGAGGTTTAGATTTAGTGATGGGGACGGCTGCTCAGCGCTTGAAATGAAACCAGGAATTTAGTCTGTAAGCTAAGCTTGAGTGGTGTTTCGCTTTGTGGGCTGGAGCCCAATGTGTGGAATGTCCATGGTTGTCCACTGAACAAAGAATGATTGTGAGCTTGACAACTGGTTTCAGAATCTCATTTATATAAACTTTTGCCCTAAACTTTTACTCCTTTGGAAACAAATTGGAGTTCAGATCTGCCTGACCAGCAGATCCCACATAATCTGGATCGTGCGCTCTCAAAGATTTCTGCTTGCTTCGTAAAATGTCTATCAGATTTGGATAAATACGATCGTTTTGCTTGTGGAACTTCTCGTCCACCAAGAAAATGTTTTCGTAAAGAGATTTTTTTTTAAATCTTCAGGGTCGAACAGTTTAAGAAGAGCCTATTTCCAACGAGGCAACTGTTTTTCTTCTCTATGTTCGTTAGAATGTTTTAAAACTTTCATTCCTGGGTCGAGTTTGAGAGCCAGCTGAATGGTTTTCTCGAGACTTTTATCTACAGTGCCAATTTCTTCTGGACGAAGAGCGGATTTCTTCTTGTAATCCAATCATTTTAGTATTTCACTGCGGAAAAAGTTCCAGCAAGCTATATTTTTGCATGTTGTTCATTGAGGTGTTGACAATGACATAGAACCTCACTGATTCTATGTACGCTAAAAATTTTACAATGGCTCAAAGATGATGAAAAGTAGTTTTTCGCAAATTTCTCGATCTCTCTTGGTCTGAAGACTAAAACAGTTATTGTAATATTTGTAGATTAGGAAATTCCCTACAAAATACGTCGTATATGTTTTCTCCTTCGAGCAACCGTTTTCACGTAATACGGTTTACAAAGTTTCGATAGAATTTCTGGTAGATAGCAATGCACACATTTCCACACCACCTTCACGGTAGAGTAGGCCTACAAGGCGTGATTTTTTTAACATGGTATTCCCTACAGGCCTAATCCTTGTGTCGTTTTCATTTTTATTCCTTTTTTTTTATTTTGTTGTTGCTTTCCGAAGATATGGCGAAATGAAAAAAAAAAACTAAGGCTCTAATTCTCAACTGCACATTTCTTCGTCTTCAGTTTCCTGCTCAGGATCACAACGTTGTACTAGAAAATCGGTTGTATTAATTTTGTCGTAGTCGTTTTCTTCTATATCGATTCCTTCTTCTGGTGCATCGCTAAAATCTCCATTTTGTGTAGCACTGAGGCAAGATTGACCATGGCAGTAGCAGCAAAATACAAAACAATGCAATCCAACGTTTCCCTAGCTGCTTTGATTTGCCTCTTGTATTTTTTAGAATTACCTCTTGTACTAAGTTTGTTAACTGTTTAGAATCTCCTCGTTTATTTTGTCGAACATTTGGCTTAAAGGAGGGTAGAACTCGGGTATTAACGGCTACAGACCTAATATCCTCTCGAATAATTGCCGGAGCAGCTTTCAAAACTTTAAAACAGAAGTCATTCTTCTGCTGGATTAGATTTCTTATTTTTGTATCGTACTTCGCCTAAAATATCTAGTTGTGTATCACGGAAGCAAATTATCGTGAAACTTTTATTTTTTTTGTCGTAATTATAATATTTGTTCCATACCGCTCTATTAATGTTTTATCGGAAAAAAAATCTTTCCCAACATTTTTCAACTCGAATAGGGTGAATTGACAATTAGAATTTTATTCGATCTTAGAAAATACAGTGCAACTTGGATAATTCGAAGCTGAAGAGACCACTAGAAAACTTCGAATTATCCAAGACTTCGAATTAAACAAGTTACATCTTTTAACTTTAATTTCAGGTCCACTGAATGCTTGAAAAGATTATTCTGTCAATAAGTAAATATTTATTCAGAAAGATCATGGTTAAACACTATATGTATGTAAACAAAATAAGATTTATATTACGTAAGCTGCAGTACATGTTACATTCAATACAGAAAATTATAGTTTTTCAAAAAATTGTGCAATGTCTGATTGTTTTGTAGAATTCAATCGCTTAAGGTTAGCAAAATCATCAAGCATGTTTAGTGAACGGAAAACAGCTTCACTTACGTTGGTTTGTCCTTCAATGTACCGACGAAATTCGGCGCTATCCCATACTCGTTGGCGATTTGGCATTTCTTCTTCACGGTGACCTTTTCAGCGAACGTTAAATTCTTGTACACGCGTGGTTTACTGAAAGACATGGTGGCAGTGACAGAAGGAAGCTAGAATGGCGTCTGAAGCGTCACGTGTCGAATGGCGTCACGTGTCGAACGGTGGCGGGAAGGGGATTTCAGTTGTCACGTGTCGAATTTCTTAACTATGAAACGCCGAAAAGTCGTTATGGTTCGAAATTTTTCATAAAAAAACTTCGAATTAAGGAAGTTGAACTTCGAGTTATCCACGATTTTTTAACATTGATTTAATAAGAAATTCAAGGGACTAAGAGAAATCTTCGAATTAACCACGATTTCGAATTAAAGACGTTCGAATTATCCAAGTTGCACTGTATGTCTTCCATTGCTGATATGATATTCTCGTCTAATGGGAAACCACTTGTACTTCCTGTGTTAGGTTTGATGAAAGATACGAAACAGTCGTCATTTTACTTGGCCTCAACCACCACTAAATCACTTGCAGTAATGATGTGCTTTTTGACAGCTTTCGCGTACTTGTCGATTCGTTAATCAGTGGAGTCCTTTAAAGAAAGCGTCGAAACATTTATTTTGCGACGATAATCTTGTTTTGTCTTCCTTTCCATTTGCTCATTGACTTCCCACCAAAAAAAAAAAATACAGCATTCCTTAAAAGTTTAAAGGTGGTAACACTCGACCGCGTTTTATTCGTTGGAGGGCTCGATTGTGAGGTACCAGCACTAGCTCCATCTCACAGCCTTTTAAATGCCACAATGTTACTCTTTGCGACAATCAACATGAATAGTGATTGCATTTACACTAATATTCATTATGTCCATCACCTCTATTAACACTAGCGTCTCTCAACGTTTGTATTCTTCGTTAAACAAGCTTGGTAGCGCTGTCAGAGAGCGATTTGGTACAAATAAAATAGCTATCCACTATTGGTAGAATGTTCACTATAATTTTACTTAATGACTGAAATAAGCACAATCGTCTGTCTTCAACTAAGAGTTGTCTTATGCTAACAATGTTGCCAGATCAAATATGAAGAAAGGAGAATAATCACTAAAAATCAGAGATGTGTCAAAACATAAGGACTCAACCTTCACTAACATTTCTTGAGATAAAGTATTCATTTTTCATGGTAGTCAAACAGATAAAGGCAATATAAAGATAAAGGCAGATAAAGGCAATAAAACAAAAGTAATAACGAAAGTCGATCATCACTAACTTTATAAACCGTATTACATGGAACCGGTTGCTCACAGGCGAAAAACGTAATGAACGTATTTTGTAGGGAATTTCTTAATCTACAAAATTTATTTACAGTAACTGTTTTAGTCTTCAGATCAATAGGAACCGAGAAATATATTCGAAAAACTACTTTTCGTGACCTTTGACCTTTTGTAAAATTTTTAGCATATACAGAATCGATTGGGACTTTTCATATGTGACTGCCAGAACATCAATGAACATCCATACAAGGTAGTTTGCTGGGACTTTTTCCGCAGTTTGACTTTTTTTTTGTCTTAAATGGCTGGACTATTATTCTGGCCTTCAGTATTTTCAGCATACTTGGTGTGCTCTTGTCCCAAAGGAGACCTTTTTTGCTACAATCCTTAACACTTCCCATGTCAGATATCACTTTCTGGCAACATAACCAAATTCCTTGTAATCTGGGCGTTCTTCAACTGCTGAAATACAATTTGAATTGCCGTTCAAATGGTAAAGTAATAACATTGCACTCTTGCTTTCTAGGTCATTCATTATGAAGAAAAATGAAACATACTTGAAGCTCTTTTATCTATTTGGAGCAAATCCAATAAGGAATAAAATGAGCATGTGCCCGTAGACGTGCTCTTACAAAGATATTTGTGCGGGAAATTATATTATAAATTCTTTTATAAATTTATGGGCTTACGCTTTATATAAATAACTAGCTGAAACACGTTCTTCGCACGGGTTACAAAAAACAAATGTCCTGATGTGGATGATAAAGAAATTGCAATTGCGAGATCACTTGCAACTTTCCCGGTTGATATTAAAAAAAATTACTCAAAAGGATCTGATCTCATTACAAATCTATTCCGAAAACCTCGTAGAAGTTTCCTTCAACAATGTTTGACCATCCACTCACCATAGTTCTAGGTTATTCGAATTTTATAACGTCATAACCTTATCACTTCAAACCTTTCCCAGTTCGTAAAAAAAATCATCTGATAAATCTGACAAATTTATATCTATCCCGAAAACCCCGTCGCTATTACCCACAGCAATATTGGAGTTCCAATTATCGCCACCAGGTTAATCTGTGGTGCTATTATGAACAACAATATTTGTATACTTTTCATTGTCACCACAAGGTGCAAATCAGGTGCCAATATGCAAAACAGAAGTTTAGTTCAAATTGTCGACACCAGATTACTATGTGGCGCTATTGTACAGAACAATTATTTCTACAATAATTGGAACTAAATAATGTTTGTTTACTGCTCATTGTGACCACAAGGTGCATATGTGGCACTATTTCATGGATTTGAAACATTTTCAACCCCTTAGGTGGGGTTTCCAGGTTCCAAAGCAGGTCATTTTTTCCGCAGGGTTCTAAAGAGTAATTCTGCAAAGTTAGGTTCAGATAGGCCAAAAGACTTAGGAGCGAACAATCAAACAAACAACACACGAAGCAACTAACAAGTAGATTAGTTATATATAGTTATAATTTATATATATTATTATTATTATAAACACAGTAAAGTATAGTAGTTTAGAAATTCCAGAATTGCTAAAATTCCTCGTCTCAAATCACAATGAATGGCATATTTTCTTAAGAATTTTACGTTTTATTTAATATGCCAAACGCCACCCTATCTTTTGGGGAAACAGAACACCACATTCCCATAAAAACAAGAGAGGGAAAGCGATTATAAAACCAATCATAATGCTTCGCAACGTCTACTGATAAGAAAATATCATTGATATTGCTTTAAATTCCTTATTATTATAAATTTAATCGTTGCGAAAGCAAAATGCGCAATTGTTGCGTTTACTGATTGTTGCGATTGTTGCTAAGCTGCATTATAAATGTGATTGTTGCGAATGTAAAAGACGCAATTGTTGCGATTGTTGGGATTGTTGTGCTTAATGATAATATAATGAGATGTTAATGATATTTTAAAGAGATTTTAACGAATTCTAACATACATCACAGACAAAACGGGATTGCGATTGTTGTAAAGTTGCATTATAAAAGTGATTGTTGCAAATGTAAAAGACATTAGTGTTCCGATTTTTTGGGATTGTGGTGCTTAATGATAATTTGATGAGATTCTAATGATATTTTAATGCGATTTTAACGATTCTAATCTACGTGACAGACACAACTGGATTATAAGTCTGCTGATCTTATCAGTAGACTAAAACCAAATTACTATAACTTCATAAGAGTAAGCATTTTTAAAAAAAATCAAATAATTCATGTGATATGTGACTATAACTTCATAACACATCACTATATTTCTTAAAAATTCAAAGAAAACAAATCACTACAAAATAAATATATTATTATACTTATTTTAGATTTAATTTATTTTAACATTACAGGTCTGAGAATTCGAAATAATCAGGCAACAGGGACAAACACTTGGAATGCAATTGACACAGAAATACAACCAACTCATAAAGCCCTTCAAAGGATTATACAAATGGTAAGAAACAAAACTTCAAATAAAACTTCAAATTTTGTTACCGACCAAACAAATCAATCAAGTCAAACAGCGATGCTGGCAGATGCTGCTAATTCTCTTCATAAATCTATCATAACAATATTTGACGAAACAGATAGTATATCAGAACGTTTCCAAGCGACAACACAAGAGCAGCAGTCGTCCACCAGCGAAAGCTCAACTTCGGAAG
>JAFIDM010014012.1:22315685-22334655 GCA_023159025.1 Thereuonema tuberculata
CTTGATTGGCTCACCTTGATTGGCATAAAGTGAAAAATTACTGCACAAAATTCAATGTAAAATTAAGGCGAGAATAAAATACACACACACACACACACACACACACACACACAGAATAAGAAATACATGTATATTAAACTTCTAGAATGTAATTCTCCCCTTCGGCCTATTTGCATTATTTTGGCAGTGTGCCAAACCCAGTCTTTATCGCATGGGCAAACAGTACGTCCTTTTGCTGAATTGCACAGTTTTGAATTCTACGTTAAAAGGACATTTATAGAAGCATATTTATTTATTTATTTATTTATTGTTTAAGGAAATTTCAAAAACTACTGTAAAATTTCAATAATTTTCAATAATTGAAAAACTGTTATTAAGAGTCATTGACAATTGTTATTAAGCATAATTGATAATGTAAAATATCGTTATGTTCTACTAATTGATAGATTGTCTATGTTATGTATCAATAATTAATAATTGCTAAATTGTTAATTATTACTAAGAATCTATTGGTGTAACATACACATCGTTCAGCATATTATTATTTAAATTTCAAATTTATATTCAAAACACGGAATTTGTAATAGACCCGTTGCAGACCGGCATTGGTCCGGTCGAAATATAGTCGTACAAATAAAGAAGAATATACGTAATTTATAGAAGCACTTCGAATTAAACAACATATTGAATACTGGTAGCTATAGCATTTGCACAATATTTATTTTGTGTATTCTATCAAATCTCCATATTTAGAGCTTGTGAACGAATTGAGAGTGTGTTTCACAGTTCACATGAGAAACCCCCGCTCGATATCGCCGTTTAAATGTTCAACAAGCAATACATATAAATCTGTAAAACGTGAATCAGGGAACCATCTTTTTTTTATTAATAGATAACAGTTGATCAATAATTTAAAAGATTGCAACATTGGGTTGAGACTGTAACTTAAGGAAAATAATATAGGTATTTAGATAGAATAGATATTATTAATCCAAAAACAAAAATGTTCAGTTAGGGCCTTAGAGTCATTATTTCCATAGATTATTTTAGAAAGAGAAGACATGTGAGAAGCTTCTCAAAAACGTAATTCAGTAGCAAATTATTTTTTTTTTTTATTTATACATAAGATAAAAAAGATTGTACTTGAAAATATGTTTACCAAACAATCTGAGCTTAAACGTTTCTTGTAAACTTGGTCTTAACTTTTATTAAAGTACTATCAGAGCACACGTTCAATATGTCGCGATTCCTCACACTAAATAACGAGCGTCAACAAAAATAATTTGAGAATCTATTTCCACATATAAATTAAATTTCTTTCAATAGCTAAAAAAAACGTCTTTCAATTTTATGCAAATGTAGCTCATAATTGACGTAATTTAGCCTGAAATGCATGAAATGTTTCATTAAAAACTAAATCCTCTAAGATAAAAAGTGCAATCATATTCACAGTTTCCAAGATTTGTAAAATTCTTATGTAGATAATAACATTTCTAATTAACAGTTCTCTGATAAGAACTTTACTGTATATATAGGAGAAGTCACCAGAAAATGTCTTGCTTCAGGACAATGGGAAAAACCTCTTTACCTCAACTGTAGCTGCAGCAATGTTAAGACGGAAAATATAAAGGTATTTTAAAACGAATTTTTTTTTAAATTAATTGTGTCAGCACTACTATATATTAAATCTACTATCACTACATAGATTTCTAACAACGGTTTAGACAGTAGAAGTATCATAGTAGGAATCTATCTTTGGCTTTGAGGAAACTTAGCTTATTAAAGCTTTTTTTTCAGTATAGATTTAAACAAAGAACTGCATAGAATAAACGTTGAAAATAACTTGACACATAGTATTTACATGTAGATTATTTTGCTGAAATATTAGACTTATAGGTAATGTCTATTAAAAGTTAACCATTAATGATAATTTTTTAGCTTATTTTGTTAATTTTTTAGAATTTATTAACTTTCAAAAATTGTGATGCACAGCGAAATATGTAAGATTTTTTTCTACTGGTGAATTAAATACACTCACTAACAAAAAAAACGACGACCATAGAAGGAGTTGTCCGATGGAGACAAAAATTGGTGGAGAGGAAGATTATATACAGAATAGAAAAGGATTAAAATTTCAGACAAATTGAATGATTTATTTCAGAGTTACAGAGTTACAAAGTAACGAGCTCAATAAGGTGTTGACCCACATCTACCCTGAATGCAAGCTGCCATACGACATGGCATAGAGTGATAAAGTTCCCTGATGGTCTCCTGCGGTATTTCTTGCCAAATTTGCTCCAATTGTCGGGCTAGGTCATCCACATTCCCTGGTGGATGCAGTCGCCTTCCCATCATATCCCAGACATGCTCGATTGGAGAGAGATCTGGGGATCTGGATGTTCAAGGAAGTGTTTCACAAGCTGCAAGACAGGTCATAGCAACACGTGCTGTATGTGGTCTGGCATTATCTTGCTGAAAAATAAGGCCAGGGTACTGCAAAAGGAAGGGTAGCAAAACAGGTCTCAGAATGTCGTCGACGTACCGCTGTGTTGTAAGTGTGCCGCTAATGACGACCAAAGGGGTCCGGCTATCAAGGGAAATGGCACTCCGGACCATAACTCCTGGATGAGGGCCTGTGTGGCATGCAATAGTGAAAGCAGGATCGGCACGCTGCCCTGAGCGTCTCCAGATACGTCTGCGACGTTCGTCAGGACACAGTTGGAAGTGGGATTCGTCGCTAAACACTATACGTCCCCAGTCAGCATCATTCCAACCGGATCGAGCCAAGCACCACTGTAATCTGGCCCGACGGTGTGCAGACGTGAGTGGCAGGTGGCGTAACGGTCGGCACGAGCGTAGATGTCGCTCTCTCAGCCGTCTGTGAATGGTCATGGTGGACACTTGTGTGCTGGTCGCACGTCTGATGGTTGATAACGATGATCCAGGCGCTGTGACAGCTGATCTGACAATCACTCTATTCTCCCGCTCTGCTGTGGCCCTAGGTCGACCGCTACCTTCATGACGCTGAAATCTGCCATTGTCCACCATTCCTGCCAGCATCTTCTAATCGCCGCATCACTTCGACCCATATGACGAGCGATTCTCCGATTTGCCCAACCTGCCTCTTTCAATCCAATGATACGATCTCTTTCAAACTCTGACAGTTGCACGTAATGAGCTCGAATCCTGCGGCGAGGCATTTTTTCAGTCGTTGAAAGGTATCCTAACTCGCAATGCAACAGAAATTTTGACCATGAGATTGAGAATCGCTTCTTATATACACCTGCTGAGTGCGCAGTTCCGATGTGCTGTAGCTCTCGCTATTCATTCATTGGACACCAAAGTTTAATCATTTGCATGGGCGGTCCCAATGTCTTTGCATACGAAATTTCATTACAATCGGACAACTCATTTTAGGTGCGTCGTTTTTTTTGATAATGAGTGTATTTAGTTTTATTTGAGGATTAAGCTTTTCCCAATAAATAACTGGATACGTAATTAATTAATCTTTCATACATAGAAAAGATACGAGTCTCTCTATTGCAATATAATGTCATGTGACTGTCACAACACAGTGGGATGTTCTATGTATTACGTAGCCAAAATAGATTCCCTACTTTAATCTAAAATCAATTTTTCTACTTAAAAATCGGCTTTAATGAGTTGTTCATCAATATTAATTAGAATAGCATTGATTATTCATGAAATATAATGGTTAATTAAAGTACGAATCAGCTGTTAATAGTACAATTGGGAAATTTTCAGTATTTCAGGTAAGTCAAATAAGGAGTCATTGTTTTCCTGTTTATATCATTCACGTTCTATACAACCAAGCCTCATTTTCTTAAAGATATAAATTTAAATATGGTTTATTGAATTTTAGTATTTCAAGAATATCTAATCCGTCAAGTAAAGTTGTTTCATCTGCACGATTCCAATAACAGGGACAGCTAAGGAAGGCATGAACTGCCAGTTTACTAGTTGTAAACAGAAACATATTCGTATTTTTATCTATTTTTTTCTAAAATTAATTTAACAGAGATAAAGGAAAGTATAGCTGTAAGTACAATAGTTCTAGATAGTATAATATATCGTATAGATTATAGATAGTGTAGTATAGTATACTATAGTATAGTCTAGTATAGTATAATATATCGTGTATAGTATATATAATGAATAGTAGTAATTGATCAAAATTGTTATTGATAAAAAATTATCGATATTTATTAATTTTTGTTTTCAAATTTTCTGAACAATTAATTAATTTAAATTAATTATTTAACCATCAGAAAAGATCAGAAAAATCGAAAATCGATCATATATAAGGAAGGGATACGATACAAATATGCTTTTATTCTATATTCTTCTATTCCTATATATGTGGAGGTATTCAGATAAGGAAAGGTGGGTCGCCAGCTGAAAAAGGTTGGGAACCGCTGATCTAAAGGAATGATCGGGTTAACTAAAAAAATACTGTAACAAAAAAAAATGTTGTCAAATTCAGATCTCATAAAAATCATATTTTTTTCTAAATATAGATAATCATTTGAATTTTATCAATCCTCCAACCTCCTAAAAAATAAAGTGATTCAAATCCCAATAAATTCCTATATCATAAATAACAGTAAAGGGTATAGTTATCGTTGGTTATAAAAAGCAGTGCATTAAGAAATTAATAATTATTTAGAAATGTCTATTTTCCTGCACAAATAATAATAACATTTAAATCATATAGCAAAAAACAAAACTAGAAAATGATTTTTTTCTTACCAGTAAGAGATGACTGATGACAATGAATCAATCGTGGATCAATCAACGAAAATGACTTGTGATGGAGATACTTTTATTCAGTAGGGAAAATGCGACCGTTTCACCACTTATAGGAGCGTGCAAATGTTGATGTCTGAAATTTAGAAATAAAGGTCATTCAGTGCTACTTTATAATATATAACTTCATAGTCAATTATTTTATAGTTATTAATCTACAACTTAACTCGGTGAATTTGTTACTTATAGTATAACAGACGGATCTTGACGATCTCGTATTTTCGTGATTTCACGTAATTTACGCGAGAATAGCCTTTATCCATGTCTTCTCACAAAATGGCGAAGTAAATTGAAATATTTAAATGAATTATAATACGGGGAAATGCATGAGACTTTTACTACTTTTTAATATATTTTCATAAATTGAAAGCAGTTAATATACAAACAATAAATTCATTAGGTAGCATTTTCCTAGTGACAGACATTCAAAATACTAAATTCCTTGAGACCTGCTGAAAAGGCTAATGGCCAGATCTCGTGTTTTCCGTAATTCTCACGCAAACGAGATCGTCAACATCCATCTGTTAGACTGTAATTAACTTCTAAAGTTAAGCTATTTTAAATAAGCAAATAAAATTGTGTGTTGTACTACATTATAAATTAGTTACACTGTACAATAATTTCTGAACAGTGGCCCCTAATTTCAAATCTTCAAAAATTGATTTTTTTTTCTTACTACAAGATTCCTATATTTTTTGACTATCAGGGGGGAAAAAACTAAACGGTTAATTTGGGTTTTCATATGGTTGAAATGAACCCTACACAGATTAAAAGTCTTATGAAAGCTTATTCAGAACTGAAACCAATCGATGCGAATTGTGGTCGCTAAGATGTTAGTTGTAAAGTGTTGAGCTCTTTCTGCTTTTCTCTGCTTTTTTAATTAATGCATGTTCTTTGAATTTTTCAGTTGGATATGGAGAAAATCTTGGAGCAGCTTCCACAGTTTACCAACTGCTTACTGAATACAGGCAAAGAAATTGGAACTCACGGTAACAGTGGAAATATCATTAAAATAACAGATGCTATGGATAAGATTGTGGACTCCTTCGAAAAAGACCCTCCAAAGAACGCATCAACATTTGAGGTAAAGATAATGTTTTTAGAATACTACTTTACTGATATCTATATATTGGACCGGCAGTAATTAATGCTGGCCTAGCAATTATATAAATGTTCTTCAAAATATATTTAGTTAGATTACGAGAGGTCTATCGCTATTTCCAATCTTAAACGTGCTATTGTAATAATCTTTATTCGTAAGTTTTGTTTTTGATTTTATCCACGGAATGGACAAAACATTAGAGACACCAACTAATTGCGTGTCCGTCCTCCTTTTAGTGTGAATAACCCCCGTACATGCGTATCAATGCTGGAGGGTTGCCGAAGATAGTGCTATCCATGCCTGTTCAATGTGATATTCCGTTGTCAGCAGATTTTGTGTTTAGTTAAGCAATCCCATAAACAGGCCATGCAGGCCCACGGGAGCGCGGGAGGTAAGGCTCCCAGCGTTTCGAGACCAACGGAACTAGATTGAGGTCGGGAGGTCAACCCGACGCCCGCCCGCCTTAACTCCCGGGAAAGAAACCGGGTACCCATTCTACAGAGTGCTGGTTAGACCCTAGGACCCGTTTGTAGGAGAAAGAAGCGTGGAAAAATTCCCGCCCATGCCGAGGCCGGGAACCGAACCCGCCACCTCCAACTCGCAGTCAAGCGCTCTTACCCACTCGGCTACGAGGCCCACATTTCAGCAGATTAGTTCCTGTATGTTCTACAAGAATAATGCCAGTTTGATTCGTTAATCAGAAAGATCGCCTTCCGTATTTATAAGTATTTCCTTAAAATATTTTATGCTGAAAATATGAAGAAAAATTAGGATAAACCAGTGATGAGAGTGGCTAGGATAAATTGATCCCGGATAACTGTAGGGGCGGCAAAATTTTGATCAGGATTCCAATGAATTTTTTTTTTTTTTTTTTTGATTTGAAGAATTTTTAATTAACATTTCTGATCATTTGTCCCGGACATTAAAAGAATAGCTACGTCATTGGTTACAAGGGTTGAGCTACAAATCAATTACAAAGAGCTTCAAATGAACATTATCTTTCTCTGAATATTAAAAGTAGTCGTAATTAATTATGCTAAAACAAATTTAATACAAATAACATTAAAAATATTATGATAATGAAAATTAAATTTCTTTAATCATTCTTTTCGTTCCTATTAGGAAGTTGTCGGAACTATTAGCTCTATGCTTGATACGAAACTTGCTGATTCATGGGATGCAGTAAAAACTCACGAGGTAGGAATTTTTATTGTATTCATAAATATTTCTGTGTTTTCCTGTAGAAAGTTGTATATAAAGTTGCAGTCCATATTAGAATAAGCTAATAAAAATTTTAAAATCTTCCCGTAGTTTACTGAAATCATCTGCATTTAAAAGTGTATTAGTACAAATCATTATTTTCTTATATGCACTGTTTGTGACTTGTGAATCAGCTTACCCAATTAAATAGCGTCATAAATGTATTGTCCAAAATCTGAGCATTCTAAAATATTCCTGTCTTTCGATTGTTGGACTACAAATTCGCAATTTTATTATTTAATTACGAAAATAAGAAAAAAAAGCTTCTCTTTCAATAACTTTTATTTTAACTTTTTCATAAAATTCGAAACCAGATTAACTTTCCCTTAACGTCCCAGAATACAAGGATTGATTTCTTGCAAATTGAATTGGACAAAAACAGCCAAAGCATCCGCTTCAAACTCCAGACAAAAGAATTCGATTGAATGGTAAAAACAGTTTGTGAAAATTGATCATCATCAATTCAGCATCAATGGAATCTTTTTTTTTTCTGTTCAATTCCATTTATGTCTTTAGATAACAAGGGGCAGGAACTGAAAACTACTTAGCCAAAGGATCATTGCTACGGATATAGGGACAGTTCACATTTTGTCCTAAAAATAGACAAAACTCAGAAGAAGAAATCCGAGCCAGGATTCCAACCCTAGTTCAACCGTATTAGCCACACGGCAGACTGTCGCATTGACCACAAGGCTGTGTCTGAACTGCTGAATGGATTCGGAAGGGTGCTGGGAATGATTTTCCGTATTCCTAATGGTTTCCTTAAGTATTAACTGAACTATGTTTTATTATTATACAATAGTAAAAAATAAATGTAAAACTCTAAGTGTCTAAGTTTAATGGATCAAATAAGAAATAAAGAAGTTCCAAATACAGTAATAGACGGGACAACTCACTTCAAGCTTTACATATCGTCAATTCATTGATACAGGATTACACTTCACAGGAACTAAATTAAAGCTATAGGTAACTGTAGAGATTGCCTTTTAACAACTAATGCTACTAATGTCGTTACCTTCACATACATAGACACTCACACACACACAAAAAACGTAGGAGCCATCCATGAAAATTAAAAATCACTTATGCCAGATTACTGATAGTCAACCTGCATCACTTGCTTTACGAAGTTCCCCCCTCCACGGATTTAAAAAATAATTAAACTGCTAATAAAAACATTTATTTTTTTAAACAGAAAGACACAAAAAAGCAAAAGGACACCACCAAGGAGAAAGTTCTGAAGACCATGGATAAATTAGTTGAAGTTTACATCGAAAATGAAAATATCAGGGATCAAATTAATAAAATAGAGAAAGATAATATTGGTAAGTATTTTTTTAAGTTTTTTTAATAATAAATTGAGAAATTACAACTTCATTAATCGTAAAGGAAATACAAATTTAAAGAATATAATAACAAAAGATCTGCAAACTATGCCAATATTAAGCTTCGAAGCACAAAACTGATAAAATTGGCAGTCTTGTGAACTCAGAATCTCAAAACACACTTTGAAATATTAACCAAATGGGCCAAATAACGCATTTGATATGTAAAGCCTTGCGAACACGAAGCACCTTTTGCGGTACAACTCGGTGAAAAAGTTGGACTCAGGAAAGTTGCAAACGACAGCTATTGGCGAAAACGATGCAGCTTGGTGGGCGCTGCCGTGCGAAAAACACACGAAGCACAGGACGAAGTGCAATGACGTCAGTTGACAAAACGTCACGGAAATTGCTGTGTTGGCCTGCAACACAGGAACTGCAATGAACGCCAACAAAACAGAAATATTGCGATACTATTATTAGCCGATCTGTATTCGCAGGGGAAGGCAATAATACGATACACGAAGAACAATGATCAACAGCCACTATTATTCAGTGGGAATTGTCAACAATTACGTCCCGTGGCTTCAGATTTTGGCAAAGTGGCAGCAATATTTGTTTTGTTTTGTTGCAGTGAAAAATTGCAAATATCGAGGTTTCTCAAACGCTCTTTAAATTTCTACCGCATTAAATTAATGCATTTAAATATAAACTTTATTGCTGCGTGAAGAAATTTCGGAAATATCGGGTATTCTTTCTGTAATCGCTGTCCGCCAATTTGAAGCGACGGTAATCTGTTTGGGCGCCATGTTTTCTCATGGGCGTGACGTCATGTGTTCCAACGCTGCGCTTTGATTGGGTGCTGTACATGCAGCTTTTGGAGTTGCATCCTCTAGTCTTGACAGCTTTTGCTGCATACCACTCCGGATACAACTGCGCTCAAGCATCTTGTAAAGCGCTCAAACAGCAAAGTTGCACATACAACTTCGCACAAAGCTGCATCGTGTTCGCCCTGCTTAAGAAGTCGGTAATAGGAAAAGAAAACTTCACGAGTAATGGTCTTGTTAACCTAATCTCTTTTTTTGGATCCATCTATACAACAAGTAAAAATAATGTAAAAAATCCTGTCCGGTTAGGATAGATAATTAATGATTAATACTGATTACTAGGGTCAGGATTCATATGCAAATGCATATTTTTACTGGCTAATTGAAAGTCATGCAAAAACATTTTTATATATGTTTTGAACGTCTCTGATAACGAATATGCTAAGTTAATTGTGCATATTTTTGCATATTTGAGGTGTATCTGCATATAACAGATTATTGTGCATATTTCGTAGCGTATTTTCAGGCTTTCACTGTATAAACCTCCAAATTTGCATTCACTCCAATCAAAAAAAAATAAAAAATAAATTAAGATTCTGGATTTTTTGGCTGTTATCACTATATTTTTTTCGTTGATTCTACTCGATGACTGGATATTAACCCGTCCTTGCTGCTGTTCCAATGTCCTTGTGCTGGGAAGGGAGAACATGTGACTACCATCCCTACCTGCTTTGATTTTGTTTCGCTTATTCGTCATTTTTCTCAGTAAACGCCACAGCAACAGCAGTGCTAGTGTCAATTGAATTTGTTATATTTTCTGTAAGTGCGTTTGTGATGCCTTCTGCGAAATTATCGAAACAGAACGCCCTGAAGTAATAGATACGAAATAAAGAATACCTTAGGACAGACGGAACACAAGTGTTCTGCGATATTTTGAACCTGAGTTCATTAAGAACCTCGAGACCAGAGGAATGCCACTCTAGGAATAAAAGTAGTAGAATCCCTAACGCATTTCCCAGGCACAAGGGCCACTGGTGAGGCTGACAAGATGAAACTAGACATGATGCCACCAAAAAACTATGGGTACAGCACTGTGCTCAAAGTAAAGAAAAAATGTGGACTGCTTGAACAAATTTACAAACTCACAAATTTGTGCCCTAAAATTTTGTTCAATAATCTCACGTGCTGTGGAACGATTGTTTTCAGCATTCAGCAATATCACTGGTAAAGCACAAAGTTTGACAACAGAAAACCTTGAAAAGTTGGTCATTTGCAATTAAAAAAATTAGGTAAAGAAATAGTGAACATATTGAAATTTAAAAATATATGACATGTCATTCATATTTTTTTAGAAAGATAATAAAATTATTAAATAAGTAATAAAAAGAATATTGGATTTTCATGTTTTGCAGATTTCTTGTTTGAGTATATATATTTTCGACTTTGTTTGTGCATATAAATCCTAGCCCTACTGATTACAAAACAGCTGGCTCATTTTATTGCCAGTTAATGCTAAATCCTGTGGGTTAACGGAATAAGGATAAAAAATATGAATATGCATATGAATATTAAAGGTATTGGAAATACTGAACTAAAATTAAAATTTAGAAGTTTTTTTTACAAAACAAAAATAATTTGACTATTCTTTTTCCGATAATTCCTTCATAATAAAAATTTTTAGCTTTTGAAACACTTAAAATTATATTTAAAATACTTAAAAAAATCTTATAAAATTATCGTCTTAGAAAAAAAAGAAAGGGAGTGAAACAAATAAAAATTACAAGTTCCTGGTATTCTTAAATAAATTTAATTCATTTTATTGAATTATAAATGAAATCATGTATTTAAAAATTCTGATAAGGGAAAATTTTAAAAATAAGTTTAACAAATTTTAAGTAGGCAATACCGATTTAAGATTCATTGGTTCATATATTTCCTAAAAAAATGTTTCCTTTCAGTTGTAACAATGGCGCCAATTCAAAAGTCTAATTCAACAACGCAGAATTTAATAAGCACACTGAATTTAGAAAAATCCTCATGGGTAACATCTAACGTCATCGTCAATCCAAAATCCTTTGGTCAGTAAGAGCAAATATTTTAACTTATTTCTTATCTCAGGCATTTTGCATAAATTTAATATTTATATTTTATTTTATTGTAATTTTTTATTTATTTTAAGTTACTGTTAATAGGCCTATAGATATGTATATTCACCGCTAATGTGTATAGATATTTTTATATTATTGTTATTAAGTAAATATTTAATTACTAATTATTTATTCTGTCGCTTTATGGATTCTTATTGTTTACTTTCTGACTATTCATTATAAGTTTTATATATCTACGATCAATAGGCATTGTTTATAAATTAAAAATAAATATTTCTCTAAAAAGAAAAATTAGACCTCAAATAAAATTTATGTTTACAAGTATTTTTGTCTTCATTTAAAATATCAAATAAAATCAAAAATTCGACCTCAAAATTAAGTGGATTTTTTTAAGTGCTTTTGATCTCGTAGGCCTATGTTTAGTAAAATTTAAAATTTTCAAAGTAATAATCTCTTTCGTTTTATCTTAAAACATTATTCAAGAATACATTGTACCCGAAATCTTCGATAATTGTGTATATTTACAATTCGTTGAGATACAAGTAATTCCACAAACAAAATTACTTGTCTTATTCGTCGTGAGTCAGTCTAGAGCTGAATGTAAATAGAAGTACGTCATATGATTTCTAATACAATCATTTTTTTTAACATTACGATTTTCTTCAGAACGTAGTGACAGACAATTTGGATGAAAGTTTTAGATTATTATCTCTTAATGTTGATTTCACATTTCCTTTTTTAAAATTTAATTCTCAATTTAATCATTTTTGAAAAATAACAGGCCAAACCGTATGTCGCCGTAATCTGAAGGCGGTCCCTCCGGGGCAAGTCATTGATGTAATCTACCTTTTCTGTTCCGTTCAAGAACTTTAATCCTTCTAAAATCCTTCGTATTGATTCACTTCGATTAAGAAAACTGAGAATAAATAATTTTAATGATTTTTCTTTCAAATATTTCTGTAATTCAAAAGCTTTCTTCCAATACAGCGGTTTCATCGCATGCAATTTTAAAAGCACGACACAGCTGCCATCTGTCGGGAATATACGAAATTATTACAGTTATTATTGAACCAAAAACGCTTCAAAACAATACTTTTCTAAATTTGATTGTTTTTCTGAATTATATGACAACACAGCATGCCAAGTCAAATTAAAATTTCTGAAGTTGATTTTGAAATAATTTACTTTTAGCATCTTAATTTAGAAATAGAAAATAATAACTAATTCTGATCTTTTACCCGGAAATTTAACTTTTTAAATTTTTTGTTCATTTATTTTTTTCAGGAGATGAGAAAAACAGAAAATTCAATTCTTTCTCTTTCATTATCTTTACATTTCTTATGTTATTTTTAAACTGTTGGTTTTTTTTCACAATATTACCCTTATGCCATGATAAGTAAAATAGTTACGGTAATATATCCATCATATAAATCTGAAAAATTATTTAAAATCGTTCTAATTTTTAATTTGCGAATCTATTAGCAGAATATATCCAGTGTAAATATATTTTATTAGATTTTTCGAAACTTTTCAATTTTTTAACATTTATGAGAATCGTAAAGAAAAAAAATGATGAAAAATCATTTATGATTACTTATTTAATTAAAAGGTTTAAATGTATGAGTTTTGAATTTATGAAAATACATTAAAATAGCACAATAATATTATGTGAAATCTAAATTCGATTCGCCATCATACACTTAAGTTATGATTGATACCTGATTACAAGTTTAATTTATGTCGACAACTGGTGCATTCATCCTCTTTTAAGTTGCTGGAAAGGACCTAGTGGGTTCCAGTTCAACTTTTTAAAATAAAGGTGCGAAATTAATACAAAATTAAACTATAAAATTACATATTTCATTATTTTTTTTGGAAACATTGTACTGAAGCCTAGTCCTCTTCAAAACGCATAAGATATTTTTTAATATTTTGTAGAAGTTAAATTAATAAGCGAAGCGGCAGTAAAACTATTAAATATAATAACAGTTGGGATAATAACAAAATCTTCTTCATAAACGCCTTTTATTAATATCAATTAACTACAAAACTCCACAGTCTCCAAACGGCAATATTTCGTAAGACTAATCGTCTTACTTTTTCAAGCCTACTTACTAACACCATGGGAAGAGGGATCTATTTCCCTCCTTCCCAAACCAAAATTAAAATAAAATAAAATCAATCACAAACCAACATGATTCACGTTTTCATTATTAATATAATCCACGTTTTGTTTGTTTTAATCTAGAATTCTTGTTTGTGATTTTTATTTTGATATAATACATTTCCAATTTAAATTAGAAATATTTCGTTTCCATTTTTTATATGATGCTTAGTGATAAATACCAAGGATTAAACGTAGGTCTTTGCGTTCTCAGAACATAATCAACAATTATGTATTACATAATTCTACTTAAGTTTATTTAGCAAACACGAACAGTATTGGTAACTTCGACTACTGTCAGTTCACGCTGTTCTTGTATTTATTTGAATGCTTATGAAATAAGTTTAAATCATTTTACAGTAAATTGATCTATAAATGAAATAAAGACGACATTTTCTATATGATCTTTTAGAAAATCACAAGGGAGAGGTCTACGCCAGTGCCGTTGTTTATAGGACAATGAACGATATCTTAGGAGACACCAAGGACAGGTGAGAATTTACTGAAATATTTACAACAAATTTTTAATTTTCCTGTGTTTAGTTTACTACAAATGAGGTAGTAGTAAATACGATTAGTAGTGTAATATGACTGCTGAAATGCAGTCAGATCCTCTCAGTAAATGCTTAAGATCAAATCATACTTCATCTTAACTACATACAGTGACCGAAATTTACAATATTTATGTAAATCAAGATTTTTTTTTTCAGATTTTGTTTAAGCCATAAATTTTGCCAAGCGCAAACTCGACTACAGACAAACATCTTTTGTATTTAAATATAAGAAAGTAAAAGTAAAGCAAAGAAGTTCATGTTGATTTGGTAAAGATGTCTTGACAACCTATGCACGATTTATATGTAGCTTTTGAAGAAAGTATCACATTATTACAGTGCTTTGTTGTTTTCTACTTTTTTTTTAGTGCAATTATTTTGAAACTATAAATATTAAATCAATAATAAAATGAATTAAAATGGAAACAAATTAAACTTCTGTTATTCGACTACTTCTAATAACTAATTTTTTTTTAAGCCCCGCGAACATCATCCAACTTTCCACCAACTTCAGTCGGCCGATTTCGAGTCCGCCAACTTTTTGTCAGCCGTCACACCATCCAACTCGCAAATGAGTCGGCCGTGATAGAAGGAATCCCATAATGCAATGCGTTTCCCCCAGCAGCTGTGGAAAATCCGAAAAAATTGAGGTTTTGAAACCTCTCTGATAAATTCTGCCGCATACAATTACTGCATTTCAGTATAAACTTTATTTATGCATGAAAGAAATTCGCAATAATCTGATATTTATTGTGTACGCGCTTGTCTTCGACTCGAATCGGCGAACATTGGCGTTTTAGACGCCATTTCTTCCATGGACGTGACGTCACGACTGACGTGTTCCAAGGCTGCCCTGTGATTGGGTAATTCCGACCGACTTCCAACCAACTTTTCGAGTTGGTTCTGCACGGGCAACTCGAATCGGCGGTCTAAAGTTGGTGCCAAGTCGCTGAAAAACTGTCTCAAGACTGTCTCTACCAACTCGTGACGTCAAAATCGGCCGACTAAGTTGGTGCAAAGTTGTATGGTGTTCGCGGGGCTTAAGACAAACTCAAAATCTTCAGTGCATGTGTTTACTATAAGTCAATTCACCTAAGACACGTGACAACTCCTTGTATGGTAAATGATTGAGCATTAGTTATTCCCTGTACTTCCGTTTTGAACATGGCGGCTGCTGTACACACCGTTTTTTGTTTTGCCAACAAAACTTTGAAGAGTCAATCGAGAGGGATCATTTGGAATGTAATTTTTTATATCAAGTCGTCTATCTCTATCGTAAACGGCTGAAGCAACAAGTATTTCATCTCATTCAGTGTTCAATATTGTTAAGGAAACCGAAGCCTCGCTTATCACTAAGCCTAGCCTATTCTTTGAAATGCCAAGCAAGAAAAGAGAGCAGCCGGCATCGATAACAGAAATGGACGACTAAAAACAGAATTTTTATGAATCGAAAATACGAAAATAAATAAATAAAATGAATAAATATATTCTTAATATTAAAAAACCAACAAAAATAATAAAAATCTAGCATTGTAGCGCGTTGACGAATTTGATGTAAACACCGGAAGTAATTTACAACGACATTCCAGACGCGACCAAGCAATAAATCGAGTGAAGAAAGGAAATGATAATGATTGATTAACTAAGATCACGTGTCTTCAGATTTACAGTAAATGGACTTTAATGACTTCATGAATGCAACCAGACTGGTTGCTAATTACAAAAGAAATACTTTCAATTTCGTATAGGAAACTTAAGATATTACAAAATACTTCTCCATATCTTGAAATGTATGTTAAAGTTCCTTAAGATTTCCAACATTGACTGTTTTTTTTAATAACCTAGGAAGTTACATTGACGATGCCTGACAAAAGTTAAAATTAATAAAAGATTTTTGAAGCGAATCAGACCAACATCTTTCCTACAATATTTCTACAAAATATATTAATATCTAATTAGTCATGTCTCAAACAGAGAATGAATTGAATCTTACAAGGTTTTTAATATGTTGACCATGCTAATATAGCCTAAAAGTTTCAAGGTAGTGATTCATAGCATTTTCGAAATTTATTGCTGAACTATAAATTGACAAAACTCCTAGGATGATGTACTGTATTAAGTATGATGTACTACATTAAGTTTATACTAAAGTAATTTTTAACTTTTATTACTTTTTGCAAGATATATGTATTATACTGGATTACCTTTATGATAAGATAATTCACGATATTTTAGATTTTCTTCGAAATATAAAAAAAAAGACACAGGGACGGAAAGACAAGAAATAAGCTACAGTTTATTCTATCTAACTAAAGAATTTCTAGTCCTTTTGGCTCCTAACAGCAAAAAAATAAGTGGGATTTTTTTTCTTTAGAGAAATCAGTATTTTAACAGTTTGTAATTGAAAAAACAAAAAAGAACTCAAATATAAAGAAATATAATGCAACGAAAATAAACTCTTATATAAATTAATTTATATATAAAGTTTTTGATTCAGAGGTTTTTTTTAAAAAATTAAGAAACTTTTAAGTCCTGTTTATTTGAATCTTACAATAATTTAAGCGATTGAAGTAATGCTGCAACAATTTCTGCGCTATTTACATATACTACATTTTTTATATTCTTTTTAATTTGAATCATGAGAACAATTTTCATGTTGCTTAACTTTAATAAAGTAACGGAAAAGCAATCATGAATATTCAGTGAAGATTCATTTTAACTTGGAAATTTAAATAATAGTGTGGTTTCCTTTAAAAGAATTGTTACAAATATTGATTACATATTATTTGCAACATATATCAGATTTTTAAATTCTTTTGTTGACTGTATAAATGCAGTATAAATGCTGTTGTAACATGCTGAATACAGAAAGGCATAAAGAGTTCGGTTGTTGACTATCAGAAGTGTATCTGATTTGCATGTTTTCAAAGCTGATACTGACTACCGTTTTCATTCTAAAAGGATTACGAAAGTGGATAATAAAAGGATGAGAAAACAATGGTATTTCTTCTTTTAATCCCTTACTAACTAGAGGGATCATTCGCTTTTCCAGAATACGGATTATCAGTAGATAACGGTACTTTGCCGGAAAAAGTAAACATTGATTTTTTTTTAATGAATTTCAAAAACACTTTCTAAAGTTAATTTTAAAGAATTCTAAAGGTAATTCTAATGTTTTAATGAATACATTTTGGGGGTAGCTTTTGTTCATAGATTGGCAGAAACAAATGAAAATTAACAGGAAACAATCACATTAAAAATCTTTTAATTGCTTATTTTTTTTTTATATAGCTGGGTTGATTCAAATGTTTTGTCCATTTCATTTTATAATGAATCGAAGAAAAAAGTATCCCTTCATTTGGATCCACCATTGAAATTGCAATTTAATCTTCAATCTACTTCGAATCTAATGGTAAGGAAGCTAAATTAATTAATGCTATAGCTTAAATATAATCTAAGATCACTAAATTAATGAGGGCTTAATAAAGAAGTGCAAATAAGCAAATATTAGTACATTTAAGTTTCTCAGACGTTTCAACTTTTATTATTATTTGCTCAAAAAAATCTCAAAGTAACCATTTGCTGTGTCAATGCTAAGCTTCAGAATATTCTAAATGTCCTCATTGAAATATAAATCCTAAGTGGGCTTTATTTAAGGATTCTTTCATGCTGCAGTTATTATTACAGTCAATGAAAGTTGGTCATCGTGACTACCTGAGAAAATAACAATTCATGATATTTTCCATTATATTCTCCATCTTCTTTTTGTAACAATATTTCGATCAGTTACAGATTCTTTACTGATCTTCTTCAGGTAAAATTTAAGGGATAAATCCTTTCTACTAAATTCGTAAAGACTTAAAAAGCTAATAATTTATGACATAACAATCAGTACTCAAGGATTTATCCTTAAAAATTGTATCTGAATTATTTGCAATTGACTTGGGGGGCCCGAGAAGGGGCCCTAAATATAAAGTCCCGGTGTCGGTTGGGGGTGGGACACTTCAGCCTTTGTGTTGGCTTCCTCCCACCCAAGTGTGGTGTCCCTGCCCCAAATAGGAGAGCGAATTTTTCCCTTTTTTGCAATTGACTTGGGGGGGCCCGAGAAGGGGCCCTAAATATAAGGTCCCGGTGTCGATCGGGGGTGGGACACTTAGGCCCTTGTGTCGCATCCCCCCACCCAAATGTGGTGTCCCTGCCCCCCATAGGAGAGCGAATTTTTCCTTATTTGCAATTGACTTGGGGGCCCGAGAAGGGGCCCTGAATATAAGGTCCCGGTGTCGGTTGGGGTGGGACACTTCAGTCTTTGTGTTGGCTTCCTCCCACCCAAGTGTGGTGTCCCTGCCCCCCATAGGAGAGCGAATTTTTCACTTTACACAATATTTGTGTAGTTCTTATTTTCACCACCAGATAGATATTGGGTTTTTCAGGGCTTTTACCCCTTTTCAACCCCTTTTGGGGGGTGGGTCCGGGTTCTAAGGTAGCCTATCTTTTCCGCAGTGTCCTAAAGAGTAATTCTGCAAAGTTTGGTCCAGATAGGTCAAAGGGCCTAGGAGTGTATAAAGGACAAAGAAACAAAGAAAGAAAGATACATTCATTTTTATATATATAGATATCCAAGCTACGATTCAAGCCAAGATATGATGGGCTCTTACTACACCAGGCCTTGTAATGCTAAACGGAATTAAGTCAGTGACTGTAAGATAATCGAAATGAAGACTGCCTTGAATAGATAGGAAATAGATGAGTCAGGAAAAGTTAGTATACTGTGAATAAATAGCCAACACACATACGATATAAAAAACATTT
>JAFIDM010014012.1:22335055-22372430 GCA_023159025.1 Thereuonema tuberculata
TTTATTCACAGTATAATTACTTCCCACACGTTAAATTTTATCTACTAGGAAAAGTTAGTAACTACTAAAAGAATTGGGAAAATCGTCAAACTGAAAGCACAGTCGAAAACAGATTGCTAAGAATAGTTTCCTTAATTATGATAATTAAAGGATAGTTAATTAATAGATCGTAATATGTGCTTTGTTACTCATTCACATCTACACTGATCTTGAGCGAAAGTTCTAGCAGAAGTCTTATTACCACTTGATTAACATTCATTTAATAGCCTCTATTTCCCTTTTATTATTTTGCAGCAACCTATTTTAAAGAACTACACCCGAGTTTGTGGATGGTGGAAACATTCAGAGTAAGTGGACTTTAAACAATGACATTGTTATTTACATAGAAATAAAAATAAAAACAAATTATCCTCAAAGTGCCCATTTCTCGAATATCAGCATAATGCCCAGAATTAGTTCAAACTGACAGTGGTTAGCTTAAACTTAAGTTCAGACTATCAGTAATTAATAAGATAAAAGAAACACAGAAAATGCTTATTTTTATGACTCCGTTCATCTTATAATTGAATGTTGGTACAACAACTATTAATTTTTTTTCTTTCATTATTTTTTCATTCATTATTATTTTTGCTAAAATCATACCGTATTTTATTAATGCTGAAATTCATTATCCTATAAATTCAGCAAATAATTTTCATGAATTCAATTCGTCTAAAATAGATTTGTAAATGGTAAAGTAAACTCTTTGAATTATTCAGTCTCGTTAAATCCCTTTTCATTAAAGTATTTTTCAATTGAAGACTTTTAAGGCAATTGCTTTAAAATATAAATCAAAATTCCAATTATTATAGTAGAACTAATCAAAGCCCAAATAAAACGACTAGAATTTCTTTATTTTGTTTCAGTAATAGTTCGGAAGGAGAATGGTCGGAAGAAGGTTGTTATTTGGAACAAGGGGAAGGAAATGATATACTTTGCTTCTGTGATCACACGACTGAATTTGCTACTTATCACAAACAGGTAAACCAGTAATTGTTTAGCTAATTAATAAGGAAAACCTTATTCCTCAAACAATGTTGTATCTATTATTTTTTTATTTAGTTAAGCATTTAATGCTTTCATAAAAGAAATATGACTTTTTAAGTGATGTCTTAAAATGGAACAAATCATTTTAACTATTAAGTCTATTTATTTTATTAAAATATTTATTAAATCCTATATCCCCCACTATACGTATATCCCCCACTGTAACTGTCTCATTGTCTCCTTACACCCGAAGAAGAGAATCGAAAAATAAACGGATTTCCGAAACTGTTGTTACTGTTTATTTACTTTTTTGTGTTGTTTTTTTTAAAAAAATATCTGCATATGCTGGTCATCTTGACGTTTATGTATCTTCTGCTGAATTAAGAAGGAAGTTTAATGAAAGATATGTTTGAATAATTACAATCCTGCAAATGAAAATTATACACAAAATGCATTACTAAAAATGATTAAAATTGCATGGTTTTAAATTTTGAGTTAGGCCAATAAATTTATTTTATGTAGATAAAAACCATAATTATAATAATAAAATAAATCCTTTATAGCATATGTTATAGTATATAGTATATGTTTTCCAATCTCTGATGTCCTTACCTATAAAATAAAACATTTCATCCATATACATACATATATTCGAATAAAATTAGAATTGATCCAATTATTTAGAAATGTTTTGTATATAGATTTTTTACATAAGTAGATTTAAAGATCGTGGAAAAACGGGAAACACGCTTGAGTTTAAATTGATAAAAAAAAACATGTAGACAAACATACTACTTTGAATCTTTATTTTTCTTCTTCAAGATTCTCTTATCAGCTGCATTCATACAATTAAAAAAAAAATCGAGATTTTTTTTTTTTTTTTGTAAGAGAGGGAAAACGTGGAAGATTTTAAATTTTGTGAGGGACCAATGAGAAAGCAATTAAAAGGAGTCTATTAAAACCGGTTAATAGTTACTTTTGGACAAAACAAAATCTGTTATGCTACGGGGTTGCTCTGTTCCCTCGTTCTTCCCATTGCGGAATGGGAGGGGAGAATAGAAGTACAGTTCTTTCATCCGGGGGCGAGTAATATTAAAATAAGTAAATAGAACTTTTTGAATTTTAGGAAAATAAGAAAAAAAACTTCGTAAAAAAGATAAAAAAAATCACATTCAAATACCAAAAAAACAGAACAAAAAAAAACGAAAAGAAAAAAAATTATAATAGAAAATAAATGAAAGAAAGATGAAACCAGGTCAATGTTGCTTGAAAACTTTATGTACCGGTAGATAATATAAATATTTTTATATTCTTTAAAGTCTAAATTCTATAAAGAAAAAAAAACACATTTTTAGGATGATTGAATAAATGAATTGCATAGAAAATGAAAATTGACTACGGTTAGAAAGGCACATAATGGTCAATAGTAATGGTTATTTTACTGCCAATCAAAAATCACATTCATTTCTAGACTAAAAATGCTTTTTAATTTCAGGTAAAAGATGAATTGCCAAGAATTTTGTCTTTAGCTGGTGTCTCCTTACTTCTGATTTTATGCACAGTAACAATAATTGCATTGTTGTGGGCAATAAGGTAGAATTTCATGCTTTTTTTTTTTTTTTTTACGAATTTCAAAAATAATATGAAAGCCTATTTTAACTAGAAACAACCAATTTTAAATAAGTTAGTACTAGCTTTAAATTTGTTATTTTTAATTTGAATTTTTTTTTTTATAGAAAGCTTAGTGATAAATTGAAGATTGGATTGATGGCAACGATCTGTTTGGATCTTTTCTGTATCAACATAATTTACGGATTACTCCTCTCAGATCTCGAGGTAAGATTAAATGCAAGCTTATTTTTACTGATAAGCTACTAACAAAAGGAATTTTTTCTGAAATTGAGCGTGATTAATGAACCTTGCAGGTAGTGGCGTAGTTGGGTTTTTCTGATGCTCGAACGACTGATTAAAATGCTATCCAAAAGAACAAAAACAAAAAGATAGCATGTCTTATTTTTTTAAATTAAAAGTCCAAAATACTCACAAAATAAAGGTCTGGTTTTTCCAAACCCAACAAGGAAGGAAAAGGAAATCTCTGCCGCGCATCCAACATGGTAAGTGTATTTCCCAAAGGTGAACCACTTTGAGATTTGTGAATAATGTTTGATAATACCATCCGAGTCCTTAAGGGTATCTAGTACCCATAAAGTTTAGCTGAACAGCTCAAAATTTACGGCAGCTATTTACGTCAGAACTTTGAGGTCACGCCCGATTTTTAAGCCGCGCCCCCTAAAAACCCGTGAACAGATGTCGACATGTTACTCATTTGTAGTTAAACCAATGCCCTAAACGTTTGTGGCAACAACACGAGTATAAGGATTTGAAGATAGGATGAGGGATAATATATAAATAGCGATCTCTCTATCTACCAATATATATCTGGCGGAAAGAAGAATTTGAATGGCCTATATATTCGTGATCTATGAGCCCTGATCGGCATTTACCACAAGGTCCCGGACACATCTGATCAGGTAGGGGAGAACGTAATAGTGTATTTTCAAAGGGAAATATACAATAGGTTCCATTTTTGCCACACCTTAATAGAGTGTCTGGAACTTGGGCCCCTCCCAACAGGAATTTAAGCTTAGCAGAAGATCTAGAAAGTTACATCTATATTACAAAGGATTAAAGCCGAAAGCCTTTTAAACAAGAATGATCTACTGAAAGAATGTTAATGACTTTACGAAAGAAATGAGAAAGAATTCTTGTAGAGAAGTTACAGATTGAAAAATTAGAGAAGTGGTGGTAGGAGGACAAAAATAACGATAAGAGAACTATACAAAGAATAATTTTATTTAGAAATTTTGTTTAGTGACATTATTTCTGGAGAATGAAAACTATATCGAAATTGGCTTCGATAATAGGCAACTTAAAATTTCGTTTTGGAACAATGTATCTGAAGAAGTCGCATATGTCTTATGTTACAGTTATGTTAATATTGTATTATTAAAAGTTCGTAAGTCAGATAAGAAAGTGTGATCAAAGCATGAGGGCTTCGATCTTACTTTCTTATCTGACCTATGTCCAGTTAGTTGGCTGTAATTGGTTTCACAATGCTGTGAATATGTATTTAACGTAAAATAAAAAGAAAGTTCAATATAGTCGGTGAATGTCTCTGACTGAAAATTTGTAAGCTTCATATTAACAATTTTATCTAATTTATTTGTCTATTCTCACAACGATATTAACTCGGAATGAAATTTTTATTTTAAAACCTAACAAAGTATGTGTAAAAATTTTGAAATACTAATTTTTCATATTTAGAAATAGTTTATGTAAATTAAAGAAAAATAACACATGTAGGGTATTGTGTATAGAATTATAGCCGTTTAACATTTACCATTTCACTCGCCATAATGGTCGCCATCACCTCGCCATCACACATGGCGAGGATATTGCGATAGATAGCCCGTGGGCTATCTTTGAAGAGATGGCGCCATATCAGATGGCGCAATGTCACACCAACGCTCCTGGTGACGAATTGTAGAACTTGGAAGTCCAATCGATTTGTATCTATTTATTCGAAATTACCAATTACAATAATGATTTTCACGATCGGAGGGCATATTTCCCTTATGTTTTCGTGGATGCTTTCATAAAATGTTACAATATTAATCAAAATCATTTCAGAATTTCGGCTTGAAAATTCGAATCGACGAGCGATCGAGATCTTGAAAACATATCGTCGTTGATCGAGATTTAACGAGACTGAATTATTTATCGAAACTGAAAACAAAGAAACACAAAACGATGAAAACAAACATGAATATTTCCTATTTTAATTAATTAAAAACATTCTTTCACCTATCCGATGCATTGATTAAATGGTTTTTATATAAATCAATGTTATTTTTTTCGTAAATAAACCGTAGGCATGATGACAATTGAGAAGTGTAAAGGTAAGGCGTTATGGTAAGTGTAAAGCGGTACACTAATCACTCGCAATCTACCCTGACATTGCCTGCGTTATGGCCTGCATTATGGCGAGTGAAATGGTAAATGTAAAACGGCTACTAAGCACATTTTGTGATGTGTATTCTCATTGAAGTATTTACAACATTACTGGATTGATGTTGACTGAAAACTTTCTGATTTAATAGGACTAATCTTAAATTTAACTGAAAAAAATTCGTTTGATATTTTCTCAATAATTATTCATCTAATTGTTTTACACAAGCAAAAGTGTAAAATTGCTAGAGTAAAAAGTTCCATTTGTAAATGATTTTCATAGAGAGAATTTCATATCAGAAACCTCTGTCAGATTCTCATTCTTCTCTTAAATTTTTTGATCAAGTCATGTAAATTACGAGAAAATGAAGTATTACCTAATTACATAGATTGCACTTCAGTTCCCCGAATGGAATGTGGTGCAATATTAAGCTCCTCAATATCCGAAAACTCTCTTTCATTTTCCTTACATAAATCAATCATTCAATTTGATCTGAAAAATACTGACAGAAATATCTGAAAGATACTGGAATTTCGGTTGTGTGTATATTAAGTCTATACATTTCCCGTTTCAGGTTAACCATAAGACGATCAATGCATTGTTGCATTTCCTTTATTTCCAACTCTTCCTGGTGTTTCTTTCTCAAAATATCCATGTCATCGGAATCATCCACAATATCCAAATTTCTCTAAAAACTGCTGGAGGATTCTACAGTCTGCTGTGGTGTAAGCATAAATTAAAATAACGTTTTTTGTCCTATTGTGAATTCCATTATAAAATTTAAACACAATTAATACAAAACAATAAAATGGATGTGCGAGGATTAGAATCCAAATCAACTTCTCAATTGATGTATGTCTTAAAGAGATATAAATATATATATAACGATCACGTCTTAAGACGTAATGGAGTGAAAATAATTGGTAGATTGTTAATCATTTCCATTACTCATTATTAATTCAAAGATAAAAATCATGCTTTTAGAGTAAATATAACTTATGTTATAATTTTTTGAAAGCTAAATTACCACATGCTAAAAAAATACATAACTGGCGGAAAATAATAATCCCTTGAAACGTTTTTACATGTTTTTATTAGGAATAGGATTAATTTAAATGTAAATTGATGTTTTTCTTTTCAGTAATTCCAGGAATCCTAATAACAATCCTTAGTTCAGTGAAGCCTGAACTTTATGAAAGGTTTGCAAAATTTAGTACACGTCTTAGGATGATTATTAACAATTAATGAATCTTTTTCTTAATATTTATCAACCTTTTTTTTTCAAATATTATTAAGGTTTTTCTTATGTATATTTTTTTCTTTTAGCTGTGTACCTGTAGCATGTTCTCTAGGAGAAACATTCAGTACTCTTCTGTGGGTCTGGATACCTAACTTAGTTCTGTCAATAGTAAGTTCAAGAACTAAATGTCTCAATCACTTCATGTGGAATTATTTAAATATTATGATAAGATAAAAATGAAGCACTAGTCATTCTCTATTTTAATCTTGCGTCAAGAGAAGAAAATAAATTTTTAAGCAATGGTTGAAATCATATTAATACTTGTATTTATTTACATGTAGTAATCTAATAAATTATACTAAAACACAATCGTTTACTTTTTTATTTTACTTCTTTTTGAAACTCAATTTTCGTAAGATAGAAAAAAAAAACTTTCCAGTGGAATCAGCACTAATTAGCACCAGAACATAGGAACGTCAAATAGTCGGCCCTTTTGTTTTGTCGAGATAGTCATCGGGTAAAAGAAAAATTAATTTAGGGAACCTACTAACAATGAAAAAGAAAATCTTTTAAATAAAACATATTCTTCAATGTTTCTACTAGTTAAATATATCTTTTCATTTTTCTTTAGCTTCACGTCGTTTCGTTTGCTTACTGTTTATGGCGATCGAAAAGAAAGACAGGACAGTGGAATCCTCACAAATACCCGATTAGGTATATTTATATTTTTTTTCTTATTGGCTCCTATCGAAACTTGTGCTATCTTTATTTTCAGTAGCTGTAAGCTCTATCCCTAGTACTTCCCCTATGAAATTTAAATCTGTTTTTTAATCTTCGTAGGCTACTAATAAGAAATACAACTATTATCTTACCAATTACTTGGAGTGCCTGGACTCTGTCGATCAAAGCTTTCCATGATGACAGAGATTACGCCGATAATGTTTGGTTCTATGTCTTAGCTGTGACTCTTTCTTTGCAGGTTTGTTTGTAATTTCACTAATAATAATAGATACAAATAACTAATAGGAACTCAAGAATTTATTAATTCAGTTGTTAATAATTTACCGTTTATTTATAATTAACTTTTAGATATTAATGCCCTTACATGGCAGTAATTATTTCTTCGTAAAGAGTTCTAAGAATATGCATTAAATTATTTTTTATTTCATGTACTGTCTGTAAACTTCTGAAGTGAAGCTCCTTTACATTAACTAATTTCATAATAATTCTTTTCCCTGCGATCTTTTTCTGGTAGTTTATGGATGACGCGTAAGAATTGTGAGAAATTGAAAGATTTCATTCAAAGATTTCTTCAGATCATTTATATACAACACCTTCATTCACTTGAGATGATACTTATTTTAGCCAATTCTTTAAAAGATCCTGAAATTTCAATAAAGGAAATAACATCGAGAGTCATGTGCTTGATGATAAGCTTTAATCACCGTAGCTCAACATCTATTCTTCACCATAAAATTTAATATTGCGCTGTACAATAAAATTTCCTTATGGCTTCACTATAGAATAAACCCAGCGATGAGGAATTTGCAGACACAATCTCTTTGTAGATTTCATATTATTGAAGATTGGTAATAGGCCTCATCCAGTGAAAATACTAGTTCTTAGAAAACAAAATCTCTAAATGTAGTTTTGTTGCATTCTGAGCAAATCTCAGTGCCTTAAGTCATCAACTGATTGTTTTCACGAAAGCCATCAAGAACTCATTTACTGATATATTGAATGAGCACGACGATAACAGTGTTTGATGGACCACATTGTTCATTAATTAATTCCACAAAAAAGCAGATCTTTACTTTCGTTTTGTAGTCATTTACTTTTTATTTTTTTAAATCCAACCGTACACTAATCTCCATTAATAATAATTATTAATTTACCAAAAAAAATCCAACAAATTCATACTTCTTATTTAGAATAATTCCTATTAAATGAATATTAGTTATATAAACATCTTTACTGACCTCTACAAATCTTGTGTTTTTCTTTTTTAATTAATGTATTTATTAATTTATTTCTTTTAGGGAATACTAACTTTTATCTTCAATTGCATCAGTAATCGTGAGGTAAGTCGTCTATTCAAATACTACTATTTTTTTTTAGTGAAACACTATATAGTGAGTAACAATCCTAGAATCGCCTTACAAACATTCTGCCACATGTAATTGTTCAGGTTCGAAACGAAATACGAAATGTTGAAGCCCAACTCAGGATTACTGGATTTTCTGAATTATAAAAAACACAATAATTAATTTTTTTATAAGAAACGATGTTAAAGATAAATTCTTAGAAATTTTCTTCTAAAAATAAAAATACAATATGTTTACAAAATTAAGTGCACAGATGAAGCGATGGTGACCTTTTAGAAATTGCAACGGATATATAGTACTAGTATGTAATGAATATACTTAGCAAATTATTCTTAAAAAAATAATATAATAGTTCAGTTTTGTTGTTCGAATACCAGAAATTCTACGGGATTTTTATATACAGGGTTGTTAACATTAAAGTTCCTCTACATAGAGGGCTCTAGAGCGCGCTCTAAGCCTCCAAATGGAAAGAAATTTTGTTACATGTTGTTTTAGGGCGCTCGCCATCTGATGCATCCCTAAGCAAACCACGGTTACGGGGCAAAAGGGGAAAAGGTAAATAAGGGGGTGAATGAGGGGACTGGACGGGGAAATAAAGGGAGGTGCCGTGGAAAGCCAGCCTAGCGACGGGGGGGATTTATCAGAAGACCCGCGCCTCTCAGTTAAAGAATATGGAGTCTAAGACAGGAGTAAGATATACAAGAAAAGATTTTATTAAATGATAAGAAAGATAAATGATTACAAGTGCTATTTACAACCGGTCATAGGGTCCGTTCAACTGTCCAAGACTCGGGAGCTCGGGGTATGCCGTGCATCGGAGTGGGAACTGCCAGTGGGTCCGCTGAACTCTTGTGGTCGGGCCGTCGAGGGGGGATCTGGCAGCCTCTATGATTCCCGTGGGTTCCTCCGGACGGAACGATTCAGGATTCGGGCGCTATGGGGAATCCTGATGATGATCGCTGTGAGCCGCTGCTTTCCAGCGGCCGGGCGTTGAAGGTCAGGCGGCGGGAGATCAATGACGGTCGGGTATCTTGCGAAGCCGTTTCTTAGACTCTCTTCCGTAATGGCGCAGCCTGCATGTCTCTGCGTAGTGTCGAGGGATTCGCCGACTTCAATCGGTGGAAGCCGGCAAAATGAAAACACTGAAGGCGGATACGGTGGCTGCTATCGGTACCGCATTCCGCGGGACCTGGGCCGTATCTTTGCAGCTGTCATCCGCTTGCTATCGTCGGCGTCCGGTCAAAGGCTACGGTAGTCGTCGGCAATTGTGGAGGCGGGCAGGCTCGCTCACCTGCCGTGGCACCTCGCCTCCTCAGGAACCCCATCCTTTCTCTCAGGGACCGACGTATATACTCGTGGGAGGGGTGGCGAAGCATTTCCTTCCCTCTATCGCTTCTGGCACACCTCTGTTTGTCTGTCGGCAGTTCCTTTGTTTTCCCCCTGTTGACAGAAAAACACATAACAAAAAAGGGAGAAAGTTGGAGAAAGCTTTTAAGGTAAACAATAGGCTTCATGGCCTGATAGCCTTTGTGGACGTTACGAAAAGCTTTCTCGAGCCATTTCCGAAGTCATTAAAACAGGCACAAAAGTTTGTAGGCGCCAGTTTGTCGGCAGTTAAAGCAGGGAACCCTATGAATACCGGCATTAGTATTAGGTTAAGATATTGGAATTAGGAAAGTTATAAAGAAAGGTGACGATATATTATAGAAATATTATACAAAAGGAAAGGAGATGAGAGGATAAAAGCGCAGCGCGGGTAACGGAAGCGTTCGTTACAATTTGGACAACAGGTACTTGAAACGATGCGCTAAAACATGGCCAATAGATGGCGCTGTAGCAATAGCTAACCATAACTAACGTAAAAACAATAACCATGTGTTTCTCTAAAAAAAATAACTTAAATAATGCAAACACTGTACTAAAAGTAACACAAGAACTAACGAAAGACAAGAAGCAAATTCCGTCAAATTCGAGTAGTTTAAAGTTCCATTCCATGTGGCGAGGGCGGAGCGAAGATTTTTTCAATTTTTTAGGATATCCCTTCATTAACTTTCAAAAATAATCTTAATCACGTTCAACTTACAGTAAAATGTTGATACAATTCTGCAGTTTAAATATTTCAATAGCGATTGAAGTTTTTATTCGTTTTACATGCGTTAACGCAACAAACAAGCCTTCCAAGCAATTAATATACGATATAAGTAATTACTGTATATACTGTATGTATAGAATGATAAACTCGGATTTTAAGCAGAACATTGAATTTCACAGGTATTTATGGATCAATTCCACACATACAAAAAAATTGTTTAACTTCTGTCTATATTTCATTCTTAGCTAATCGTTGACCATTCCTTCTTTCTTGTTATCTTTTGCATGAAATTAATACTAAAAATAAAATGTAGAATGGTCTCCCTCATTCAGTGCTTCATCTAAAAGCAACCGCAGTTGATTGCTAATGTTTTCTGTTTAACTTTTTATTCCGTTTCAACATTTTATAACGTTTCCATTGTTGAAGTAACTCTGTTGAAATATGGAATCAATAATATTATGGACTTCTCATAATAGCATCCATAACATAAGTTCAAATGTTTCATAACAGTTTTAGGAATTCATTTTGTTGAATTTTTTTTTTAATTTATGATTAATATTAATATGTTTTTAGGTTCGTTTTGCCTTCAGTGGAAAGAACGTTGCAAAGAATGGCCAATACGAGGATTGTAACAGCATAATCGCAGTAAGTGGATAACTGAAATATTAATTTTTTACAATTTCTGCTTTACAGTAAAGTTCCTTAATTTGCTTGAAACGTTGTTAATTACAAACATTTTCGTTAAAACGTTATGTATTTTCTTTTTTTTTTCTTCTTTTCTTATTATTACTAGGCACAAACTTCTGAAAACATCTACTCTGAAACATGGGACTGTAAGTACTAAATTCATTATCATTATACAAGAAAAACAAGACTAATTAACAAGAAATTAAAAACGTACTAAAAGAGCAAAGAAAATTTTCTTAACATATTTCATACGAACAACAGAGATTTAAAAATTTTTCTTTGCAATAATGTAACAAGTTAATTCCTAATTACCTCTTTCAATTATGGAAATGAGCTTTGTTTCATTACTTCTTTAAGTAACCAATTTCTTTTTCCCCCAGTAATTTTTTTACATGTTATATTCTTTTCTAAAAGCTGAATAATGTATTTTTCAATTACTTTTAATTAGATTTGGAAGATTCTTACAGACCAATAGAGCCTACGCATAGAAGAAATAACCATTCACCTCAATTGACGGACAGGATCCGGCCTAATTCAGCCAATTCTTCTCCAACTTACATCCCAAATATATTAGCCAAAAGTGCTGTACCATCTTCAACCAGTAAGTTACGCATATATTTTACATGAATGAATTTAATTGAAAGATTTAACGAGCGTACTTGGTACGGAAAAAGTGAAGATAAAACGCACGCAACTAAACATTCACTGAGGTATTTTCGGAATTTTCATACGGGGAATCTAAAACAGACTGTTTCACGCTTCCAAGCGATCATCAGTTGAATTCGCCCAGTACTCAAAGTACAGTTCCCAGTACAAAAATTCCAAAAATATCTCAGTGAATCTTTGTGTGCGTTTTTATCTTTACTTTTCCCTTATTAACATTCTCACGCACGTTAAATCTTTCCATTATGTGTATGTTTATTTTATAAATTAATCCTTTATAAGCTAATCGGTGTGCTAGCGGAGATTGATTTACTGCCCTTTTTTATTTTTAATTTGTATTTTTTTTACCATTGTTCTGTTTATTTGTGCTTTGTTTACGTTTCTTTTGATTCCACTGAGCTATTGAGTACTGAGCGAATTCAAGTGATGATCGCTTGGAAGCGTGAAACAGTCTGTTTTAGATTCCCAGTACGAAATTCCAAAAATATCAGTCAACTTTCAATTGTGTGCCTTTTTATCTTTACTTTTTCCTTATGAATGAATTTACTTTTAAGATAACCAACAAACCTTCCGTTTTCTAAAGATGGAAACTTGTAGCCAAACTTTCAAAACACTAAATCTGTAATAAACACATTTCAAAACACTATAAAAGCTAAATAGATCTTAAAGTGTTAAATCATTTATTCTTAAACCTGATGAACCTTTTACTTTGAATTTCTATACTAATTCTACAATAAGTCACCCTTTCACAATAATCAGAGTATTACGAATATACTTTTAATTCATCAAAAACAAGATAATTTCTAACGATTACTTGATTTGCTGTATTCAATTTAGATTTTCTTATTTAATTTAGATTTTTATCGTATTTTCCAGAAAGTGCTTTAAAAAATCAACAATTGAGCTTTGACAGTTGCTTCAACTCTTGATATTTAAGTGCAAACTACAGTTCAGTTCATGAAAGAAGAGCTTTTGATGACGTAATTTCCTTATAGATTAATGTTTTCAGGACGTAACAGCGCCATCTATTGCTAAAATCCGGAACTGAATCTTACAAACATTACGAAAACATTCTGGTTTTTGTAGTTTCTATAGATACGAATACACAATAATAATTACAATTGAAATAATTAAAAACGTTCCACACTATTCCCCTTCCTTGGCGATGCAAAGTGTGTCCTTTATTGGTCACGCTTATGCGATCACAATACGGCGCCATCTTGGACTGACTGCTCGGAGTTCAAGTTGATGACATCATAACTGGTGACGTTTGTTCCAGACAAAATCGATCTCTACGTAATGACCATATATGTCAACCCCTTTTTTTTTCCAAAATATTATAAGACAATTTGATCCCCCCCCCCGCACAGAGTCAAAGAATCTCTTACAATTTGAATTTATGCTATGCACCACCAATGACGTGCCAAAGTCCGCGTAGAACGAAACCGGTTGTGCTCCAATGTATTTTTAAATGTGTTAAAACCTTTTAAACTAGTTGTGTGTGTTAGCCGTCAATTATTATTTTATTCATAAAAAAGAAATGCTATCAATATATTTTAGTAATAAAAATAAGAGACATGACTGTAGTGTTTATATGCTATTTTTAATTACTGTATAGTACAGCTTAGAACGAAATTTACTGCATTGTTACAATGTTTTGTAGTGGAAACATAAAATGCATTACTAATGATTATCAGTTTCTATTGAAATACTACTCGGAAACTTTAGGAAATATGCAACACGGTTTTTTTAATTTATTATGGCTTTCAACTTCCAACCGTCAAAATAGAAGTTTTAAATTATTTCTTTCAAGGGGGACAGATAAATTCAGCATAGGATTTATTTAAATAAAAGAAAATTAAAAACACTAAGACGATAAAGTGAATTATTGAATAATAACCAAGGGAAAAAAAAATCCAGAAAAAGAGAAATATCAGTTAACTGGAAGTAGAAAATTTCATATTTTTCATTCAGTTTTGACTTTGATTATTATTATCATTATTAGAATAAAAATATTCTAATTAATATTTACATTTCAATGATAAAACAAATATCTAATATTTAAAAATTCTTATCTTTTTCAGCTGCGGACGCCATTAATCAAAATTTCCGAAGTCTTCCTCATTCCTCTGTTTACTGTGAGGCTTTAAACAGAAGCACATCTTTAGGTGTGTTGCTTTTACGGAATTCTTTTGACGATGAAGAAACATCTGTTAATAGCTACAGAAACGGTGGAACATTGAATAGAGGTTTTGAGGGAGAAAGAAGTACTGGCAACACCCTGATAGTGAGGGACAGATCAAACCCTTCTGGATGGAGAGGATATTATGATGATGATGATGTGTTCTATTAATGTAGATAGTGTTGCTACTAATTTATTTTACGATTTGTGACTGTTGCAAGGCAGCGTGCTAAAGCTGGTGGCCGACCCTTTTGCTGGAAATCCAGTCGATAAGAACAGATTCCTCGTCTTTAATGATTGGAATACTTAAGGCTGTAGTAACCTCCTGAAGAATCTTCTGATTTATTCCCATAAGTGAATCTAATTCAACATGTAGACTTAGAGATCTTTCCAGATTGAAAAGGTCTGACAATTGTTGTATTCTGCTTCTGTGTTAACAATTCTTTTCCTTTTGCAGATACGCTCAATTACTTCAAATAGACTTTATGAAAATAACACAAGATTTATTTTATGACTTGACCATTAAGGGATTCCTTCTTATTCCTTTATTCTGTTCTAGTTTTGTAATTCACCAAATGTTTACACTTCAATTTGATAATCTTATATTTCCCAAATCAAGTCTTCAGCAATTTCCAGGCCCGAATTTTCAATCACTGTTCTAATTTGATGTCAAGAGACATCATAACGTTGAAAAACTTTATGATTATGAAGTTAGATATAATCATGGTAGTAAAAGGCTATGGAAATAACAACATCTTTTGCTATTAACAGAACTCAATAACTTTTCAGAGTATTTAATTCCAAATACTAATGTTGTTTTAAATAATATTTATTATTGTACATTTAATGCTACTGATGATTTTATAGAATCTCTAGACTGTATGTCAACTTAAGTATTTACATATATTTACCAAGTGAATGAACTTTCAGTAGAAGCATTATTTTAAAGCATTCATGAAACATAATTTTATCATGTTTACAACGAGAAACATATTGAAAACATATTTTGTGAAAACTTCATCAACTTCTCTTCTCAGAAATGTTTTCATAAGATAAAATTAAATTAAGCTGGATCCTCGAATGAATACTATAATGCTAACATATTATTGTATTACTTCCATACTTTTGTTTTCATCGAAGTTTTATTCCTGTTAAAGTGCTTTCTGCTGGAAATGTTTAATAACAATAAAAAAGAAGTATTACTGTAGTAAAGTCTGCAATTTTAATATAATATTAAAACGTTATTTGTTAAAATTTAATTTTAGCTATGCAATTTACTTGTATATTACTTGTATTTTTCTACATTACAATTAATATACAACAATATTTATTAATATGTAAATAATATAGATATAAATTCCTATTTAAGTACAAAATAATATATATATGTATATATATATATATATATATATATGAGATAGTACATTACTAATAATATACAATTTTTTATATATAATTTAAATACATAAAATTTTCTGTTGTAAAAATTGACTATATTTTGTTATTACTATAAGTTATCGTTGTAAATATTTTATTTTGTTAATTAAACAGTAATTCTTTGTTGATAGATTGCAGAGTTGCGTTACTGAAATACTGCAATTAATAAAATTGAATTAATAGATTTATTAATAAGATTTATTATTAATTAACCATTCCATACTTTTTGCGTTTATTTGTGTGGGTGTGTATATGCGTGTTAGTGAGAGACGCAAAGATCATAGTAAATTTATAGGGTGAAACTGTAACAGAAATTTGAACTTACAATTTCTTTTTCTTTGATTGCCACTTTTAGTATTGAGCGCCTAAATATTATGTGAAATATTAAAAGCAGTTTGATAGAGCACATTGTCATATTCACGTCATTAAATCACCAAGAAAAGTAAAATCAGGGAATTTGGTACAACATCTGAGCAGCTGTTTCAAAGATCATTTTCAAGCAAGAAAGATCACATATTAAAATCGGAGTAAGAAATTCAGTTGTGTTTAACAAATTCTGACACATGACTTATCTTATCAGAAATGTTTGGGCTCCAGTTAGTTAAATCTTTTATTATCTGTAACTTTACTTCAAAGCCAAAAAAGCAATGAAATTATAAAAAAAATATAAATAAATAAATTTGTAGAGAGTATCAAATTACGTAAAATTACTAATCCCATCAGAATATGAAATCACTTAAAAATAAACATTACTGAAGTATGGCTGACTCAACACGTGTATTTAATTATACAAGTATTCGACGTTTAGATTTCTTTGATGCTCCAAATTACTTTCAACTGTCATATTATGATAGTTATAACAAACACTACGTAGCTTTTTCTGTGTAATATTATGTTGGGATATCGCTGCATACTCGTAAGAAATCTGCCAACATCCTACAGGTGAAGGTGAAAATTTCGAGTTTCTAGCTCTTACCGTTCCTAACATATTTAATGGAAATATCTAAGTAAACTTAGATTGTTTTAGATTGTTATACAATCTAAAAGATTTAACTTAGATTTGCGATTGTTTTAGAAAAAAAGTAGGAAATCCGCTTTGCTGTTTTTTGTTTTTTTTTTCATTTTTTGCGTTAAAAAAAAAAGCAGGTGTGTTCTAACTATAGCTATTAAATGTAAAAAAGAACAACTAATAATCATTATTTTTAAAAATAAAACTTCTGATGTAATATTGAGATAAAAGTGACAAACAAAACAAACAGATAACGAAAAACTTCCACAGAGATGGTGGAATTCGCAGATAAAAAAGGAAACCACCTCTTACTGAACATTACATAAGCCTTGCTTACAAGCTGCTGAAGTTAATATAAATGTTGATGAAGATTCCTTAGTCTTTTTTAAATTTTAGCTAAAAATTATGATTATACGTCGATGATAAAATGATTAGACAATCGACATTATTCCAAAAAAAATGGGTATTCGGAAACTTCACCAATTTTCGGCACCAAAACAGTTCACTGCCTGCACTATAATTCACTGCAAGGATAATGTATCTCACAATATTTGTATACAATTATTTCCATATTACAAATAACAGTCTAGAAATTTATTATTCAATTATTAAAAAAAATTGTAAAAATAATGCAGATATTTCTGTTCTTTTTTATTGAATTCGTAACATTTGCAACAATGACGATAATAAATTTGAAGTATCGTAATCTTTTATACATAGAAATAACACTTGTTTTTTAAGCTAAAAAAATTAAAAACAAATAGAAAAAAAATATTTGTTTCAGTGTTGCAAATAACAGTCCATTAAATGAATTTTTTTTAGGAAAACTTAACTTATTCTTTAAAAACATTATTCCAGTAATTTCTGAAATTTATTAATGAGAAATTTCACTAATTCTAATATCAGATTATTCTACAGGGTGTGGCAAAAGTCAGGAAAATGCCTTTTATTGTTGAAAAGGTTGAAAGAACCGAAATCAAATGGGCACAGATGGGCACTGGGAAGAGGGGCGCTATCTGCAAAGGGGAATGATCATCATGGCCGCCTTCTTAAATTCAACTTTTTTTGAATGGGAAAGATGTCATGTGATATATCGACTAAGACTAGATTTCACTCAGGAACACAGTGATAGCGTTGCTTTATTCCTTTGAGATAATCACTTGTGAATTTGGTCTTCCTGGATGTACAATGTACCTATCACTTCGTTGAATGCACATTTGTAATCGTTTTAGCGACTCTGGCATTAACCTGCAACAACACATCAGATAAAACGCTGTAACATACAGTACGGATTCCATCTTGCAGATGCCTCACATCACGGATTTTGACAGAGTAAACAAGGACCTTTAAGTGACCCCACAGGTAAGTCTAGTGGTGTCAGATCAGATGATCTGGGAGATCATTCAATCGGTCCCAGAGTCCTGATAATTGTAAAGTTAATCACTTATGTACACCCATTGCAAAGTGGGCTGGCCAGGTGGTGATAATAATATGGGAATGTACCCTCCTCATTAAGGAATTCCTCACAGTTTTCTGCAACATAGGTATGTGTCCATTTAGTGTGCCGTCGATGAACACAGGTCCCAAAATATGGGTTACGGAAATACGTCACCAGACTTTCGCTTTCACTACTCTCGATGTTTTCATAGGCCTGTTCAAAACGGGTTCGAATTCGACCTGTATCTAAAATTGTCTGCTCATCATAGCATTCACGAAAAAAATGGCTCATCACTGAAGAGAATCGTGGAATCCAAGTTGCTTTGATGAAGAGCTTATTCTGCGAACTGAACCCTCCTCATCATATTCGCTCAGACGAGGCTTGAATCATATGAATCTTGTAGGGAAGCTATTTGTTACAGTGCAATCTCCTCAGGATGGGTTTTGGCTGATCCTAGCTCCATATGATAAACAGCGAGTTTATCGTACATTTAGGACTTCTCGGAAACGCAGCGAGGACAGCTAAGGCTGCATCTTCATTAGTTATGATCTGGAAGTCCCCTCCTCTGCTTGTCATCCACTGATCCTGCTTCATGGAACTTAGCTATGATCTTTGATACTGCACTGTAAGAAATTGAGGTCTTTCTGGATGACGCTGATTAAATTTATATGCAACGACATCGGTACTCGTTCCATCAATCATCCGGTTGATTTCGATTCGGTCTAGCTTGAATATCAACTGCCGGCATGATGGCTGACAAAATGTCACTGTAATTGCAACACTCAAAACATCAATCTTCACATGCGATTATCTCCCAAAGGAATAGAGATATGATAAAAGTAACTTTACCACTGTGTTTCTGAGCGAACTGTAATCCTGTTCGATATATTACATGACCCCCTTCCAATTAAAAAAACTTGAATTCATGATGTCGGCTTTCAAGGTGGCGGCCATGACGATCATTTCCTCCACCCCCAACTCCCAACCAGTACCCATCGATTTCGATTCCTTCCACCTTTAAACAATTAAAGTGTTTCAAGACTTTTGACTCATTCTGTATAATCGATTAACATGGATAGGGTAACTGACTATTCAAAAAAGAAGGGTTTTGCCATATATGGTCATTATGTAGCGATCGATTTTGTCTGGAACAAACGTCACCAGTCACCATCAACTTGAACTCCCTGCAGTCAGTCCAAGATGGCGTCGTTTTGTGATCGCATAAGCGTGACCAAGAAAGTTCAAATTTTGCATAGCCACGCAAGAGTGGAACGTTTTTAATTATTAAAATAATAATAACAATAATATAGAAATGCATTCGAAATTGTGGTAACTACAAAAACCAGAATGTAGCTTTTTTGTAGTTTTAAAGACACGTCATTTCTTTGTTTTTATTATTTTCTACTTAAAAGCGATTGTTCTGAAACATTTACAATATTTCTTAAAATAACCATATTCCTATTAATTTTAATGAATTACACGAAGAATTACTAAATAAATAGGCCTGTAGTGAATACTTTAAGTTTTTAATCAATAATAATTGCTTATTCGAAGAAAATAATTTTTTTCCTATTATTTTTAAGTTACTCATGAATTATATAAAACATCCCTAATACTTCAAATTAAATTATACCAAAGTCATTTATTTCATCTCTTCTACAAAAAACGCAATATTTCGGAGAGCTTCATCAGCTCCTCCTTTCTCAAGCGTTTTATTGTTAATTTTTTGATTATTTTTAATTTATTTTGTAAAACGCTTGAGGAAGGAGGAGCTGATGAAGCTCTCCGAAATATTGCGTTTTTTGTAGAAGAGATGAAATAAATGACTTTGGTATAATACTTATGAATTATTTAAAAATTATTTTAAAGACTATTAACTTGGTATAAAACTGATGAAAATAATAGTTTTTCATGTTTGGGCAACGACTTTCCAACAGCGAATTGTCATGTATCAGGTTGGAAACCCTAAAATGTCGGTTTGGTTGACCGGCAAATACAGTGAAACCTCGGGTTACGAACGACTCAGGTCACGAAAATTTCGGGTTACGAACAACAACTTCAAACATTTTTTTGTCTCGGGTAACGAACAGTGCCTCGGGTTACGAACGAAGGTGAGAGACAGAGCAAGGTTTAACGTTGGAGACAAACGATCGCGTACAGTACAAAGTTACAAGTTACGGGGCCAAATCACACCAAAGGCGTCTCACCTAGCATCTGAAAATATCTCTCCGCGCCCACATGATTCTTTTTCCGATGTAAACAAGACATCGTAATGTATTTATTTGTATAATGTATTTATTAAATGTAATTATTTTACATTTAATTTATTTGGTTGTTTTCTTTCTCTTTATTTAATACGTGAAGTACACGTATTCTTTACGTTTGATTTCAATGTTTCAGGTTCCGAACCGAGTTCTGGAACGAATTAAATTCGTAACCCGAGGTACCACTTCTAGGGAAGTAATTAAAATGAAGCATCGGTTTCAAAAATTGTATGATGGAGATTACAACGTAAAGAATACTCCTAGGAGACGCCATAAAAAAGTAGTCTCAGCCGAGGAGGTAAAAGAACTGATGGAGTTTGAACCCATATCAAAGTTCACGGGAGATGGCTGGGAAACTAGGAGTTTCTCACACAACAATTTTACGCTGTCTTGAAGAACATGGCTAAACGGGTGCTCCATGAACTCCATGACACGTTACGCAATTTGTTCTTCCTTCCATCTTCGCGAAGAAAAAGAGCCTTTCTTGGAAAGAATTGTAACCTGCGACGAAAAGTGGATAATTTATGACAATAAGAAGCTCTCATCATCTTGGGTCGATAAGAACAAGCCACCGGCAGCAACTCCTAAAGCCCCTCCCTCTTCACCCATGTAAAATTCTTTTGACTGGTGGTCCACGGATGGAATTATCCATTGAAACTTTCTTCCCCGGGACAAACCATTACAGCAGAGATGTACATATTAGAATTGACTTGAAATGCATCAGAAGCTAGAAAAAATACAGCCCATCCTGGTCAATCAAAAAGGTCCCATTTTGCTTCACGATAATGCAAAACAATACACGGCAGAACATCCCGGCAGGAAACTTCACGAACTTGGATATGAGGGTTTGCCTCATACGAACCTTTCGCCAACAGATTTCAACCATTCAGACATATGGACAACTTTCTGCAGGGCAGGAGATACCTCAAGATTGTAATCTCAAAAAGGACATAGAAGAATTCCTGCAGCGCCAAATTTGTGTAAGAAAGGAATTTTTAGTTTAAGACAGCGTTGTCAAGGTTACATAGATGCAGATGGAGCATATTTTGAATAATAAAAAATACCAGACACTCAAAAAACAGTTTTTAATTCGTTCACTTCAAACCTACACATTTTAGGGTTTCCAACCTGATACTAATAACGTTTGAGATGAACGTCCTTAGAACCAGAAATATCATCTGATTAACGTTATTATCTGAGGATTTTCACTTATTCATAAAATATCTCAAAGAATTGAGGATAGAAAGTCTTTTTGTTTATTAAAGGGCGAATTTTAGCGATTCAAGCTTCCCCAATGAATCTTAAGGGCTAAACGCACTTCTCCGTCTTCCGTTATGTTTCCGTAACGTAATTGCTTAAGTGACATAGTTAGGTATTCAGGGTCACCAGAATTGAGTCTCGTAAGACATGACGGAGATCTTCAAATCGATAAACATATGTTATATAAATATAACGGCTAAGTTCGTCGATTTGAAGATCTCCATTACGTCTTACGAGACTCAATTCTGGTGACCCTGAATACGTAACTATGTCACTTAAGCAATTACGTAACGGAAACATAACGGAAGACGGGGAAGTGCATTTCGCCCTGTAAGCTTCATATTTCGTATTAGTTTCACGTTATGACGCAACGAAAAGCTTGCGCTGCTTATTATTATGTTTGGTCTGTTTCTTCAGTTGTTTAGTTGGAATAAATATCCCAAAAGTTATATAGTACTATTGACTAACTTCAATTTAAAATCTCAACAAACATCAACAATAGACTACAGATTATATTAAAATAATTTGATGCATAGGATTATTTTAGTAAAAATCCAAGCATGCTCTAGTAATAAACTTCAAATACTGCTAATCAACCTATATTTATTACATTAATAAAGAAAATATCAAGTAAAGTAAATTCGATTACGCTGGGCGAAAATTTTCGTGGGGTTTGGATTAACCGTGGTATAACATCGCGTTTCTCATTTTCCTTAATTTATTCTTTAAGACTTCAAATGGTTTCCAAAAAGATGGTTTCACATACAATAACATCATTCAATCTGCAATTTAGGTTCCAATCTTCGCTATTTCTTTCTGTAGCGTTGCAGATGGACGTTAATCGGACGCAAAAGCAAACATGCCCGGGGCATGGTGTCAAAAGAAAACGGGCGTAAGTTCGAAACGACGTTAATTGAGGTATGACTGTACAGAAATCATCCTATTAATAGGCAAAAGTTGTACGATATTTGTAAATTCCTAATTTGAAATAACCAATCACAGTGCAGCGTTGGAACACTTCAGGCATGACGTCACGCCCATGTTTAAACATGGCGTCTCAAATATTCTTCTAACTTCACCGCGACGGATCGCGATTACACAACTATTATCAGCGTATTGAAATTTTCTTTCCCACATAAATGAAGTTTACACTGAAACGCATGAAATTCATGCGTCGAAATTTATCAGAGTTTGTAAAACCTCGGTTTTTACATAATTTCGGCTGTGTAGCCACTCGCTCACTAATTAACAAGTAGGGGACAACGACTTAGCACGTGCCGTCATTGTTGTCCAGATAGGATTATAGGTATTGGCTGTTGGACATTCGTTATTGTTATTGTTGAAACTGGTAAATCAATTTTTTATTTTCTTTTATTTTAACAAAATTTCGCTTAGTCATTCAAATTATATGTGGGCTGTTGCGGAAGTCATGGCTTTTAAAAAATGAGCTTAGAACATCTTTTTCAATCTTGTGTTTTTCAAAAATTTAAGGGTATTTCAAAAATGTGGCATTTGTTTTACTTCCGTTAATATTGCCTCAATTTCGACGAACCTATTCTTTTAGGGCAGCAGATTGCCATTATGATTCATAATGAGAAACCGCAGCGAAAGTGATAAATCAATTTTTTATTTTTTTTTATTTTAACAATATTATAATATTATTTTAACGAATAAGCCGATATTCAAATTACACGTGGGCTGTTGTGGAAGTCATGCATCTAAAAAAAATTAGCTTAGAACATATTTTTCAATCTTGTGTTTTTCAAAAATGTGGAATTTGTTTTATTTCCATGAATATTTCTCGGGTCACAACTAGTGCATTTAAATGATCAATATGATAGAGTCTACTGACACAGGCTATACACGCAATTACACTCAATCAAGAGTTTCAGCGGAAGAGGAATTAAGTTCCTACTATCTAGACTGGGACGAAACCACCAACCCCGGAAAAATGGGTCCGCAGAAAGAGGAGGAGAGAAGGCGGTGAAGGACTGTTCACAAGGGGGATAGAGTTACCCACGGACGACGACAGATACAAAACACACATTCCCTCACGGTGGCTGCAGCGGAGCCACAGAGGCCTGGGAGAACCTATGAAACCTTATCCTGCGAAACTGGTGTCTCTTGGGAGACCATGGAAGCTGGGCACTTCCATTCAAGACCATATTGTCCGTACGTACCCGGCTTCTTTTAGAGAAGGAGGCGCTCGTCCGTTCTGCAGTGGTCACGTCCGAGTGGTCAATAAGCCGGGCAAATAGGGCAGTACAGCCACTCCGTATAATGTCACATATGGCATCGAATAGTTCGCGAGGTAAGGATTCTCGCTCTGTGATGCCTTCGGCCGAATTTGCCGTACTCAGATATAAGAAGCCTCTTGGACTGCGGGGAGAGCCGATGCCAACTGGGCAGTTCTCATTGAGTAACAAGCATCTGCTTCCCCTGCACCGAGCCACTCGGGCTCAGGTTACCGCAAGTACCGCTGTCAATCTACATCGTAAAACCGCATTAAGTAAGTGGAGGTATTTTTAAGCCCTGGTTGGCCAGGGACTTAGGGCCCTCTATACCCACGCAGATTCCAGTGTTTTAGCGGCTTTCAGCCATTTCCATCTAGCGCCACGAGGAGGCAACAATGAATGGCTTGCGCCAGCCGTAGGCCCAAGGGAGAGGGAGCTCCAGGGAGCGGCCCAGCTAGATAGAGTCTACAGACAATCGGAAGGTAACTTTAAACAAACGAAAATCAAGAATATTCATGCTGACGAATGTGGATAAAACGAAACAACCAGAACGTCTTCCGCCGTGCTCCCAAATTACCATCTCAACGCACGTACAATCGAATTGCCATTTCAAAAGATTAGAAAGACTTTCGAAAGATATTAGTTGTGATACTGAGATGAGTCACAAAACAAACCAGTAACTCCTTGGGTGTGGGGATTCCATTAAAATAACATTCCACAAAATTGCTTTCGAAATCACAGACACATTGAATTTTTATTAAAACGTAAAAAAATCAAAATAGGAATTTTATTTGCAATGCTTACAAATGGAGATTTCGTCACCCAAATATATCATTTTCCTTAGTAATCAAATCATATTTTTATATTTTCAAAAAGTTTTGATGGTTTTATTTTATGGTTTTTAATGTCAATATGATGACTGTTAATCAAATTGTTTTCATATACGAATACGTCATTGAAAGATAATATTGACTAAGCATTCTTATTTACCAAGAAATATTTATACAAATACTACACTGAATGTAAAATAAACACTCCAATAGTTTATCTCGAAGATATCCTAAACATTAACGACAGCAACATAGCAATGTTTTTCAGACGTAGGGGATGAGAATACGCCGTATCTATTCGGGGTTTGGAGTTCAAACTAAACCAAGATGCTGTAAATACGTAATTTTAAAATATTTTTCACTCATTTTTTTTCACGATATGGACAGTATCGTCTAAAGAGGCGCCATTGTTTGGAAAAGTCACTAAAGAAGAATATTTAACTTTTGTATTATTATTATTCGCGATTGGGCCCAACGGACCATGCACTAGCCCCTCCTGACAACGTCAGAACAAGGCTAGGAAATCAGAGACGAGAAAGAATGCACTTTCTCGTCGAGGATACACCTGAGAGAGTAAGTCCCAGGGGGAAACGGACGAAACACAGAAGAAGAAAGAAATATCCATGCCACTGCCGGGATTCGAACCCGGGAACTGGCGCACTGGCCACAACGGCAGACCGCCGTCTAGACCGCACGGTCACGCCAGCACGGCATTTAGCTTTTGTAATATTAATTAAGCAATTACACAAATCAAACATGAACAAGGTTTATTAGTCCAGCTATAAAACTAAAATATTTTTTTAATTTGTTTTTTGAAAAATTATGCATTAAAACAAAATATAAAAAAATGCAAACAAAGATGGCATAAAATCAAAATTTATAACATAATAATGTAAATAAACCCATTAATATCAGATAATAGGGTTAATAAAAATTATTTAATATTATATACAGCATGTTTCACAGCAACGTTTTCACTGCATTTACTTGAAAATGCAGTAAAAGATATTGCTGCGAAACATGTTGCATATAATATTAAATAATTTTTATTACCCTATTATCTTATGAAGTTCTACATCTAAAATCAAAATTAATCAGGAAAAAAATGAAAATAAATCTAAAGAAATAAATAAACTTAATGTAAAGTAAAAGGGGACAATATAAAATAATAAAAATAATAAAAATAGAAACCAAGTTAAAGAAGAATAACGTTATAAAATGCAATCTAGATCTCTTTGATATCTTTGTCGGACACCTTTACAAAAAAAAAAATCATCTATAGATAATATAATTTATTTGTTTTATTTCATTGATTGACTATTTTATGTTGTCTTTTTTTTTTTCTAATGCAATACGACACATACAGAATAACAGACAGAGGGACGCAGGGGCTGACTGCAAATCAACTTATATAATTGGCTAAGTTCGTCTGTCTGTCTATCCGTAACTCGATATAATTTTGTTACCACTGAACCGATTTTAATGAAATTTGGCATACTTACTTACTTTTTTACGCTGATTTTGAAACTCTCAAAACCATTTTTGCCGTAGAAGCTTCGTTCACAAGTTTGCGCAGTATTTGGATTATACAAAGGTGAGTTTGGTTGCTACAATCATTAATAGGAAACAATATGACATCTACATTATTTAATATTGTAATGGAACAATGCATTATTATTAAATTACTTGAAGAAAGATAATTAAAAAATCTACAAATTGTCAGAGAATTAAAGCACAGTAAGCTGTCTGTAACTCGAATAATTAAGCTATTAAGATAGATCCAACGGTTCTCAATGATACCATTGAATCAAGGGTACTCAAATTGGATGAAAATATTAAGTCATTGTGTCATTCCATGTTGTTTCCATTAAATTTTATTCTTGGGAACTGCCCTCGACAACTGAAATTCTAACAAAACATACGTTCAAAACCAAATAATTTTGTTACCACTGCATCCATTTTAATGAAATTTGGCGTACTTATTCAATTGTTTACGCTGATTTCGAAACTCAAAACCATTTTTGCCGTAGAAGCTTCGTTCACCAGTTAGCGCAGTATTTAGATTACATTTACTTTATATTTGATAGTTGATAATAAAATGATTTTTCAGATTTTTTAATGCCTGTCGTCCGACAGGCTTTGCTGCTATTTGGGCAAATATTTAGTTCGGACTTTTAAAAACTAAATGCTTTTTGTATTGCTGGAATTTTAAGATTACGTCATTGTTTAATTAGTCCACTATCTACAGAGGAATGGAGGGACTTGCTGAGATAGATGGGTATCTCTGAGAATACTGATAACGTTTTAGAGTAGCTTCTATTTCAGTATTGCAAAGACATTACTATCCCGGATGGAATTACGTCGCCATATCTAAGGATTTTTCCAAATAATTGTCCAAGAATCCAAGAAAACGAGTGAAATTCTGAATATTTATCAAAGAAATAGTAACGTAATTCTTCAATGAATTGATCTACTTTGGTTAATTTTGTAATATAAAGCTTCAATTTGCTATAGGTGAATATTAAAATTTATTATTATAATAAAAGAAATTTCATTTAAAATTTAAAATAGATACTTAAAAAAAAATATCATTCACTTCAGATAAATATTTTGAATTTAATTATTTTTTTTTCTTTTTCGCGATTTACTGATTCTGAGCATTTTTTCCTATATTTATATGTCAAATTACTTTGAAGAAATATCAAGGAATAAACATATCGGTCATTTGCTGCAACAATGACTTAACTCAAACCCATTTTTCGGCTTGTCCGCAAAAAAAAGAATGGGTCTTTAAAGATCGTTTTACTGGTAGAATGTATAACTGAGCTTCTGAAACTCGCCACGAGGGCCATTTTTTTCAGTATTGCAACATCATATTTCATTAACTTTCACGACTTTTCCTCGTTTTTTTAAAATTGATGTTTTTTGATGTTTTTTCCCGTTGTTGTAACAAATGAATGATATATGTAATAAAAGCATGCATCTGATTGACTTTAAATAAAAGCTTCTAAAAAGCTTTAAGGTATTTCTTTTGTTGAGATATTTTGAATGATTTATTTTTAAAAATAATGTTACTTAAAATTTCAAATAAAACCGGAGATCTTGATTTTATAAGCCTAGAAGTCACCAACAGTCTTGTCCTAATTTATATATCTGCCTTTTACGTTTTAGCGACCGATTTGGGAGCTATTGTGATAGCGACCAAAATCGATAGCTATTGCGTTTGTCCTGTCCGTCCGTCCGTGCCTATCCTCCCCCTAACAACTCCCGAACGGAAGATCGGATCGACAAACGGATTTCACCATCGTGGTCCGAGCGTATTTTCAAGGGCCAACGCCCCCCCCCTCCCTGTTTGAAATATTTGGCATTGCTTTCACTGGATTTCCACTATTAGCATAAATGTCATAAATGAAATTTCGTTTCAGTGGTCAGCTGTAGCTTGATCGGTAAATTGTCGAACTCATAAGCTGAGGGTTGTCGGTTCATATATCTACTGGTTTTTTTTTCTCTTAATCTTTTTTTCTCAAATAGGTTTTTGCTTTGTTTTTCTTATTTTACTAACTTCTTTTTATTTTTCCTTACGTTAATGTACTTTCTTTTTTAATTATAATTATTTTTAATTTTTTTTTATTATTATGGGTCGCCATTAAATTATGCTTTAGCACAAAATATATTCACTTGCTTCAATTTAAAACTTATGCTATTATAAAACTCATGCCAACTCATGATACATTTTACAGTTTCTCTCTTTACATAGGTGTAAATGGGTTGCTATGATAAACAACATTAAGGAAATGACAGAAGTCTTTTGATATCGAGCCAAATCAATTATGGTAGTTATAAAATTACGTACCAACTCTGATAAGGGATCGCACTTATCTTCATTCCGGGTATTTAGGATCCGAGTATTGAAGGAGCGTCATCCCATTAGAATAAATGGAGATAAATTCGAGAAAAACTGCTTAACGTAACATTCCTTTTTAAATTTTTATAACATCAATAGATTTCTGGATGTGGTAACCGTGTTTAATAAGATGAATTGTTTTCCTTTTCTTCTCATGACAGGTAAGACAGATTTTTCTTAATTACATTATTTATTAAGTCACCATATTGCAGTAGCGTGCGCGTCAACTATTTTATAAATTAAAATTCAATACATTTACAAATTTACAAATTGTCTTACATTCTTCGTATAATAAAACATAGTAGTTATGTTATTATAGTAGTAGTTAGTAGTTATAAATACAGGAATTTGAACCTCTCAATTTCCTTTATCTTGGTAAAAGGCATTAACAGTTTATTGAAAAATATAGTATTCAACCGCAAGACTTACATATAAAAAATTCTAAAATAACTTACACTGTAAAAAGTATCATAATACTGTTTAATCTTATCAGGATTACCTAAATGTTGAAAAACTGTAATCTGTGGCGTTTATAATATAATAAGCTTCATCATTTAAATAGAATATAAAAAAATAAAGTTTAACCATAAAGTTTCATTAAAACTAATGCAAAAATTTTAAACACTGATAAATCATATCTTAGGAAGTTTAACTAATGCATTTATTTTTAAAAAAAAACGGAATTAAAAAAATGATTAGATTTAAATTGGAAAAATATTCACTTCCTATATATTATATTTTTAAAGTTAATGTTCCTTTTTTTGTTAGAACGAAAAAAATGAATGCTTAGTGTTCACTGTTTTAGAACATAATGTTTTTGTTGAGTGACCTACTTGTATTGGTATGTTTTGATTTTTTTTTCTCTACCAATATAATTTCTAAATGTAATGGCGGAAAACAATTGTTTAAATTTGCTTTCTTCGTGTAACAAAAATCATTCGTAAAATGTGGCTATTTTTAATGTAAATATTTCAGAATAATAATCAGTTAGGAAGTATTTTTCTGTCTGTCCTTCCTTCTTACACACAATACTATTACTTTTAGTTTACTATTACTTAACTTAACATCTAGGTAAATAAAAAGGATCTATAATAATGTAACTCATTATTTCTTTAGTTCTATATATAACAAACAATAAATTATCAGAATAAAAAATAACTTTCCTTTTTCAGCATTTATAAATAGATAATGTACACTTCTTTTTTCTGCAGAATTTCCTGCTTTACTAATCTTCACATATATTAACGACTATTTCCATAAATTTACAACATCTGCCACTTTCAACAGCTGATAAAGAGGCATAGCCATAACAAAAAGAATAATAACATTTCAATTACAATTTTTTTCTTTAAAAGAATAACTTCACATAAAATATGAGGTTTTGAATTTTTTTTTAAAAAAAAATATTAACCTACTCCTCTGTTGAAAGTTTAAATAAAGATTAAAGAATGTTCTATATTCTTATCTAAAATTACCAAAAGACAGTAGTTAACTTTAATAGTAATTTAACTAAGAAATTTGTAATCATCAATATTCACTATTTAAGAAATGGTAACTCTCTTTTTTCTTTGACTAAACTTCAAAAGGCCACAAAAAAAAAAAAAAAGTAAAGATTAATTATATTAAACATTTGATATTGAATGTAGAAATTCATTCAACCCCCCCAAAAAAAAAAAACAAAACAATAGAAAATAATTTTGAAACTTTTTGTCTTACATTCAGTTTATTTGTAATGATGGAAAACCTTCATGAATTACTCTCATGAAGTCAGTTACTAATATGCTATGACTTTTTTTTTTAATTGTGCTTTAAATATGAAATTACTTATGTTTTTTTCTTGCTTTTCTTTCTTTTATGACAGAACTCTTCAATTATAATTTATGTCTTCGGTTTGAACGACAGTTTTTTTTTTTCCTATTTTTCTTCTACTTTCAAAAGAAAAAAAAGCAGATAATTCTTTAGTCTATTTTACGACAAAGGATTGAGAAATTAACACAATTTTACTAAACAAACTAAAGGTTGAGACTAAGTGTTTACGAGGTGACATCTCAAAACAGCTGTTTCACGCTTAATTGGCGATCATCAGTTCAGAGTAGTAAACCAGTAAACAACATGGTCTCAATACGGAAATGTGTAAGAAAAAAAATATGGTATCTCCAGAAACCTAAACTAAAAACAAAAAAATACACATTAAAATAAAATAAAGAAAATACCCATTTTATTTACACATTTAAATAAAATGCATTTACTACACATTTTAAATACACATTTAAATCAAATAAAGAAAATTCATTGAGACTGGTGGAGGCCAGCTCATGAATGTTTTAAGTTTAGATTTGTGTTTAGATTTCTTATTGACAATTTTACTGTTTAATACTAATCATATGCTATCAGCCAAGAAAGGCTTACAAGTATTAATAACAAAAGCTATTTGGATTTATAATTTTCAGTGTTAATGAAATTTTTCATTCCAAAACTTTCAACTTCTTCTTTAAAAAGAATGAATTAAATGATTCGATTTCGATCGAAGTTTCTCCCCATTAACAATAATTTTTAAAATTCATGAGCAACATTTATAGAAATGTATTGAATAGTTTTCAATACTTTTTTTTTCAAATTATTTTCATAATTTAATTTACATTAAAGTAAGTCTTAGAAATTTTTCTTTTTATAATCAGTGAAATAATACTGCGTTTCTAAGAAACACATCAGATTTCAAAACGACAAAAGAAATTTATTGCTGTCAGATACAGGATGTTGTGTTGACACAATGACGTGGTTGAATATCACAATGTTGAGAAACGATTGATAATTCATCAGATGTATCATTAATATAGAAAGGAATTTTGTATTTTTTTAAATCAAATATTCTCTTTAATCTTTTACATGCACAAATTCTGACCTTTTTCTTTAATCATAAGGATCTATAATGCAACTTATGGTCTAAAATTGAGGAAAAATGGACTTATATTTAGATGGATTTCAGAAGAAATATTCCAAAAAGATTACTTTCAATATAATAGTGACGTGTAAAGAAAATAATTGTCAAAGATTTTATTTGCTTTATTGCTGTTTGTTTTACTTTGTCTCAAAGTACGTTTTGAGCTTTTCTTATTTTTTTTAGGTAGGCTCGACAAAAACAGATTGTTCGCCTTGTTCCAAATGACAGAAAATTAGCGAGTATTGATTCAGTATATTAATATTAAGTTAATATTTAATATTAAAAACATTCGAGTTTTCCTTTATTAGGTAATGAATGTGATTATAAGATACTAACATTGCTATTATTGAGACATCTCCATTAAAAGTGATATAGAATTGTAAAAATCAGTGAATTATAACTGGAATGAGTGTCCCTTTATTTATCGCTGCTGAAATTTAATATTCGTATTTTCTCTAGAAAGCATGTCTGATTTTATTGATAGTCGGACAAATAATTGTAGATATTACAGTGGTCATTAGTTCGAAGAAATTTCTCAAAGAAATGTGATAACTTTTATTGTCCTCAAAATGAAAGTTGGCCGGCGGAAGTTTGAACTGCGCAGCCCTTCCGGTAGCTGATCAATTATGTTTTCCTGTCACAATGTACGACGTCGTCCGTTTTCACTGAGAAAGACATGTTGATAACGCCAAATTAAAACTTCTCTCGACTATTTAGCGTTATTTCAATACCAGTTGCTAACAATAAGTATTTATATAAATAAATAAGTATATATTATTTATAAATACAATGCTCTTTTGCAAAGTAACAAGCGATTAGCACAATGGCGGCGTCCTGTCATAAAATCAGACGGAAGTGCCTGACCAGACTAATCGATGATACATGCGCAGATCTCACAAAAACAGGGCGGCCATTTCTCATTTGGAGGACAGTAAGAATTATCACAAAAAAGGATTTTTTTTTTCACCGTTTTTTTGAAGCTACTCAGAAGTTTCGCTAGTTAGGAAACTGGAACGGTTGTAAATAGCTTTGCTTCAATAAGATCGAGAGTCAGTACTTCTCTAGATCAAGTGATCAGCAATATGTCCGCCCACCTTTATTTCCAGGGAATATACCAGTGCCCATTTTATAGAGGGCTGAGTGGACCCTAGGACCCTTCTGGAGGCTAATTGACCGTTGCAAATCCAACTAATCGGGGATTGAACCGCATTCCTCCAGACCTCATTCAAGAGCCTTACTACGTGGCTATCGGGCTTGATTCTCTAGTAGTTATTATCAATTGAAGATATGAGTTATTGATTTCCAAGGATCGCTTCAAGTTGTCAAGTCTACGTGATATCGTCACAAGTACAAATTACGTCTCAAGAACAAGCCTAGAAACAGTCTAACTACGGGAACATTCGAGAATGAAATAAACATTTTCATCAGTTTTATTAAAACCACATTTTCTATTGTCATAGTAAGACAACTCAACATCCCAAAATTCAAAATAATAGCAGATATATTTCGATGTGAATCTAATTTTTTCATAGCTAAAATAAAATTACAATTAAAACAAGCAAATTTTAATTAACATGTTTTTAATTTTATTTTTATATGTGAATATGACGTTAAAACCAAAGTTTTGACATATTTTAGCTAACATGAAGGAATATTTGTTCATAAACGGTAGGCAAATTCGTGTATTAATATCATTGGCTGATTTAATCTGTAATAGAAAATTTGTTGTATATTTGTCATATTCACATATAAAAATAAAATTAAAAACTTGTTAATTAAAAGATTGAATCAAATCGAAAACAAATATGAAATGGGCATCATATATAAAATTAAGTGTGAAAATTGCAAGTCTTCATATATGGGAGAATCGAAAAGAACGTTAGAAGAAAGAGTCTCCGAACATGCTGGGTATTTAAATAACAAAAAAATTAATATCTTGGAGCTTACAGATCTTTGCATCAGATACGGACATTCACCGTCGACTGGTGTAATGATCTTAGAAAAAGAATCGAATACGTTTATTAGAAAAGATATGGAGGCCATGTGTATTAGGAATACTATTGAAAGTTTAAATAGATAGGAAGGAACAAATTTAGATGAAATGATTATAACGATGTCAAAAGCATATTTTTTGCAAAGAGAAAGATTAAAATTTAAAGAACAACAATTCACTAAATTAAAGAAATTTCTAACAAAATGATTCATTGTTTTGTTAATATTACAATATGTTATTATTACAAATAATAAATGTGTTACTACTCATTAAATTTATTTGTTTCTATGTAATTTCAAACTGTATTGAATTGTTTTCATGTAGCATACGCAATCTGATGTTTTTATATTGTTTTTAACTTTATTGTAATTTTCATTCTTTTTAATATTTATTTAAACCTATGAAGAAGGCGATTGAAGAGTAAATAAATCGCCGAAAATTCGGTTATCTATGAAGTATTGTGTGAGTTTTGTTTTTACATTTACCTAATATGGAAAGGTTTACGTCGCTAAGATATATATCGTATAGTTTACATCTGAATCTTTCGTGTTTGTCGTAAATATTAATTCAAGGAATATTTCCGCAAATGATAAAAAAAAATATATAAAAAAATAATTTCTTTATCTTCTTTATTTTCTAACCAATTACCAAGAAAAGGAAACCAATCTTAACAGCTTAAAAAGAAAAGACATTTTGAAAGTCGATATAGAGGAAACGCATTAGAAGCTGCCCTTAATTTTCTTAAAATATTCATTTTTGTTCTAATAAGCATTCGTTTAATTTTGATAGCAAATTTTGGTTAAAGTAAAAATCTTTATATTTAAAGATATTTATGTTTGTGTTTCTAGATATTTATTTTTCTTTAAATTGTTATGAAATCCGAAGCAGTCCTTGTCTTATGAAATTATTATATAAGAAAAAGTTTCAGATTTTACTGAGATCGAATAAAAATTATTCTAATGAAATGATTAATTAATAAGTCATTTATCATGATGCTAATGAACAGATTAACGAGTTCCAATATCTATGATTTTCGTAGAATTTAAGCCAGTCGGAGATTTAATAGAAAACTATTAAATATATGACCTAAGGAAATACAGAACCTATACAGAATAAACAAAGTTAGCCTGCTTAGACTTTTATTAAAGTGGACTTTAATGTGATTTTAGCATTTATATGACTAGCTTCAAAGCTATTTGTTTAATTGAAGTCGATAGGAGTATTATGAGGTAAAGTATATAGAAAAAAGGAAATTCAAGCTTTGCCGGCTTCTAAGATTGGACTGAAATCTAATATTTGGAATATACTTTGAGGTCTGTATAAATACTTTCAGGTTAGCCGCTAAATTCCTAAAATAGGGGACAAACTTCCGGGACGGATTGCCTCTACCAAATTAAGTAAAACAGGTCAGATAAAAAATATGACCGGAAGTCATGGTTGCTGAGTTATTCCAATCCAGTGAAACGAAGCCAGACTCCAATGGAAACAATGGACATGAACAGTATCTTTATTGGTAGCATTACTGAATTATACTACTGCATTGTTGTGAATGGGCAACACACAGCGGACCAATAAAGATACTGTTCATGTCCACTGTTTCCATTGTAGTCTAGCTTCGTTTCTTTGGATTGGAATAACTCAGTAACCATGCATTTCCTGTCATATGTTTATCTGACCTTTTTTACTTCATTTGGTATGGGGAACCCGCCCCCACAGTTTGTCCCCATACATTAGATTCAATCTGTATTTTTTTTAAAGAGGCGTTTTGGTATAATATTAACAATATTGTTATCTAAGAAGCATATACTGTATATACTGTCTCACATAGTCAATCTCGTTATCCGCGGACTCAGAGCTCGCTGATGAGATTATCCGCTTCTGTAAAAGTGTAACCCATTTCGCTACAATTGCGATCTCTTCACTCCCATTCGCGACCAAATGCAATAGCGATAAAAATCTGAGGCCAATCGCGCAGCATCGACACGAGTATCATCAAATAATGCTGCTTGTTTAGTTCTCTGTTGTGTTAAAAGTCTTCACATCGCTCTGTTAATATTCCGTGTCTTGTCAGTGTTTTTTAAGCTGAATTTGAGATAAACGTCCTTATTAATTTATAGAATTTCATCAAACTTAGCGAAGTGCAGTGCTAAAGAAAATGCTTTATTAAGAGCTCCTAAGCGTAAATATATTGTGCTGAGTTTAAAGGATAAGATTCCTGGGTTTCTTCGTTCTGGAAATTCGATAAAATCCTTAGTTAGATAATTCACTGTATTATGTAAGGCATGCTTTTTGTTACACTTCTTTTAAGCATGAGTCTATGTTAAACAAACGCGTAAAATACCTTTATAAAATTCGTACTGTACTGTGGCCGGGAAGTTCCCGTATCCCTATTTTGCTTATTTTGTAGTAACAGCCTAAATGTAAGTATTTAATATTGAATGTTATTTCAATTGTTGACACTACAATGCAGGTGTTCGTGTTGGAAATGTTGTCGTTTGCGCGAAAGAGAACCCTCATTACATACTGGAGTTGGGGAAGAATCCACCTCACGTAATGATATGCGCTGCAATGATATTACGTCATTTGTTTAACCATATTTTTTTGATGGTCATGTTAATGGCGAAACTTCTTGACAAATGTTCAAAACATGGTTAATACTACAGCTTGAAGACGCGAGTATCATGGAACGCGTATGACTACATCAGGACGGAGCACCTGCTCACTTCGCTCTTACTAGATCACTTCGCTTTTTTTCATGAACATTTTCCAGGACGCGCGGTACTCCTGCACCGCCACCACGAAGTCCTGACCTCACAATGCCTGACAACTCATTGTGGGGAATCATAAAGGCCTATGTGTCTGAACGTTGTTTTACAATAAATGAAGAATTGCTCAATGCAGTTGAGAACGTATTTCGAACTATCACACCGAACATGCTCCAAAAAATGTCAAGTAGGACGTGGCGGCGTATGAACTTGTGTGTACAGCATAATAGCAAGCACACAGACGCATTGGATACTTAGTGTGTAAATATTTTCTTAAAATTTGACTACCAATTAAGGGTATGGGAACTTCCCGGCCACTCTATAGTATACGAAATTATGTGTTTATGGTAATGTGTAGCGAAAGTGTGCAATGAAAAGGATTCCAGGGTACCTAATCTAACTTTTGCAATAGGATCAATGCTTCAGTAATCACAGTTGTCGTAACCGCGAGCTTTTCTAAAAACATAAAAACCTGGGTTAAAAACAATTGACTGTTTAGCGTTAAAATTTATATATGGAATCCTCACAAATAATAATGAGACTCCTCACAAAGTCAGTTTGAAAATTAGGGTTTACAAATTATTAAAAAAACTTCTGACAAAAAAAAAAAAATAATCAATTTTATTATGAGTTCACAAAAATAACATTTAAATAATATTTCAGTTGTATTCTTCAATATTCCAAATTATTTATGTAAATACGTTTGGTTAAAACTAAAATAATTTAAAGATAAATATATCTAAATATCTTATAATTCTCTGACTGTAAGAAAAATATCAATGTTACTTTCAAATTTTTCTTTATGTTAAAATTTTAATAAAATCCTGTTTCTTTTGCAATAAAAGATTTGTACAATTAGATCTTAATTACAATTATTTAAATGTTTAATTTACTTGCTAAAATTTTAATTCTACTTTAATAAATGTAGAAACATTATACTTTAATACTTTAATAATAATACTATATTAATACACTTTAAATTTTAAAATTTTTAGCATTCCTGATTGTCGTAAACAAAATTCCTCGAACTGCAACATCTGAATCGACAGGAATTATTACACAAACCGAAAGGGCTACCGAACTACCAAGTACCTTCGACAACATAACAATTCCAACGACGGAAAATGCAGCAGCCGAATTTACATCAGATGATTCAATTACTACAGAATCCAAAGTGTCTAGTGAAATACCGACTACATCAGAGGATACAGCAGAAATAACCACTGAAGACGGAACATTGAAATTTACATCAGATGATTCAATTACTACAGAATCCGAAGTGTCTACTGAAATACC
>JAFIDM010014012.1:22378600-22394237 GCA_023159025.1 Thereuonema tuberculata
TCATATTAATAAAAGAAGTATTTGGTTGAATTATCATATTAATAAAACTTTGGTATCATCTAATTAAGTAAATTAAAAAAAAATTATTTACAGGAAAAAAAGATTCCAAAGACTGGAAATTAAAGAACTTTTAAGATCTTTAGAAAAATCAAAAAACAGACACATGAAATTATCATTGCGTACTGAATTTTTCATTTCTATTTAAGAAAGCATCATTTATATTTTTATGATAATTCAACTTAACCGCCATCTTAATACTTTACACTGATGACTAGTAGGCTGATGATCGCTAACTCTTGAAACTTGTTTCTATTAATAGATGTGCACTAATAAACATGATCTCATTTTAACTAAGTAATTTTTATGAAGCTGAATACTTAACATATCGTAATTGGGCTTTTGATTTAATAAAAGAAAAGTATTATTATGTTTTAATACTGACATAATACAGAATACATAAGTTTACTCAAAATCATCAAATGAATAATTGGTAAAAATTAATAATATTTTCAAAGATATAAATAAGAAAAAAATGAAGCATTTTAACTAAAATATAATTACATTTTATTTAGAAAAACATCAATGCCCAAAGAATTTCGAGTGTACAAAAGCTTTTAAGAACAATGGAAACTTTGGTAGAAAATTACATTGATCCTGAGATTTCTGGAAGAAAGCAATTAGTAGAAAAGGAGAATTTTGGTAAGTTTCTTCAATCGATCATTAATTACTAATTTCGATTATAGAATTGTTGAATACAGAGGGAGCCAAAAAAATGTGCACACTTTTACAGCCCATAACTCACTAATTTTATTTCTTTTTCAGTTGTCACTGATTTGAAATAATAGCTGAAATGATACTAAGGTTTGAGAAAAGGAAATTTGTCCTAAAATGCTACTGGAGGAGAGAAAATCTGCCAACTAGATGGATTGGGCGAAAAGGTAGCAGTAACCTTCCCCCGCGTTCATTAACTCTCACTCCACTGAAATTTTTGTTTTGTATGGGGACACGTCAAAGATAAAGTTTTTGGCTCAAACCCGACAACAATTAATGAATTACAAGCAATGAATTACTGAAGCAGAATAAACCCAAAATACCAACTGAAATGATTCTTGGTGCTTGCAATTCCAGTAGTGCGCATTAACATCAGTGCCTGGACCAGAATTACCATCAGTTCCAACACTTGTGATAACTCAAAAAAATCTACGTTTCTCTGCTTTAATTTGAATTATATAACTTAAATTTATCTTAATAAATGTTGAATTTATAATCATTTAAAGTGTATATACATTTTTTTTGCCTCCTCTGTATTTTTATCTACACAGTCAGTTTTTTTATATTCAGAAAAAGATGTTTTCCTGTTGATTGTAAAAGTTTGATCAAAACGAATTGGATGAAAAGCTTTTTAATTCATCTTGAATTTTGGCACCTTTTTGAAGAAGATTGAACATCTTCCATTTACCAACAAATACAAAATTTGTTTTTGCTCTTTTAGGTAAAACATTTGTGCTTGGATACGAGCGTTAATAAAATTTATTCAACAGAATTCAGACAGCCGAAACCTGGCTACTGACAATTCTAATTAGCAAAAATAACAAAAGATTCTATTATTATTAAAATAAATCAGCAATAAAATTTTAAAATATACATTAAAAATGTCAAATAATCAAAACTCGCTGAAAATTATACTTCAAGTTAGGGGTTTTTCAAATATTATGTAAGCATTAAAGAGGGGGGAGAGGGGATTCAAGCCTTGCTTATTTTTTCTGACAAGGAGGAGGGGGCGGGGATCAGAGCAATGCTTACGTAAGACAGACACACATTTTTTTTCCTCAGTATTTAATGCATATTTTAGTATTTCAGTGGTACTTACTATTGATGATTTGGCAAATCTTTCGTAAGCACAAGGGGGGGGGGGTTAAAATGACTAAAAATCTGCTTACTTAATCCTTGAACGGCTATTTATGGGATGGAAACATTTTACATTTTTAGTTTTCAATTTCTTTCAGAAAAGCTGCTTCGAAATAAAACAAGAAAGTCTCGAAATTCTGAATTCCTCAATATATTTTTTTTTACTTTTTAGTGATACAAATTGCATCAATTCCAAAAGGGAATTCCACGAAGTTGCTTTCATTGATTCATAAGGAAGATCTAACAGAATCAACATGGATTAAATCCAATGCAGTTATTGATCCTATATCATTTCGTAAGTAGTATTAAGTAGATGATTAGTGTAATAAATAAATTGCAAGAATATTTACTTCTATATTTTAGAGGATGTTTATGTTGTCATATAAAATTCATGTCTAATAAATTATGAAAATATCCTCATCCTTTTTGAAATTTAAGGATTATTGAAGTCTAAAATGTTAGCGATAGTATTGAAGGTGTTTAGTTAGCTGAGTAAAGTATCCACATAAATCCTTTTTCAACCTATTTTTTTATAAAAGTCAATTTATATTGAACTTTACTCGCTTAATAACAATACTCATAATGACATCAAAATTACTGACCAAAATATGGTTCTTCACATCAGAGGGATAGAAAAGAATAATTATGTAACTAAGATTCAATTTCACATGCAAATACTTAGCAACTATTAGTGTTGGGAATTTGGTAATTGCTTTTAGAATTAATTTTCTTACAGTACTATTCCAATTCCTTCGTTTCAGGGAATCTACCTGGATCTTTGTATTCCACTGCCGTTGTGTACAGAACGATGAAAGATATCCTTGCCGGTACAGAAGAAAGGTATGGATAACATAAATAAAGTAAAAAAAATTAGAATGTAATAATTGTGAGCTGTGGCACAACTACGATAAACAGCCGCCCATTATATTTTTCACAATACCGAAACGAATTTAGATTTTTCTGAATAGTAAACCACGAATAACAAAGGTTCCTTCATTCGTAGTAGGAAATTCACTAAAACTAATTCAATTGGTAAAAAAAAGTGTTTGTTAAAAACATGGTTAGGAAAATCCCAGTTTACAAGCTTTGTTGGCCCCTTCGGGACAATGGCAGTAGAGACATCAATGATAGGCGACCATTGGAATATAGTTCGGAGTCGAGTGATCAGTCCGACGCCCTTCCGCCTTTAATCTCGGGAAAGAAATCCAGTCAAAATTTTCTAGAGGGCTGGGTGAACCATAGAACTGTTCTAGAGGAGAAACACCCAGGGAAAAAAATCATTAACTTGCCAGGGAACGGAAACGGCTCCATCCGACCAACGCCCAATGTCTACACGACTGAACTATTGGGCCCCAAGTTAAACAGAAAGAATGGTAGATTAGAAGTAATAGAAGCACTATTTCATTTCGTTACCTCTGTAAATTTGTCAAAGAATTTTACTGTCTGAAAAGTAATCAATCAAAATTCAACATGTAGAATGGATGTTGTTCCATGTTAAAAGACAAAAAACAAATAATGAAGTTACAGTACTTATTTCTGCAAAAAATAACCTTACTTTCTCACTACAAACTAAGTTTTAAAATTATTGATCTTTAATTTAGTTATGGTAAGGCAAAAGCTTTTAAAATTTGAATTCTTAATCCTACTTAGCTTCCAAGATATGCATTTCTTTTTGGGCCTTTTGTAATGTAGACTTTTTATGATAGAAAGATAAATTTTCAAAATTTGCCCTCCAAAATTCAGTTTCAGGTCCAATATAGTTGATTCGGACGTGCTGTCAATTACATTTTATAATTCCACGAAACATAAAGTGAATGTCAATTTGAATCCTCCAATCCAACTACAATTTACATCGTCATCGTCTTTGGTAAGTAACTTTTTATATTTTTAATATCTCCTTTAATACACTACTGGTTCATTTTCATTTATTAAGCATCTAAAGTACATAACAGTAAACACTCTAGAAATCGTTCCTAGAATATTTATACCTAATTCAGTATGGGCAGTGATCTGATACAGAAAAATATGCAAGCAAGCATAGTTTATAAGTTTTAGTTAAAATTGTTTACTTATAGATTGCCTTCTATCTGATTTTATTGTGAGACAAAAATTATTTAAAGATCTGGGAACCATTTCAAAGGAAAAACCTGTACTTAAAAGGTCCGAGCACACGATAAGTCAAAACAAACTTGTCGAGTCAACTGTGGTCGCAAGCGACAGTCCCGCGCAACAAATGATTTTCTATCGACTAGAACTGATTTTTTAGGAAAAGTTATATTTCAGGCCGACAAATTAGTCTCGACAAATCCGCCAACCAATTAGAGTGAAACACTAGAACATGTCAGTCGTTACGTCAGGCAGAATCGTATCAATCTTGTCTCAACTTTAGCTGAAAGGAGATCAGTGGCGTATATAGAATATATTTTCGGGGGGGGGGCCTAAGATCTGTTCAACCAAAAAAAAAAACGCTGAAACCTATCTGTTCAACCAAAAAAAACGTTGGGAGGACATATCTTCATTATTTCGGGGGGGGGGGGCCCGGGCCCCCTCGGCCCCCCCCCTTATATACGCCCTTGAAGGAGATCAAATACAAAATTATTGTCACAGTATTGCGATTATCTTTCGAAAGGACATAAAGTTTACACTTAAATATATTGGAACACTTTATGCGTCAGATTATAACAGAGAGTATTAAAATATTTTTTTTTTCAAAATTTCACATTTTCAAATGTTAAAGAGATCCGTCGTTAAAAAAGATAAATGATGAATTATCTCTAATGAATGGAAGAAATTCAAAATTAAAATGGATCTTGCTAAATTTCTCTTTAATTTCTAAATGTAAATTTTGTCATATTAAAGTCGTATTAATTATCAAATTCAAAACTTCTTTTTTTCACTTATTGATTCACAGAGTTGAAACAGGCAGTGTATCACTCAATATCGTTCAAAACTCATTTTTGAAAATCTATTTGATACATAGAATTAAAATATTTCAGTGTCAAGATTGCTTTATTTCGATAGATGATATTATGGTGGTATTTATGGTGATATTAGGGTGGTTGAATTGAGAACTATCAGCGAAGCATAGATTGCTGCGAAACATGTTGTATCTTATATTAAATAATTTTATTAATCCTATTATCCTATGAAGTTCAATATTCAATCTAATGGGTTGAATTCGTGATATGCACATTCAATCGTGTTCTATCATCCTGGTCGTATAAAGCAGTTCCGTCTAGCATGCAACTGTACGACAAAGGGTGGCTGGTATTCGCATAGCTTAATGTTTTAAAGAATAGCACCAGCAAAATAGTCCTACGATAAGAAAACGTACGTAGAGCGAAAATGCGCCAGTCTTCCTTCAAACTTTAACTTCGCTACTCTGAAAGAGAGATACTCATTTTTCTGTAATATCAATTACAAATTAAGTCTCAAAACAAAATACCAAGTAATTGAAAATGTTGCAGGCTAATAAAAAACAAAAGCAAATCGGTCATTTGACACAAGTTTTATGAAAATAGCTTGAATTCATTTTTGGGAAAGAAGATATGATGAATTTCGACAGGGCAGAATGTGGATGATTATGTAACAAAAGATGTTCTTCTGCTGTTGTTCTTTCTTTGAATTGTTATTTTGTTGTGCGCATCTTTTTTTTTTAATTTCTTCATGCAATGGCATTTTTCACGTTTATGGTTGAACAATATTTTTAACAAGTGTCCGTAAACTGTCTATATTATAACTTTCAAGGGTATTTCCTTTTTTAGTTATTTTGCTAAAAATGTTAAAGATTTCTTAAAAATTTTGTTTCCTACCTTCTGTCGATATGGGAAATGATTCCCAATTTGTTTTATTCCAAATTGAACAAAATGTCATTCATTCATTTATCTTAATAGTGATTTTTTTTATGCAGTTTCATTATTCAATAGTATGAATATTAAAATTAAATCTTTATTACTGCATAGACATAATATGATTTTCATCCACTATTAAAATAGTCTTTTCTGTTCCAGAAACCCTCTTTGCAAAATTATTCAAGAGTTTGTGGATGGTGGAAGCCATCGGCGTAAGTAATTTAATAATCAAATTTATCTTGAAATCTTAACAACTCCGTTATTCAGACTTGTAGATAAACAATGTTAAATGAATCAGTACTGAAAAAAAATATAAGAAAAATAAAATACCGCAACAAAAAGCGAAATCCAAGAATTAATTTATTCGCAAAGGATTATCACAATGTTTGAAATATGTTTAGTCTGATTTAAAACAAAACAAAAAAAAATCTCATTCAGATATTTAGATTTAAAGAAAAATTTTCTTCTTTCGGACTTTGTATACGGAAAGATGGAATAAACATATTTCTATATTTCTAGTATCAAAACAATAAGGGAATTTATTTCACACATGTGTTCATAATTAAAATTCACATTTCCAAAGGCTGTAACTGGCGAACCTATCAGCAGAAGGACTTCATATTTCATGAGGACGTCAGTAACGATGGAATTTTGTTTGAGGCAAAAATACAAAAAAAATCAAAAATATTTCCGAAGGTCTCCACTAGGGCGATATATGGCGCTGCAATAGTGGATAACGCAAATGACAAATGCACATGTCATGACAAGTGACTGAAAACTGCTATAAAAGCAGATAGGTTAGGAATGTTTCACTTCATTGCATAATGACAATGTTACCAAAGGATCGCGCAATTCTTGTGAAGCTGCTTTACCAAAATAACAACTGTACCTTAACAGTATTGTGAAAGTTTAGAACAGTAAAGGGACTAAAACTGGCCTATGACCTGAAATGGTGTTCAAAAAATGATCCAAAAATTTGAAGAGACAGGTTGCTTTTAGGTGAAGCCTGGCAGAGGATGAAAAACCGTCGGCCCGCAGACAGTGGAAGATGTAGCCATATCGGTGGAGGAAGAAAGGATGGAAAATGTCGTGGGAAGCAGCAGTGCACGGCGCGTTGCATGGTCATTAGACAAATCCGTAAGCACTGTTACAAAATCTACGACAAATTTTGCACTGGTACAACTATAAGATCTGCAATGTTCAGCACTTACTGACTCCCGACAGAGGTGCTCGTGAAACATTTTCCTGGAGTTTCTTGCTCGAACTGGAAGCCGACTAGCCATGGAACATTTTGTGGATTGACGAAGCAACATTTTCATCTTCATGATGTGAATATGCACAACTGAGAATATGGACACCTGCTAATCTACATGTCTTGCGACAGTAGCCACTTCATTCACCAAACGTTATCGTTTGGTGTGATTTGACATCCACATCATATCGAAAATGTCCTTATGTAACACACTACGAATAATGTGTATTCATTACGGTATTGCAGCGCCAAAAATCGCCTAGCGACCACCTTCGGAAGTAATTTTTTTTTGCGGCAAAGAAAATTCAATCGTCACGGATGTCCTTACATAAAATATGAAGTCGTTCCGCTGATTGTTTCTCCAGTTACAGCATTCCCAAATGTGAACTTTAATTATAAACATCTTGTATCTGAAATTTAAGTAGTACGTCAATTATTATATAGTCCAGAGACTTATATCGTTACTATGTAAGGTTTTAAGGAATTTTCATTCATTAATTACAATTCAAAAATTACAAAGAAAACAGAATTACTATTATTATGCCTTGATTAAGATTCTTCAAGGCTCGTGATTTATATGTTGACAAACATCCAAGCAATTAATTAGTTGCAACCCGTGAAATATTCACGGAAGTAATGCAAATACCACATTTTTGAAATACCGTGAAAAACCATCGTTATACGATTCTTGATTTTTTTAATATTAACGTCCTTTCCTGGCACTTTCTGGAAAAAAGTTAACCTCCTGCCCTAAAATAATAGGCTCCTCCAAATTGAGCCTATGAGAAAGGGCCCCACAACGCCTTACAGGGGCATAGGAATTATTTCACCAACATTAATTAAATCAACTAATGTTAGTGTATTTTTAAAATTAAAAATAAACTTTAAAATACTCTTTCTCCGACTCTCCCCGCGCTCTCCACTTTGATGACATACAAACATCCATCCATTTTTTGCCTATTAATAGTATGATGACCTTTAAGTTTATCTTAAATCATACTGAAAACGCCCTACAAAATTTATTTATTTTTGCAATTTTAAATGTTTGTAGATAAGATAAAGGTAATTTAGAATTATATTCAGTTATTTAAAATTTAGTAATCTTTTAGATTTTGTTTGAAGATTCCTAGTTACTTAAAGATAAATAAGTTTAGGTTTTCATTAGTTCCGTCTGATCCTAACATTAGCATTGAGTAGATTGTGACCATTACAAATAATGTATATTAATGCTCGTTTCCATTATAATGATTGATAAAAAAAGAGCTATTGACCCAGATACCGAACCGGATGTATTCAACTTAAGCCTGAAAAATTCAGTTCTTATGTACTTCACAAGAATTAAAGTGTTTACGTACTTTATAAATTTTGCATTTTGAAATAAGACTATTTTTTGTTTCAGAGGTGAGTGGTCTGAAGAAGGTTGTTACGTTAATTCTGAAGATGGAACAGATATAACCTGTCACTGTGAACACACAACAGAATTTGCTACATATTACAAGCAGGTATTAAAAATATAAGATCTAAATTATTATAGATACGATAGCTGAAACACTGTTACGTATATAAGTTCAATCAACATCTGTCTAGACCTATATCTGTCTTTGAATTTTTGATTTTTGTTTATTAATTTGAATACAAATGCATATTTTCGTAGATTTCGAATGAACTGCCTCGAGTGATATCTGTCGTTAGTGCATCTGCGTCTTTAGTTGTCTGTGTTCTGGGCATTATTTTGCTGTTAGTCATACTCAGGTAAAACTTCGTTACAATTTTAAATATTAATATTATTTATTACGAATATGAATTTATCAAGCTTGCGGAATTTCTTATCTCCTGCAGTTGTCAGTGTAATAAAACTATTGAAAATATAAATACAATTTATAATAAATATCGAAAAATTTATTCAATTGGAAGAGATAAATACAAGCAAATAAATCAATCAATTTCAAAAAAGAAAAGATAATCCCTGATAACCTATATTGATATCAGCTTTATACTAGAAAATAACCTTATGACACGAAGTTTAAAAACGATAAGGGAAAGAAAAACAGTAAGTGAAGGAAGATATTTATTTTTAGCACTTAAACAGTCTCCAGTAATTGCAAATAGATTTTCTTTTCAAATATAATTTGTAATACCGCGGACAACATTAATCGTCTTTCATAAGACTAAATAACATCATAACATTAGATTGCAGTTATATTTATGTCGTTATTTCTTTTCTTCTGGGTTCATTTAAAAAAAAGAAGAAATTGTTTTGCTTTTTAGGATAAAAGACGTTTGAGATATAGATTAATGCTAATCCGGATTTAAAAGTTTTGATTTCACAAAATTTATCCGCTGCGTTTTTAAAATTATGAATGATTCTATGTTTCAAAAAAACTTTAATATCTTCATATTAAATAAATGACACATCCTGATAAAACTCCTTAAACATCTACTTAATCGTGATATTTTGTCTTCTCTTGGCAAAAAGACTTCATCAGACGAATTGAGGATAGGAAAAAATATATTCCTCTTCCTCTAGAATTCGTATTACATTAAAATTCCATTTAAATAAGAAATAGTAACAAAACTTTTGAATAATAAATAGTAACAAATATTTCTGTTAATACAATAATAAATAGTAATAAGACTTTGTGAATACAATACAGATTGTGAATGCATATGTAATAATAACTAATAACAATGCTAAATAATAAAAAGCAATAAGATTCTATGATGTTGTTTTTTTTTTCATTTATTTAGGAAAATAGCATATAAATCAGATTTAGTGATAACTTTGACTGCATTTTTGGATATTTTATGCATTGATGCCATTTACTGCTTTCTTTTGATAGATAATCATTATCAGATAGTAAGTACAAAATTATGAGTTTTTAACTAGTTTAGTAATTTATATGCTCATATAAGACCTTAGTTCTGCAAATGCTTGTTTGTTAAAATTTGGATAACAAGGTTTCAATAACATTTTCGCAGATTGTAAACCATCATTTTTCCAAACTCAAATAAGTTTGTTAATTGTTTGTTCATTACAGATTTGTAAACTGAAAGAACTTTCAAGTTGTAACATCCATTCTCGTATAGCTTAAAAGCCCAATAGTTTATGATTGTAGATCACTGCTTTATGACTGTATTAAAAAGTTTCATTGGATAATTCCACTTAAATGAATAGATTCAGCTTCTATCTGTCCAACTAATAAGTTTCAACTGAAAAATAGAGTATTTTTCATTAGGTCACTGCCTGCGTTTAGAAATTTAAAGCAACAGCACAGAAGAAAATCAACTGTAACTTTCGTATTCAGAATTATACTAAATTTATGACGCGCAATTCTTTACATATACAGCTGATATTTAAATGAAACTTTTCATCTCCTGGTAAAAATGGCTTTTGAGAGTTTGTCCCTAGAAAACAACTAATCACATCCGCTGAAAACAAATTTTAAACGAAAACTATGATAAAAATAATAATTTGGAAAAATTTATGCCGAATTAAACGACTTTAAAATCATAAAAAAAATTAAACAAGCGGTTTTATTTTGTTCAAAATTACAAGGAATTTAACTTGATTTTTAATTTACTTTGTTTCAGACTGATCAGAAAATAGCTAACTGCTTTTTACATTTTCTCTACCTTCAATTATTTATGATGTTTCTGTTACAAAGTGTTCGATTGGTTGGCGATCTGAGTTCCTTAGATGATGCCTTCAAGATCACAGCAGGGATCTACATTTTAGCATGGGGTAAGAATCGATAAATGCTTTCCTTTACTTTTAACTAAATATTACAAAACGTTTTAGTTAGCAAAATGCATATAACAAGTAACAAATATTTTATTAGTTTTTCATGCAAGTAGATCAACTGATAGGTTGCTGAGAAATATTATCTTAATCTTACATGCGATGTTTCGTTTCTGTCTTAGATTTTGTTTAAAATCTTTCAGCTAAGTTAGATGGCAAATGCTAATTGAAAGAAAAATGAACATCAGTTCATTAAAATATATTTCATCTGAAATCCCTCCAAACATCTTGCATTTTTTAGAAAAGTATGTATATACACTTCATTTTGAAACACGGAAACTTATGATTAAATTAATATCTAATTTTGATATTATAATAAAATATTTTTTATTATCAGAATTTTCTTAGAAATTTATTTGATATAATTTTAACCTTATTATGAAAGAATGTAAATCGTTTTTTTGGGTTGATATGAGGACAAACCAATCCGTTCATATTCTTTTACATTGAACTCTAACTTATTTCATTTCTATTAAAATATTTAATATTATAATTTACTTTATTTTAGTAATTCCTGGTATTATTGTCATAACTCTAAGCGTCGTGGATCACGAAATCTACGAAAGGTAATAGCTATTTTTAATTATGAATTAACTTTAACTAACCAACAAAAATTTTCCATTTTCACTTCTTCGAAAACATGTCTTTGCTAAGACCCATATTTTCTATTTCAGCTGTCAGCCTTTGTCCTGTTCTTTAGAGAAAGTATCAGCAGATCATTGGCTATGGCTTTGGTTACCATCTGCAGTGATTACAATAGTAAGTAGACAAATTAGTTACATAAATTAATGACTTTGTTATGAAGATATCAGTGTAATAAGAGAAAGAAAACGACAATTGGAACCAATATGATAATTAACTTTGATCTTAGCAAGATTCTCAAAAGGATATAAGCTAAGGATTACCTTTATAACCGCATCCAAGTGATATTGAAATGTTTAAAATTTACTATGTAAATATTATATATTGAGATAAACGGCTTTTTTCGGAGACTCGTTTCGTATTGTTTTCGGTTTCCAATTGCTATAAAAATCACCTTTGATAATATTTAGTTACCATTATAATACAGGTTTCTATGATAAATAATTCTGAATTTTTTAATGATGCAATAGTGATGAAAATATTTTAGGAGTATTTTTGTCCATAACTCCTCTTGTCCTGTATGTTGCAAATTCACTTGAGATCTACTTGTAACAACTTATACCTATCTCTAAATTTCTAAATGTACTTTTTGGGCGATTGAAACATCCATTCACTCAAAAGAGACAATGGATTAAACTGCGTATTTTGACTTAATATTGCTCTTTCAAACTTACGACATAACCTTTTTTTTCTTCGCTTACATATGTTAAGGGAAAATCTAGAATATCACGTGATAGCTAAAATTTTCACAGACGGCTGCAAACAAATACTAAAATATTCCATACTTAGGGAAATCAGCATTTTCACAGAAAAATTTAATGTGTAATAAGAAAACAGAAGCAAGAGCGATAATATTAGTTTCAACACTGGAACAATCTCAACTGGAATGAAAATGGAATATGAATAACAAAATGTAGAAATTTTATATCTTTAATAGTTTCTTAATAGGATATTTTTACTAGATTTCTAACTTTGAGACATTTGAAGCTACTATTTCTATTCCATTTAACAAAATATGGAGAAATCCATAAATAATGATTTTTACAATTTTCTTCGATCTAATTAGAGAACGAAATTTAATCACTGATACGAATTTAAATCAACACCTATTCAATATATAAGAGCATCCCGAAGGCAGAATGTTTTTTTATCTTTCTGCAACGATTGATGCTAAGACGAAAAATTTTCTGCGGGTGCGGGCGTTTTTTTCGTTTATGTCCCGCAAAATACTTTCATTCTATACCAGAGGCAGACTTTTGTAAGTAAGGGCTACCTCGAGTATCCTCCAAATTGATACTATACAGGGTGTACTTGAAATGTGCTTCCAAATTTAAAGGTTGTATTCAATCATGCAGAACAACGAATAAATGTCATATAACATGGGTCTGGAAATGCGTTTTTTCCAAGAAATGAACGATGAAACGATACCTTTACATAGTATCGTAGAATCATTACATTGCTCCTCAGTAATCATGACATTAAATGTTCATTCCCCAGCTTGTTCCCCTGATTTAAATCCTCTGGACTTTTTCATATTGGGTTATCTTAAGGCATTAGTGTACACCACACCGGTTTCTGACACCCACGCACTGCATGATCGCATAGTGGATGGGTGCAACACAATTCGACGTGTACCTGGCATCTTCGACCGTGTTCGGCCGTCGATGGAACGACGTTGTGTTGCGTGCATTGCGGCAGGTGGAGGACATTTCGAGCACTTTCTGTGAAACTGAGCGACGGCTAACACCACTACAGTGTTGCATCGTTCATATTTTGGAAATAAAGCATTTCCAGTCCCATGTTTATATAACATTTATTCGTTGTTTTGCATGATTGAATACAACCTATAAGTTTGGCAGCACATTTTAGCAGATAATTCTAAATGTCTGTGCAATATTCTACAACTGTTACGGAAGATTAACGAATCAGCAATAATTTTTGCAGCACTCGCCTACATTGTAAATATAGAGAGCTGATATAGTTGGCATGTTATTGCTGGAGGAAGTGGAGTATTTGACAAACCTATCGTAATAATAAAGGCGCAAAGACACTAAATGATTTGTTTACATCTGGGGTGTTTCATATCCTGGATTGAGAACATATTTTCTGCCGTCTAGATTTATATCTTTATTTATATCAGATTGATATTTCACAAATAAGGTTGTCAGTTTTCTGTTTACTAAACTATGCGTTTCAAAGGAGAAAGTAATTCCTTTTTGTTTGCTTTACAGTCTGAAATATAATTTTTAACAGAAAAAAAATATTTGTTTGAACTTTTTTTTTCAATTTCTTCGAATTACTTATATTTCAACTCTTCTCATGTTGATGTGTTTAAATTCTTCTCATGTGTCTTTAGTATATATATGTTTTCTTTTTCTAAGAAAAACAAAAGTTTGTACATTTCTATTTTCTGTTATTAGAGGTCATAATTTTAATTAATTTGAAAAATTAGGATTTTTGTTAATTTTGGTACTTTTTCCTTTTATAACTTATGAGCCATTCACAAACTGACAATTAATTCTCTTTTCTTTTCCTTTCAGTTAGAAATATTAATATTCCTTTATTCTATTTGGTCAATTCGAAAGACTCCCCTAAAATGGCATTTACACAAAGACCGAATGAGGTACGTGAACCGATTTATTTCGAAGTTCTTAAGAAATGTTTATCTTTATTAATGAAATGTTAATTCTTTATTTGAAACCTTTACTTAAAAACCTATTATGCATATTTCAGACTATTATTACGGAATACTACAATAATTATTCCACTTACATGGATTGTATGGATTCTCACCATTAAAGCCTTCCAAGAGGACCGGGATTTGGCTAACAGGAGTTGGTTTTATGTTTTAGCTGTTGCTCTAGCAATGCAGGTAAAGCAAGTGCACAAATCTATATAGAATTACTTTAAAACCTTCATATACCCATCCAAAATTTCGTTGCATATTAAAGCAATTTACAATAATTTTCAGAGGATTGTGGTCAAAATTCGTTGACTTCAGAATTAACAGATTTAAAAATTGATGTGACTGCAACAGTTTGAAACTTTTCGAATTTGCAACTAAGTTCTTTTCTACAGCATCTATAAATTTCGGTCATTTTACTTTTACTGCTTGTTACTTTAACTTTCTTAACCACCTTTTTCTCTGTTTCAGGGTATTCTGTTTTTCATCTTCAATTGCATTCTACATACTGAGGTAAGTGCATAATACATCAATTATTTGTTTTTTTTTACCAAAAGTTGTTCCATTACGTTTTTTCCTGGTGGCAACGTTTATTAAATCAGTTTCTACCAAAGTGACTGGAGCAAATCATATGTTAAGAATTAATACTTGAAAACATTTGAATCATTTTTTTTAATAATATAAATCTTATGAAAACTCTTTTGGGAAATTGAAACTTGGCTTTTTGAGAAACACTGTAAAAAAACATTACCAAATACTATTAATAGTATTTCTGAATTCTGAATAAAGGTATCCTAAAACATTAGTGCTCATTGTTAAGTGCGCATTATTTTTTAATTAAAAAAAAAAGGCGGAGTTAGAAGTATCTGATATCCGTTTGGTTCTGAAGGAGGAGTGGGACATGTTACTGGATAGATCCTTGTTTGAGGGATTTTTGGAAAGAAAACAACCTATCCGAGATATGCGCCATTCTAAATATAATTCATATACATCTCCTGAAGAAGGCCCGAGGCACCGGACCGAAATATCGAGTAAACTTCACCCCGGAGTGGGAAAAATCCCTCAACACAAGGATCGATCCAGTATCTGATATCCGATGTACGACTGTACTCCAATATTGTTAGCTAACTGAAGTTAGCATTTTTACAAGCGCTGCTAGATTTCGATAAACAGTGTCAAATGAATTATTACTGTCAATTAAGAAAATACGATATTACATGTATGTCCAGAGCATCTACCAATGTATTCACCGTCGAGGAGACAAGTGGTGATATTTACATGTATCAATGAGACGTAATCATATAAGATAAAAATGTAGACACTTCTTACCTAATTTAACCAAGTGCGTACAACGTGTGTACAAAGTTTATGTTGTTTAAAAATTGAGACTAACTACAACAATTAATTCAGGACAAGTTAGTTAGTTTTGTCAACAGCTCGTTAGTGAGTTGAAACTAGTAGGTTGAATTTTAATGTGTTAAATGTTTTTTTTTTTTTTTTTT
>JAFIDM010014012.1:22394247-22417358 GCA_023159025.1 Thereuonema tuberculata
AAAAAAAAAAAGCCAACATTGTTCACCGTGAGAACAACGAATTTAAGCGTCTTATCTCAGAATCTTACTTCATATTAAACAATAACAATGCCTATAATAATAATAATAATATCCCAGTACCAGAAGTAACAAATTATTTGTAAGAAATATTTTTTTTTTCTCCTTCCCTCACCCCCCTCAGTTTTTGAAGCTGCCTTTGAAGTACTATCACATGGTTTATCGAGTCTCAGACCCTATTTAATTCGGTCTTTTATGCAACTTCGTTGCCTGATGATGAGAATATAATGTTCTCAAAACTGTCGCCCGTCCTCCACGTCTTTTAACTGCACTTTGTCCTAATTTTTATTGTGTAATTTAGTTTTAATGAAATAATAATAATACAGCTATCCCACATTTAAGTGTGTCAAACAGTGTATTAATAAGACATTCACATTAACGATACTGAATATTAACATTATTCTCATGTGGTATTCTAAATAAGCCTCACATTAATAATTTACACAAATTTTAGATAGGAAAAAAATTGCAGGATAACTCCATCTCTTCTTTTTCATAATCGTTAACTATGGCAGAATCATTTCACTTCTTAAAAACCTCAATATTAATAGAATACAGTTAAAATGATCTTGCCTAATTTCTTTTGTTACTTTTGCAATAAATCATTTAATCCATTTACAATGTATTTAGAGAGTAAATTAATGCCTTCTCGCTTTAAGTTTTACTTAAATAAACCATTAATAGGCATAGAAAATGTTAACTTACACTATTGTTGTAGCCTGCGGATTCCATCTTAAAGGGAGCGGAGAGCAGCTCTTGTCGCGGCGGCACTCGAGGCTGTTGAAGCGGCAGCGATGGCTTGCCAAATCGTACTGAAGAAATGACTTAGTTTCGTCATTAGAAAGACATTATGAAGAAATGACTTAGTTTCGTCTCACATAATAATCTCTAAATAGATTTGTAAATAATCAATAAACTTTTTAGAACCTTTATCTAAAAGGAAAATTAAAACTTTCCTGGAATTTAGCAACGAATTAGGCTCGAACGGCGGCCATTATCCGTGCTCCGCGGCAACTTTAAATATGAGCGCCGTACAACTTCTATCCAATCAGAAGCTTCCTTTTAAAAATAAGATCATCCAATAGGAAATTGCAATCCTAACTTTTAGGAGAGGTTTTCAATTCAATCTCACATTTTAAATTCTTGGAGAAAAACATCAAGTCTATTCATTATCGATCTAATGAATGCAATACTAAAAATATTTCGATTATCGGACTTCAGCTTTTTGGACATTATCTTTTATTCAATATAGCTACAGATTTGTTTATCTACAACAAAGAAAAGCAAAATTCTGAAATAAATTTTAAACTCTTAAATTTTCCTCAAATAATAACATTTTATATTTTGTCTTCATTCTAATATCAACATTTAATTTGAATTATGCTAAAATTAACTAGCAGGGGTGGATTGGGCCGCCAGGACAGCGGGCAAAATCCCGGGGAGTGTGTGGACCGATGCTCCCTGACGTGGGCCGGCGCTTGCCAGAATCATATCCTATATTAATGGGCTTTTATTTTGTGTGTTTGCCCTGACCATTTTGAGCTCCCAATCCGCCCCTGGCATCTAGTATTTGTAATTTCTTACCAACCAGTTTCTGCCTTATCCGCCATTAATGCACTTTTAGATACGTTAAGATTACTTGTTGTCAGAATTTCAGTCCGAATGTGGCCTGTCTTTCCAGAGCAGTATTATAGCCTAGTCAAGATACTACCAGTACAATTATTGTCATTATTTTTTTTTTTTGAGGCTTCCGATATTTTATTTTTTATTAAGTTTTTACTAAGTTTTATTTTAGTCTTTAATTAATTATGCTAACAAAAATTATGTCTTAACAAAAAGTTTTGTATTCATTTGACAAATATTATTTTATTATAAAGGATCATCATTTTGAAATACATAAGGTATATATATTTATATATATTATATATAAATATATTATATATATTTATATATATTTAAATACATAAGGTATATATATATTTGATAAGGCATATATATTTATATTTCTGTGTATGTTTGTGTTATGTGTATTTGTTAACAAAATGTAAAGATCTGGTAGACTTCTTCAAAACTTAAAGTATCCTCTTATAGGCCTGTGCAGGTCCTGGGGGTAGCGCAAAACTTAGTAATCACCTTGAAAATTTTGATAGCAATTTGATGTTAAATAGAAGGCCTTCTTTTTAGCCTTTTAAAGCCTTCATCTACAGACAAAATTTCTCTAAAACAAAAAAAAATAAGGACTTGAATACTTGTAATCAAAAATGTGCACTCCAGCAGTAATCATATAACATTCTTGTAATTAGTGATTTATTTGGAGCTGCTTTAAATTTCGGGCAAAGATTTCTGTCTTCTAAAAAAATTTAAGAAAATTAGAATTGATGCTGTGGATCTGATGAGTAAGTTTATATTTTGTTTTCTTTCTTTTACTTCTAGGAAATTCAAGGCGAAGTTACGAACCAGACGACGAACGTCCTCATTCATGGGCATATATGAACGTATTAAGGAAAAGTAAATCGAACCCAGATTTGACGATGTTTGACGGTTTTGCTGAACAAAGGTTGTCACAGGAAAGTTTTGGAGAAGATTCTAGGAAGAGGAATGATTTTGAAATAGGAAAAATAGATTCTACTTATATTGATGATGAACGGATGTTTCGAAATGACTATGTGTTGGATGCATTCAATTCTGCGAAGGATCCCATGAGAAGGACTTCAGTGGATTCAGAGAACTTAATAACACTAGAGGAAATACCTATAAGAAATCAGAACAATACTAATAGGATTTCACAGATTGGTGCAACTGAAGGTTGGCCAATAAGAAACTCAATTTCTGAATATGAATTAAATTCCCCTTGGATAGATAACAGAAGACCGCAGGAAAGACCTTATACTTTTTACCTATGACGTCATGATGTCTTTTTTTAGTGCTGGGAAGCACCACGAAAGTGAAGAGAAAAACTATAATGAAATATAATCAAAAATACTAAACACTGAAATTTGTAATTAATAAAGCAACACCTATTTATGCTGACTATTACTATTTTCTACTACTTCTATTTGTGATTGAATTGTTAATAAGAACAGAAATTGGATGGATCAAGTGGCAGGGGTGAAAATACTGTGCTAATACCTTTAAATTATTAATAAATTTAAGTTGTTTTTTTTTTTTAATATTCACAGGTATACCGTTTATAAGTATACCTAATAGGATTGATAAACATAAAAAAACAAAAAAAAAACAAACAATAAAACTGCATTTTCATTTAATTTTTAATCAATACAACTTTTCATTTCTTCCTCTTCCTCCAACTCCCTCTTCTATGCCATTGAGTTCACCAATGTTACAGCAAATTTGATGGATTTTTTTTTCGGATCCTTCAAGAGCGAATGATTTCTGAATAAATCATGAAATATCAAATAAATTTTGATAAATTTATTTTTCCTTTTTTTTTTTACACATTTTCGATGTATGCAATTAAAAACAAAAATAAATTATTTCCAAATAAATAAATAAGAATTATTTTTTTGAATAAATTTTCAATTTATGTAATTAATTTTTTAATTATTTCTAAATAATAAATTTATAAAATCCCATAAAGAATTTAAAGGGATTGGGATTGTTTTGATTATTTATAAATAAATCTCATTATGTTGTCTTGAAATTTTTCTTGGATCGGTTTGGCCCAAAAGAGATCTGTTATTAGTCCGTCTTAAACAAAAGAATTTAAAAAGTAAATTGTAGTTATTTATTATAATTATTACTGAATATACTAAAACAGATAATAAATCTCGGTGAAACCGGAGATTACGGTACCAGGCTGTTTTGGACTACGGTCGAGTTTTGACAAGATGGCCGCCTTGGCACTATATTTAAGATATGAATTTATTAGCTTTTCAATTAACTAGTGAAAAGTAGAATGAGCCTTGCAGGTAAGCTTATTTAAAAATGGTTTTGCACGATCTTTTACTAGAAAGACTAACCCTCATCTGGCTAACCGCGATCTTGAGATAACAGTTGCACCATCATGTATCCCTGCGCGGATGTATCCTTTGAAGAAGACTGTGATTGGCAGGTACCGTATTCTCCGAATTAGCCTAAATCTCACTAATTATTAGGCATTTAGTTGAAATCAATATGAAAATTTAGTTTAAATTTTACCACTGAAATACTTTTTATAGCGTATGAAACTGATAAATTAATTCAAGTTGAGCTTGAATTTCTGCATTCATTAGTTGTTGATTTTATTGTCATACATTTTTTCTTTTAACTAAAATCTCCAATTTTTACGAAGACATGTTTGGAATCGCCTATTTACTTGGAAGGGGATTTAATATCAACAGTAATTAGGAGAATTGTTAAATCTGAAGTTACCTTAATAAAAGACCACTCTGAATTCATTTTTATTGAGAGTCAGTTGTTTTATTACGGCAGACGTTTTGTAACAAATGCCTGTGAACTTTAGAAACGTATTACAAAGAATGTGTTTTAGGATTAGTATACGTGACAAATTTCTGTAATAAGCTAGGAAGACAAAACAACTGGAACCACAAAAAAAGTACAAAATTTTGACATTAGAAATACTTCATAGGTTTCTATGTAACAAGAAACTAAACGCAACAAAAGTAAAATATTCATACAAAAAAAAAAAATTGATAAATGCTGTTAGTGTTAACTCTAAAGCAACGCTGTATGGACTGAACAATCCAAGGGCACATTTCTAGTAGATTTTGAGCAAACACCAGTTCTCATGATCTTAACGATCGCAGAATGCTCCCTTGATGTTCTTTTGTTCTCGTTGTGAAATTGATTTGTTTCCATCTATCATTCCAGGGCTTTTTAAAATAAATGGAAATATATAAACAAATACAAAAACAATGGACATACATTAACAATGCTTACGAATAATAAATTATGTTATTACAGACTGTATCTAATTTTTGTTTTCTACGTAATAAATAAATAATGTTCTCGAAGAACTTTTGTTCCTCAGATTTTTTACAGCAAATTTACACCCAACTTACTATGAAAACAAAAGTTAAATCAACTTGTTTGTAACAATGATCTTCCTACAATAATGACAGTTATAACATTTACCTATAAAACATAAAATAAAGAAACTTTTGGTTATTTTGGAAAATGAACTTGATTTATGATGTTAAAAGGTATATCTAGATAAACTTACGAACCACATGTAATTTTAAAAAAAATATTAAAAACAAACAAACAAACAAACAAACAAAACAAAGAACATCAGCATCTGAACGTTTTTATAGTTACCTAAAAAATGAATGACTTTATAATTAAAAAAAAAATTAAATATATATGTATATTATGAAGCATACATAGTTATGCGACAGTATAAAAAAAAATATATTTTCTAAAAAATATTAAAAAATAAGAACCATCTTTTCAATGTTTTAAGGTGTTTTTTTTTAAAGAGATTTTCAGCTACTGTCATATCATAATCAATTTTTATCAGGGAATATATGATGGAACGCCAAAGATCTCTAAATGGTAGTTAGTTCATCAACGTATGAACTTTGTCTAATGCGGGTAGATATTGAAGTTCAAAATCCTCCGTCAATAAAAATTACAATAATACTACATATTCGGACCTTTCAGGCCATGTAGAATTTTTAAACAGCGCACACTGTAATCGGAACAGATATGATTAAGATGAGTAGAATGTTTATTTTCTTAAATAAAGTCTGTAAAGTTTCTCGGAGTGTGTATTGTCTTCTAGCTTCCAAAAACGAAACCTTCAAAAACATGTACATCTTACAGTGCGTGCAATACTGCCACCATAACATTGAAATTGAGTAAATGAAGGGAACTGTGATCATGCACACTGAAAGATTAAACAGCACATCTTGTCACAATGCTTAAGAGATAAAATCGCACTGTTCTTACTTTTCTGTTATATATCATTTGATTCTGAGATTCTAAAGCTAAGTATTATTCGTAGTATCGCTCGGTACGATATTGAGTAATGGTAAAGGTGTAGCAAGATAGGTATGTCTACAATCAGCAGCTTCCAATCTATGGCTGCCGAATTTACCGCCATTAACTTTTGAACTCGCAATCGTGATTACATTCCTACTTAACTCAAATGCAGCTTGAACAACACTTTGAATCTACATGAGGACAACTGGTCTACGGAGTACTATGACAAAGAAACTTGCCTAGATATGTTTTACACAATAACTTTCTCTCTTGGACTTTTTAACAACTGATTTGCAAATAAAGAGGAGGATGACATTCTAAAAAACATTCTTCCAAATGTAGAATTAGAGTTAAGGGAACAAAATTTAGTTATTCCTTACAGGTAAAAATTTTCGTAAAATATAGAACATAAAAACAGTGTAACAAAATCAATGACATGTATACCGGAACAACACAACTGATTGTACCGCACAGTAATGGTCACTTGCCAGTGAAAAATCAAGTCCTCTCGAGTTCGTTTCATTGGTATTATTTTATCGTGTTTATTTTTTTTTCAACGCTCTATTAATATTCTTTAACTTTGAAAAAGATAAAGTCGAACTATAAATACATAGAAATTTCTTTTGTAACAAAGCGTTTATAAGCACTTAGCAAGTCAAAGAGAATGGAAATATCTACGTAATATAGCTTAAGTCGTTTAGGTACAATCTGAATGTGGCAGTGAAGATGGACAGTTAATGATCACTGACTCCACAATGGTTGGGACAAATCATAAAGACCTCGCCAGGAAACCAGTTTGCGATCCAGTGAGCTTTGAAAGCACGAGGTTGATTCTGTTTATTTACAAGAAATGTAATATGAATCCCGCAGAAACAGCGAAGAGCTTGTAGAGGGGAACAGTATCAGTTGCATAATACAAAACATCTTACGTTGGGAGCAATATAGCATGACCCGTCGCAACCATTGATGGACTGAATTTCTGGATCAAGAAAAACTAAATAGCGCCATTTCAAGAACAAGACAGTTTACAAGGAAATGGTTCGCTAAAAATGCCGGGGAAGAGCCTGTAGTTCTTTTAATATTCCTACTGGAAACATAGTTCCTATTGAGTTGTTGGATCTGAAATAAAAGGAAATAATATTAGTGTAAAGTATAAGGAAATACAACTAAGTAATGTTCAATGTACTTCAGCTAAGAGAAACAAATTCTCAGGATATATCGAATTTATAATTTTTGGTTATTATAAAATGAGAAAATAAAAAAAAAAAAATCAGAAAATATAGAAGAGATAAACAAGAAGTAATTTACGAAGAAGGAAAACAAGAAGTAGAAGTAATTTTTTTGTAGAATAAACGTATACTTGGAATGTACTTCAGCAGCTATTACTTTTTACAGAAGATTATAATAAATTTTATATTATGCAAGAATGCTGGCAAAACCGAATATGTGTGTATGGTCGGTTCGCACCGAAGTGCGAGCTTCGTTGCCGAAGCATCCGTGCTCCAGGGAGCGCTAGTGTTCCCAAGACGGCGAACCCCTAGCAGACTCCCTAGAATTACAAGGGCAAGATACTGGGGTGGTTTCCCGTGGCCTTCCCCAGGACGCCATTAAGGAATGACGTCAGACCGAAGAGAAAGTGAAGAAGAGGCTACAACACAGGAAAGGAAATTTTTGAAACATCCATGCTCGCTACCGGGATTTGAACCCGGGCGCTGGCACATTGATCTCACGACAGACCGACGCCTGAGACCGCTCGACCACACCAGCGCGGCGAATAAACCGAATTTACAAAATTATGAACATTACACAAATTAAATTGAAAAAAAATACTGAAATTTTATGTCTAACCCAATTTGACGGACTGAAAATTGAATTAAGTATCGCAATTTTTTTTATTTGAAAAAAATACTTCCGTTATATTATTTCGTGTAAACGTTTTTTCACTTTTCGCAAGCATTTTTTTTTATTAGTGAGTAGTTATTAATTTAGCCGCTTTTTATAATCTCAGATTTCAGCAATAATAATAATAATGGAATGGGGAAATTTTCTTTAAAATATATAAACAATTATTATTAAATATTATAATATTCAAACAATGAAGCAGCAAAGGGGAATGATGATCAGAACTCTACGAAGCTTAATAGATTTTAATAAAAATGATTTTTCTTTATAATTAAGAGACATAATTAGAAATTTTTTTTACCATAATAAGTGAATCTTTTCACCATTTTAAAATTATATAGAAATGTTACTTAAGAAATATAAAGTTCTGTGTAAGGATTTTCATGATAAATATTTATAAGAATGCATTTTTTTTAATTATTCTGAAACTTTATAAAATTAGCTCTTTCTATTTGTTTTGTATTTCAGGAAATTTGAAATTCACAAAAACTGAAAATTTTTTTTTTATATATTTTTTAAAACTTTTTCTACGGTGTCTTTAAAAAACGATCATCTATTTCTTTAAAATTGATATTAAGTGTAATAAAAAATATAACATGTGTGTTTTTACTGGCTACATAACATTTGAAAACTGTTTAAGAATTTGAATTAATAAAACATGCTATAAATTATTAACAAGCTTCTTTTTTAATTAAAATCGAAATCAATCTCAATTTATTTTAATTAATAAAGTAATTACTAAGATCCCCCTCCCCCAGTTCTTTAGTTCATTTGCTTATTTTTCATGTAGTTTTGTATTATAGGAAAATTACTTTTAACTGTATATAATATTTCACTACAGGAATGAATAGAATAGAATAGCATAAAATGAAAACAATCTATTTACAGTAGTAAATTTCTTAAATAGTTAAAGAAAGCAAAATAAAATAGACAAACCATGTTATTTTCTCTTGGAAAATATTATAGCAGTTTTTAAAAAAGAAGGGTTTGCCATATATGGTCATTACGTAGCGATCGATTTTGTCTGGAACAAACGTCACCAGTCATGACGTCATCAACTTTAACTCCGAGCAGTCAGTCCAAGATGGCGTCGTTTTGTGATCGCTTAAGCGTGACCAAGAAAGGACAAACTTTATATAGCCAAGCAAGGGGAATAATGTGGAACGTTTGTAATTCTTTCACTAGTAATTATTATTATGTGTTCGTAACTGTAGAAAATACAAAAACCAGAATGTTTTCGTAATATTTGTACGATTCAGTTACGGAATAGATGGCACTGTTACATCCTGGAAACATCAATCTATAAGGAAACTACATCATCAAAAGCTGTTTTTTCATGAACTGAACTGTAAGTTGTTTTAAAAAATAAAGTGGTACTAGTATACTGTATTTGGTTTCTTTTCGGTTTCCTTAATATAACATGCATTTTTTTATTTTCGACAGGAAGGATTATTATTTGTATACTATTTAGAAAAGAAGTAATTTCGACAAAACCAGCATTAATACTTTGATGGAATCTGAATAAAGTCATTATTAACACAAATTTAGAACAGAAATTAATGATTTTAGGTATTTTGGAATTGTATTTTATTTGTTTCTTTGATTACATTTATGTTTAATTGTGGTATTTGTATTAGCCCAAGAGCAGCTGAAGCTAAACTAAGCCTCAAGGTTCAGAAGTCGTTGAAAGGAAGAGAAACAAGCACAGAAGAGAGAAAGAAGCATACAAGCCCAAGACAGGAGTAGAACCAAGTTCAGGTGTCTTAGCTGCAATGCAGGCTATCTGTCTGTAGCCGAACGGCTTGGATATCTAGGTTTAATTTAAAACAAGTCAATCAACCTTATCACCAATCTATAATGATGCTTTTAATTTGTAAATGTGTCTGAATTACAAATTGAACATAACTTAGTTATTTTGAATTTGAATTTACTACAAAAATATACTAAAATAGATTAGATACAACAGAAATTCTTGAATATTAGTTTTTGAATAATAACACTTCTGAATTCACTTGTTCTTACGTCTAATAATACATAACAAAAATTCATAAAAATTTCCAATGTTTAACCGTTAACGAATTTCAATTAAGCAATTGAAACATTAATGATTTTTCATTGTACCGATTTAAAATACTAAACGTTTCTGTGTCTACTTCAATTGATATGTTGCAGGTTTTTACTTAAGGTAACTGGGAAGTTTATTAAAGTAAAATACTGCTCCCGGAGCAGATTTATATTGTGATATTTCAGCTTTATTTTTTTTCTAATTTTTTCTAATCAGAGATGTTCGAAATCTGAGGGAATATAAAATACAGGTGAACCACAAGCAATTACTTCGCTTTCAGACTTCTGTGGATCATTGATATGAGACTAACAATGACAATAATGTTTCAGTTCATTGTTACAATACCCATTTCTAATCGTACTAATCACTGTAATTGAAAACAGATGTCACTGTCATGACCATAACAACAGTCCATAGAAATGTGCACATGAATTAAGCTCAAGATATTTCTGTTGTACTATCATATAAGGCAGCTGATGTATTACATAACAAAATGCAAAATTGCAAGCATATTAGTAAAAAAAGATAAGCAGTACGATTTATAGAAATACCAAACCTCCATAAATTATAGCGGATTGATGAGAATTTATATTTTAATTCATACGTTTGAATTTGCGACCAATTTTGACTGAAGATGGAATGCATTCGCGAGATTGAAATATGCTGGAATATATTTTTATTTTATAGTTTTTTTTACTTTTCTATATGCCTATAAAACTTAACTTACTTATATGCTTATCAAAACTCCTTATCTTAATTACTAGTATATAGTGCTTAATGATTCCGTAAAACATTTATTGTTACTCATTTAAGTAAGCCAATGGAATAATCAGCATTTTTCACATCATAAAACTTGTCTAAAGCAAGAAACTTATTTCCTCACTAAAAAGCTTTATAATGCGAATAACATATAATTTGGGTAATGCAAAGAAAGTGATATTAATAGACTAAGATATTCACTTCAAATTACTGAAATTCTATTAAATGTTTCTAAGTAGATATTAAAAGTGAATGGAATGATACAATGAACAATTTTTAACAAAGTAATTACGATGCAAAATAGAATAAACAGAAACTGGAAAACTGAAATTCTTACGAGGCAATGATAATCATAGGAAAGATAAATTGAAGAGATATGAAATAAATCTTTGCAAAGATAATTGCTACATAGAATTAAGTAAAGTTATTACCTAATGATCTACAATCTGAATTTCCGTATGAACGTTTCGTTCAAGATCGAAGTGCATGATGTCTCCTAAAGATAAATTACTCTCGAACGAAACAACCAATCAAGTTCAGGATTTAAGAAAACAGGATGAATATTACTGCAAATTGACTCGACTGAATTTGAGTCATTTTAGTCGAAGTAATGCATTCAAAGCGGAATACTGGGTTAGTGGAAACGGATATTAAGCAATTCAGATTATCTTTGTTGTATCTCGAAACATCCATTTGCTGGATATACATAAAAACCTCATGGTTTCTGCGCAAACAGGTGTTGCTGATATGGTAACAACCTCTGCGTTCCGCAATATAATATTCTTTAGTTGCTTCCTTGTGATATAGGAAATCATATGATTGAACAGTTGCTTGAAGATTATGCAATGCTCTGGTAATGCTTTCACAAGTTGCTGAAACTATTTATATCTAAAATTTCCAAACAGATATATCATTTATAAAGGGTCAGCTTGAACACATTACTTGCATTAACTATTATTAACACTGTTACTCACTATTAACCATAGATAATGAACTGCATCAATAAAATTCGAGAAGTAATTCTAATCGATTCTCTTTCAATGATTTCATATTTCATATCTCTTTACTTTGCATCAAATTGTGAAATGAAAATCGAAAATCAAAAATTTACTTTTCAATGTAAATTAAAAGTAGATCATTTTGCAAGTTTTTCACGGGTATTAAAAATGATAGAATTATAATCTTTGAAGTGAACTTTACTAATATAACACCTTGGCTAAAACATTCTCAAAAGCAAGTAACTGGCAGTAAATGATCTGAAAATGAAAGTATTGGTATTTTAAGAAAGAATTCATCTTCCAAATTTGTCATTAAATTGACAAGGGAAGTGCGCGACCTCGAATGCTGAGAACTCCACGAAAATGTGCTTAGAATACAAATCGCTCATACCAAAAACAGTGGTATGAGTCATTCTCATGAAAAACTGCACGTCTTACTACGAGAGACATTTGAATGATCACCTATTGAAGTTCCAAGAGAGGAAATTTGGTAACGCGAAGAAACAAAATATCGATATAATAGCACCAAAAACACACACATATTTCAATGTCGTGACTATATTGCTATATTTCCCTCTATTTGGTCCTATTATATCGACATTTTATTTCTTTACCAAAGTTCCTCTCTTGGACCTTCAATAGGTGATCATTCAAATGTCTCTCGTGATAAGATGTGCAGTTTTGCATGAGAATGACTCATGCCACTGTTTTTGACATGAGCGATTTATATTCTAAACACATTTTCATGCGGTTCTCAGCGTTCGAGGTTACGCAATTCCCTTGGGAGAAGATTATCATAATTAATAATAAGAATAAGTTATAATTAATGCTGAAGTGCAGTCCAATGATTAAGAAAAGCATTTTAAACACAATAAAAGTAAGGTTTAAGTCTGACTTATTTTATAAACAGCACTAATCAAAGAATAGTCACATCGACTGTAATTTGAAAAAAAACAAAAAAAAACAATTATTGGTTTGTGAGTAGTATTATTAAAAAGTATATAGAGTTACAACTAGGTCAAAACTTTTTGTGCAATTGAAATAAGATAAATGACACTAAAATATACTATAGTTCTTTTGAATTACTATGAGGGGAGAAACTACATAAAGATAGTAGTTAAGATAATGGTCAAATTACTAGTCTAAAATTACTACTACTAAAGAAAGTTGGTTAATGTGGATGTCTTTTGTATTTTTTAACACGCAGTTAATCCGTTAAGATAAAACTAATAAGATGGGGGCACCGTTGAGACACTGTTTGACTGTCTCAAATCTGATGAATTCTATTTCTATTTATACCAATTTATCTTGTGTGTGCGTGTGTGTATATTTGTCAGTATAACATTGTTTAAAGTCCGACAGATGGTTCTTGATGATCCCGAATTTTCGCGATTTCACGTGATTGACGCGAGAATAGCCTCTATCCATGTCTTCTCACAAAATGGCGAGAAAGAAGGCTTATAGACTCCGGGAAAGAAGCGGCCACGAGCAAGCCCCATTACTGATGTCGACGATTTTGACCGATGCCTTATTCGCCGCTGCATCCATCGCCTCTAGGCTGAAGGTAAAATTCCAACTTCAACATTTTTTTCTCTAGCATTTTCCTAGTGACAGACATTCACAATACTACATTCCTTGAGACCTGCTGAAGAGGCTAATGGCCAAATCTCGTGATTTTCGTGATTCCCGCGCAAAGGCGATCATCAAGAACCATCTGTCGGACAGTATGTCAAGGTCTTCATTTTAAAACATTATCGTTTTCTTTTCTAAGCAACACAAAATGAAAGAAAACTGAAACGAAATGAAAGTGAAACAAAGAAGTTATCGTCTTTTTTTTTAAGAACACCACAAATATGAAGGCAATCAAAATGACAAACACTCCATTTCTTTTCGCCTACCCTTCCCCTCATAAAATATTACATTATTACTTTAGTATTTGGATATCATTCTTATCTATTGATTTTCTATTTTCATTATTAAATATAAAGATAAATTGACTAGATATATTAGGAAAAACAATCGATATTTCATTTTCCAAAAGAAATTTAAATATCCACATGAAAGTAAAGATCTAAAATTAATATTAAATAACAGTTTTTTCGTTAAGCTTTTTCTCTGAATTCCTCCTAAAATATCATTCGAGAAATGTGGCTGCTTGTTTTTCCATGAACAGCGAAATTTGAACTTTATACAGTAGAACCTCATTACAACGGACTAATAGGAGCTGAAGGTTGTCCGTTTTAATGAAAGTCCGGTTTATAACAAATAATTCTTATAGGGGTGTAATGCAGCAGGGTGTACATCAATGAAAGTACAATAGTTAGCTATAAAAAGTGTTTCTTATATATCAAATAAAAAAACAGCCTTCAACATAGTAGGTTGAATTGAAAAAGATGTGTACGTATACACTGCATTAATCTTTAGAACAAGAAGATCCTGGTTCATGTTGATTGCTTACATTCATTGGTTTGAAAAAATAATTTCTTTCTGCTGGGTTTGTTTGCTGCTTATTTCTTCAGTTAATAACTGACGGAGGTGTTCATAATATGCAAACACATTTTCATTTGCGGATTGTTCAACATATTGAATAACAAAATTTAAATGGGCTTTCACTTCGCTCACCTTAATTGTAGGCTGACATTCAAGCTGACATTTTTTTTTTAACTGTCCGTTATAAGCGACGTCCGTTATAATAGGGTCCGTTATAATGAGGTTCTACTGTACTCGTATTTTGTTTGTATATTAAAATTGAATTGACCATTCGTAAGAAAATCACAAACACTCTGCGCCATTGTCATGCAGCACGTGCAGCAGTGTGGAATTAAATTATTTAAAATGCATTTAAAATTATCAGCTTTAAGTAATAAATACAGTCCCTTTTTAAATAATAAGAAACAATTTTGATTATACTCTACACACAAAATAATTAAATATTTAATAATTAGTTTGTTAAAACAAAATTTTGTCCTTTTAAAGAAAGTTTAGTTGTAAATGTAGAAAAGTCATTATAACATATCAAAAATTTTAGACAATAGAACAAGTAGAAAGAAACAATGTAATCTCAATGTTTATAGAAACTTTCACTTTCACTTTCCTATTTTAATTATGTGAGAAAGAATAAGACATAGAAAATACTGAATGTAAAAAGGGAAGATTTAAAAGCGCAAAAAAGCAACACTGATTATGCCTACTAAAGATGTGAATTTTAAAGTTTATTTCTGAAGACTTCTTCAGATGAACAAGAGTGAAATCATAAAAAAGGCCAGGATTTTATGGTTCATTTGAAAAGAAAACAGAAGGCAGCAAATGGGAAAGGAAACGATAAGTACTGATGTGCATGACATGTGGTTTTATTTTGGCTTCATCAATATACCATTACTTAAAACAACAGATAGAAAGAAAGAGAAAAATATTTTTCAATGAAAAGCTTTCTTTTCATTAACAAAGTAAAGAATTTAGTACATGATCAAATAACTTGGGTTTAACATTGGTCACAATTGACCTACCTTGTGAATTATTGTAGTAAAAAATAGCTTGGGTACCCTAGAGTTCAAAACATTAGAAAATAAAGAAAAGAAAACAAGAAAAAATTTATTACAATTCAAATAAATAAATTGTACATGTAAAAACCATTTCATCTATAGCAACAGCAAAAAAAAAATTAACTAACTACACTACATAATGTTTTTATATACGTTATATAATTAAACGTTCAACCAATGTTAATAATCTTACTTTAGTTTTTAATGTTGTTGATTTATAGGAAGAAATTCCTGTTTAAAGCTTAACCACAATATTGATATTTACATAAAGATAAGAAAGCTTTACTTTGGAAAATTAATTTTCTTTATCAAATCGTAAGACTGATTGTAGCGTAAGAGTTTATTAAGACAACTTAGTCTGGAAATAAAGTTTTTTGTTAACCCATTCTTGTGCCCTCCCATTCTTTTAACGATAAAAGTAAAATTAATTTTAATGCTGTCTTATTTTAAAACATATCGCGTATCATGAACCTGCTGAAAATTACATGTGATTAAATGAAGAATTCTAATGGTTATAAATGGGTATAATTGGTGGACATAGACTTAACCACTACTCAATAATGTAAAAACTTTATACAACGAAAAAGATACTGTAACTGAATTCTAATGGGGAAAATTGATCTGAATTAAAATGGTAAAAATAAATAGCAATAACCTATTTATGTAGTAATGTTAACAGAAAAAAAAACCAAACATACTGTCATCTATTAAATTGGAACTTTGTATGCCTGAAAGGAAAATCTTTATTAAAATGCAAGTAATCCACTTGAGTTTCATGGTAATAATGTATTAAAATCTTATTGTAAGAAATGACTGGGACTTATCAGATGGTTAGAATGTTAGTAGCAACGAGTTACATCAACTTAATTTGAATCTGTAAATATGAAAGCAGATTAAGGGATTTGTTAAAGCGTTATCAAGCACACCTTTTGAAATCATAGACGTGATAGCCAAAAGAAACTTTCAAATTTTCCGAATTTAATGGGTTATTAAAATTTTCCAAACTGTACTTTGATCAAAACTGAATTTAAGTTTAATATTATCTACGGGAACTCACTTGGATGTACATCTGAAGGATTTTCCTGAGAATCCGAGGCAATGCACCCTTCGTCTGGTGCATTAGGAAAAATGAAGGTTGTCTCCATAGTTGGAACAGCAGACCTGAGAAACGATAGAATAAACATTTTCAGCAGTTTATTAAAGTGACAGATGAATATCTCTCAATTATAAGCGATTCTTCTCAAATATTTTATTCAAATCAGCAAAGATAATCAAAAAAGTACAAAGCAATATTTTCAGTTTGAATTTTCATCTGAAATTATCCAGTATTGGGTAGCTTAGTGACAAGAATTTCTTAAAGAAAATATAAATGAACAAAACAGTATCCCTTTAAATAAAATCACATAAGATAACCAGTTAGAGAATGGATTTATTTGATTAATTTCAAGATTCATAGCCTTGTTCATTTATGTTTCTTAGTTTTTCCCTTGCAATTCATCACTTGAAACCTAGACTTGAAACCTTCATTACTTGAAACCTAGACTTGAAATCTTCATCATTTGAAACCTTTACTCCAACTTAAAAAAAGTTTAGAAGACCTTAACTTTAAAGTGACTCCCATTACTTAACTTTAATGGTAAAAACTATGACACGAAAACATCGCATCTGCTTTGAGTTAGTGGATTCAAAATGTATCACTCAAATCTTATTCAAAGGCCACAGAATTTTTTTAAAAAAAAACTTTTTCAAATCCAATCAAATAAACCTGAATATACAGGTAGTCCGGAACAGGTAATCCGAACAGGTAAATTCGCGTTTGATTTAATCTTAATTCAAATTAAAAATTTCAACTCAACATCTTAATGATACGCAATAACTATATGAAAATTATTTACTTTTATTATCCTTTGATCAGAATAAAATGACAACTTCCTTACCCTTCCCCAGGCTGCTGGGGCTTTCCTGGCTGTAGGGAGACAATTCGTCCTTTAATCCTTCCCGCTGCCCCCGGAGGGAACCGTTGGTCCACTATCGGGGAGTGTCGGAAAGACGGGGACACTAGCAGCAGAGGACAAAGAAAATGACAAACATAGAATTCCAATCAAAAGCAGAACAAGACTTAACAGGTATTCATGACATTCAAAACATGTATTGGTTTTTACGTGAATGTTGGATCTTTACATAATTTTAAATAGCTCAGTTAGTTATCAGTGGTTTATTATTGCAATCATAATCAACAGAAACCGATTCATTGAATTAACACTAGGCTCTCATTAAATAAATAAATAAATAAATAAATAAATAAATAAATAAATAAATAAAATTTATTCTATATCATTTTCCAAATTTCATTAAGAACTGCTTATTAGGAATAAGGAAATTTAGCGGACTGAGAAGTCTTATGCACCTGAACAAACCATCGTAGTTGTTTAGCACTTTTAAACTAATCAAAATTTTAATCAAATTTTGTTTCAATCAAATTTTGTTTCATATGAATCTGTTGTGAAACATTTCTATCATATCTCATTTTTTTCGGAATATAATCTTGCTGCTTCTTCTGTAAATGTGATGACAGAATAATATTATATATTGCAAAACCAGCAAACTGGCTGATTGAGGATTATTTGGACTGGACATATTATGAAGGCTCAATGTTATCATTCTACCATAAGCACATTTCTATCATAGTTTATAGTTTAGATACCCCAATCAAGAGTCTTGCATAAAGAATATTCTTCGCAGAATTCTAAATACATATATCGCATTAAAATATAAATATATGTAGAAGAATATTCTGCAGAGTAAAATTAATTTGCTTCGAATTCCAAACATTAAGGTAGAAATTTAATTCCAAACCTATTTCCAATGGAAAAAGATGAGTAGAAATTCTAGATTCAATATACAACTGAATTCTGTAATTTTTTCTTTGCGTTATATTTTTTTCTTTTTTTCCAATAAGTAAAGTTGGACATAATTAGCTACTGCTAATTAAGGACGATATTAATTATTATTGTTTTTAATAATTATTCTCAATTATTTCATCTGATGTTTAATGAAGTTTTTACAACACAGGACAAAAGAAATAATCTAAAAGACATTAAAGTTTTGAGTAAAATAATTTTGTGTGTATTATTCTTTGTAAATTAAAGTGTGATCTTTTGGATCCTAGTTTCAAAATAAAAAACATAAAACAAAAACAAAATAACTATAGTAACTACAAACTGTAGACGTGTAATTAAACATGTATTCTGAAAACTTCGAAGAATGATATAGATGGTAAAATCTAACTAGAATTATTAATTTATGTATTGCTAATATTTTAGAGCAAACAGATAGTTTAAGTTAATTCTTAAGACTTATCATGCATAGAAAAATAAACAACAACAACAACTGGACAATACAGAAAGCGCCTTCAAATGACACGTACTTACTCTGGGTGTCATACGTAACTGAGGACGTATCCGACATAGGTGGCGCTGTGGGAATTGATTGGATTGCTCGCATATTGCGGATATCAAGTTCTTTTACTGGACTCCGAAACCCTGAAAAGTAAGTATACTAAATGCCTCGTACAAATAAGCCTTTTTATAAACAAAATAAATATTATAAAAAAAAAAAATTGAAAACAAAACCTACTATTCTTAGCAACTTTATAACTTGCTTTTTAATTCTGAAGATTTATTTATAACATAAAATTATTTGAAATGCAACTTTAGGAATCTTCGTGCTCTTGCTTATACTTGAACTTGGATGTTCGAGTGGCAAAGAAGAAGGGCGTAGCCTTTAACACCAACTACTCCTTCATCAAAACTTAAGGATTGACTTATAAGCTAACGTGGCAGCATGAAACAGGACAATACAAAGGAAAGAAACAGCCGTTTGTTTAATATGCTGTAACATATCTCTTACTTAAATTCACTGAGATGCTGCAGACTGATTTAAACGTTGAATTTAGTATTTGCAGATTATTTCTGTTTTCGCACTTCTAAATAAACAGCTTTTATTAGAAAACCAATGTTTATTTTCAAAGTCAGGGAATGCTATTTCTAAGTTGAAGGCTTCAGAAGATAATTTCTTCATTATGAAACAAAAACAAAATTTTAATCTTTCATTCACCAGCGTTCAATAGCATTTTTTCGACACTAGATTGGATTATTCTTAAATATTAATCCTCTTTCATAAAAAATAAAAGAAAATCGATTCTCATTTTGAGATCTTTTTAGCTTTTCTAACTTTATAACAGAGACGTATTCCAGTTTTCAAATTTGAACAATTATGAAATCATTATGGAAGATATTAAATTCTTTATTTTCCCCGTTATTTTATCTCAAAAGTCATCACAACTCTAAAAAAGTCGTAGGAGACTTCTAAAAAAAAACACTGTTCTACTTATAATCGCTGCTAATCGCTCTATTTTATTACTAGCTATAAGGAATAGACGAGCAATGCCACTATCTTCAAAGCTTAGTGCAGAGGATTATTTCTATTCAAGCAAAAGTCCTTGTAGTTTGTTGGAAATAAGTGTGTGTCTTTATCTAACCTACAACGACATTTACGGTATTTTATTTCTAATCTGCAGAACCTGTGGGTGATTTATTTTGCAAATAACTATTTGTAATCTTTGGTTATATTTGCAAATATAAAATATGAAGTGCTTTTATGAAATTGCAAATAAAAACGAAAAATATCGTTATAAAATAAAGTATTGAAAATAATTTACGTAGTAATTTTATTTATTCTGAGAAGAAAAAAACTATATATTAAGAATTTTACTTCCTTCAATTCCTTTATTTGTCATCGATTAATGTATGATTTCAATTTATCCTATTCTCTTGATATGCTAAGATTTTTGTATTGCTAAACTAACATTCTATGAGGGCTTCAATTGAGAATCATCTGCGTTTATCATTGTTGAATATTACAAATAATGATAAATAATCGTGATAATTAAATTTAAATTTGTTCAAGAAATTAGAAATTAATAAACTATTACCACCTATTTCGGGTCTTGGGAATTGGGGTGCCACTCCTTGAAGGTCAGGTCCCTGAAAGAAAAAGAAAAACTATAAGGAAAAAAATCGCAAAAATTGTCTCAATGAAATAAATTTTGGTAAGTCACATCATCATTGATACAGACTGGATATGTTGTTTTAATTTACTATGAAGGAAGACTTTACAGGAGGCGGCTGTTGTTCTGGAACTGCTGGAAGTTGATTAAATGCATTAAATGCACTCTGTGATGGCTGATCTACAAGTTGAAACGTAGCGTACGGAGTTAAGTCTTCTGCTATAAAAGAAGCCAAAAAATAATAGCAAATCATCAAATTTTGCTTAATAAAATCCCAATAATGAATTATGTTTCACCTTAGTTATCAGCATAGTTAGATAATACATTCCATTTTTTTTTTAAATAGAGATGTTTATTCCTCTAAATTTGTAATCGATAATTATCTTAATAAATACTTGTATCCTAATCTTGATAATAACTTTCCATGTAGTAACAATACTATTAGGGAACTTCTACAGTATTTTTAATTTCACGAATTTTAAGAAATTCTTGTAATAACAGCAATTTAGAAAATTCATGGAGGATTAATCCCGATATCCAAGGCTAATTCATAAATGTAGAGCATCATATTCAAAGTTTACCCGTTTCGTAATCTGATAGACATTAACTTTTTTATCGATATAGCACAAAAACAATTTTATAATAAACTAAAGTGAAACATAATTTACTTTTTATTTTATGTTAAAGGGTTTTAGCTTTATTTTAATTAACATATAGATAAATTATAAAGTAGTATTTGATTAGTAGTATTTCATTATAACTATTAAAACGCCATAAACACTTAAAAGAAAATACAATGTTTCAGAACTGTAAGCAATTCCTTTTTTTTTTGAAAATTTATCAAAAGAAAATATATTATACCGATGGAATAATGTTATCAATAATTATTCTAACATTCCAGTTTTTAATTCGCTCATACTAAGATATCTAATGATCTGATATTGTTGGGACTTCGTGATCTTATTGCATTCATTGAGAAACTAATTGAAAGCTTCTATTTTCAATTAAGAATGAAAATTTCATAGATTTGAAGTTGAAGAAAGTCAAAATTGAGTTTGAATGCAGTTACGTATTTGGCTGCAACACTCATCCATACAAAATATAGCTAGAAATTAATAAATTTAATAGGGGAGAAGGTGGTAATATGGAACAGGGTTGTAATATGAAACAGCAATTTTTGTGCAAGTAGCTGCTGCTATCATCCGGAAACCGCTCTAATTTCTATCGCTGGTGTTCCTTTTAGCCACCTAGAGGTAGGTAACTTCAGTATTTTGTTGTAATATGGTTATGAGAAGAAGTAGTGTGTTTTCGTAAGCCTGAAAGTGTTACGAAAGATAGATTAAGATTCAACACAATTTCTGGTACTGTTATTAATACGAATGAGGTTTTGCTTATATTGTATATCATTATTAATTAACTGAAGTACAAAATGATGTATTCAGTACTTAAGAATTAATATTTTATTACTGAGAATGGATCAATTTCCTTATGGCGACTGGTGGTAATATGAAACAGGTGTTCCATAATACAACCTCACGATGCCAAGAAGCTAATTAGGACCTGAAAAGAAGGGACTAAAGCAGAAATGGCGTCAAGAAGATATGGTAAATGCAAGAAAACACCAAATCAGCAGATTTTTGCTCATGAACGACTTGCAATTTTTAATTGAGCGTTTTCTTTCAATTATAAAGTGTTCAGCATTAATTTTTACTTTTTCTCTGTAGTTTCTATATTTTCTTTTGATGTGAAGCAAAACCATGCATTAAAGTATCAACAATAAATGATTTTTTTACTATAATAGCAATAATAAAGAAGTATTGTTGCATTTTAACATCTGTTTCATATTACAACCCCAGTTCAACAATTCATTTTTTTATAGAATGTTCTAAATAATTGTACCTATTCAAGAGTTTTAAATATTTATTTAAAAATGTGTGATATTTATCTCACACGATATGTATACTAATGCTACTGACGATTTTCATACATTAGAGCCACTTGAAATTCAAGATTTTGTCAAAAATAAAAAAGTGGTCCATATTACCATCACCTGCCCTACTAAGTAAATAGTGGATTGTTCAGCCAAGATTTCTTAGCTTTATCTCTTGATTGAATTTGAAATGGAGAATACAGCGCAATCATATTTAATTTCCCGTTATAGTAATCTTTCGAGATGAATTAAGACAATGATTCTTTATGCAATATCAGTAAAATTTCATCAAGAGATGAATGGAATTTATCTAGTTGAAACACTGTTTATTTCCTGACTGGACAGCGGCTGCACTTAAGCAAATATTCGGTGTTAAATCTTCAATTCCCAACATATACTATTCTGCTGTATCTTCATTAGGATCTAACTTGAAGTTAAATGTGTCATTGCTTGCGTTGACAACAAGTTTGTCAAAATAAATAACCTAGAGATGCTAACTCTGTGGATTTGTTGTGAATGATTTATAATGAAAACTTAACTAAGAAAAATTTTACTCACGTGCATTCTGCGGCGGATTAGCACTTGCGGGACCGGGCTGAGCCGGGTTTATCCGTTGCAGATGAGCGTTTTTCGTTGGGGTTTCCTTTGGCTCTTTACTTTGTTTATTTTGATTAGCTCTATCTTTAACCTTCCCACGACCTGCAATGAAAGCAGCAAGTATCAACTCTAACATCTGATTTATTTCGGGGTTTTACAAAATAGCCTTTATAAAACCTATTTTAATATCTTTTACAATTTAAAAAATTAGTTTCACGTGTCCTTTTAAACCATAATATTGACAAATAAA
>JAFIDM010014012.1:22417758-22429447 GCA_023159025.1 Thereuonema tuberculata
TTTTAAAGACAATTTTTAATCATTTTGTGTTTTTAAGTGTTTGTTAATAACTTTGATAAAATAAATTTAGCGCATTCTTTTTAACAGCACACGATTTTCTAATGATTTGTCTTTTTCTGAACATTACAGTATTGATGCACTTTATGAGAAATCTTATGTATCTCTAGAAGTGACATCCAAGCAGTCAAAAAACTATCATGGTCTTTTGAATGATGAAACTTAGAAAAAAAAATTCTAGACAATTTCTATGGGAAATTTTAGCTTAATAATGTTTTTGATATTTTGTAATGCGTGGAATACACGAATAAGTAATATTAACGAATAAATTTAGTTGTTTTGTAATTCTAAGACAGTGCAAAATTAAACTTTTTGTTCTGGCGTTTTTGTTTTTTTTTTGATTTCCTGGATAACATATGTTTGTCTTCTTTGAATGAACCACATTTATAATTTATAAGATTAAGGAATGGTGTAACTGAAATTAGTGTTTAAATGACTAAATAAAAAAAAATCTTGACTTTACCTTTCATTCTCTTATTAGCCCCCTTCGTTCGAGCCACGCATACACACATGCAGGCAATTATAATAAGCAATCCTGCGAGGGCACCAGCTACAGGAATAACGAGTTCCATGTCGATGTAGGAGAGCAAGTCTCTCTTCTCGTCCAGCAAAATAACCTCAGTCATAACAGTTGCTATGAATTAGATAAAAAGTAATTAAACTTCCATTTATGTAAGATGTATATTTCAAAATATACGCCCAATGTGATGCACCTCTACTAATGTGTTATGATATTTTTTGAATAAATTAAAAAATTTTCAATTTTTTAATAATAGAAAAATTTTGATTCGACTGATCAAATCTGAATTGAGGGAATTTTATTTTAATAAAATTTTAACGTGATCATAAACTTTGATATTGGTGTTTCGGTTCAATTGATTTTAATTCGAAGAAAAACTTGTTACCAAAATCAGTGTTATCATTTACTGTAGCTTTAATGTTGAAAATGCTGTTATTTTTTCACACAAAATTTTGATTGTCAGTATAGGTCGATTAAAAATAGCTGAATCCTAGAAAGAAATTGATATTTACTTAATGGAAACTAGAGTTGAGATGTGTTCTTACATTTGGTTCGGAACGAAATACTAGAAATCCTGTTAACACCTATTAGATCCTGTGGCTTAAACTTTGATGTCTCGGACTATTCTGATAAACTAGCTTTACTATTTCAGGATCGCAATAAACCAAAAATCATCGATCTTGGGCAAATTTTCCAGAATTTAGGTGTGTCAACTTAACTATTATCTTTAGTTGTCTAAAAAATATTTAAAAGCATTCCATTCTTCTTAATTCTTATCAAACTCACATTTATATATTTTATATTTTTAAAGCTTGGAAGATGCCAAGCAGATCAACTTAAATAAATCATTTATTTACAAGGATCTTATGAAAGGAGTCAATATTAATGGAAGATCATGAAACCAGTTCTTACCTCCTATTCTTGTGAGTGTAGAAAACTCAAACTCTACTGTGGTAGATCCTGCGTTGTTGTAAGCAATCATACGCAGATTATACCCCATCGCTGGAAGTAGCCCCGAAATTACGAATTTTTCCTCGCTGGGTTTCAAATTGTCGGACAGCTTAATCCAGTCAGGATTATATTTCATTTTATATTCTAATAAGAAATGTAGAATGGGACAATCTTCATTGGACCATGCACCTAAATGAATTGTAGCTGTGTTAATTCCTTCTTCAATGAGACTAATTTGATCCGGAGCTTCTGGGGCTAGAATAGAAACAGTGACCAGTTAGCAAAGAACAATTTTCATAGAAAAATAATTTGAAGTAATTATAACAATAAGTAAGGATAACAATAAATAAATAATGATTCTCAGCAATTTTATAAGTAAATATATAGCTTTTGTCGCTATGTTATCATTTAAATTGTTTTAGCAGAAAAACAATTTCTAACATTAAAGAATTATATCCACAATTCCATTCTTGCAACCATTAATATAGATCTAAGTTGACTAATATTTACCAATAGCTTAATGTTAATTAATAAATATTCCTAGCAATATTATAATTGTAATAACAACAATAATTTTCAAAACACATCGAAGGCTTCAATTTTTCCAGATGGTCTTTATCTTGGCCTTTTTGTACTTATTCCGCCTTTTTCGTTCATTGGATAAATGGATATTATTTATTTTATGGATTGGATAATGCTAATCAACATTGAATATTCTACCAAATCAATCAAATCTGCATTCGTTGTTTCCTGCTTAATCTCCCATTTCTTTTTACCTTTTTTCAAAATTTTAAAAGCACTGAGATCAAAGAAAAGTAAAAATTGTTGAATCTCATCTTTTGCTGTGATATTTCTTATCATAGTATATTTGCACTATACTCCTTACATCACCAAATTAAAAAAAAATCAGTAAGACAAATGCCAGTAGTTTTGAGAAATTCCTGAGAAATGCAGAATATTTGAGCTATTTTCAAACTTTTTTTGACCAATGTGAGTTATCCAGTTCTGCAATTTCCAATATTTTCATTTCAATTTTTCATGTTCTTTAATGGGATAAATCAGCAAAATTCAATACTTTCTTGATCAATTATTTAATTATATTTTATCACAGGAAAAAAGTAAATAGATCAAAATCTTTCTACATTAAAAATTCAATTTCAATCATCTATAAAAAAAATAAACAAGGTGTTTAGAAAGGAGCAACACCATTTTCTTTGTTTTAAACTGGAACATGGATCTGTGATAAGGAATTATTTTCTCTGAACCAAATAATTCGAAGCTTTGGAATGCTATACAGTTCCCACAGCTATAAGGATTATATATTATAGAAACGTCATTCTGTCATAAGACTTTCAGTTTTTCAAATTTTGTGACCAATCTATGAGAGATAGATTGGTCATGCAAATGGATAAAATGCTACAAAAATTTTTCGAAAAACGTTTTTGGTTTCCAAGGCCGTCGCCTTTTAAAGGGGAAAAGTATAAAAGTTGGAAGAGAACATTATATTGAGAAAATGTTGGCATTTGAAAGTTCTATCGAACGATATATCAGTCATTCATAAACGTTTCTGCGTTTGCTAGATATATGCAAAAATATGATTTTTTGCTTTAAATTTTTGGTGTGTGGCGCCAACCAGCAATACATCTTAGTTATTCGGAGAAGCCACAACGGGCTGGGAAGTCGTATATTCTCCGACGATCTCAATATTAATTTGCTAAATAAATAAAGTTTGTTTTTTGAATGCTATATATGCAAGGGTTCCGGAGCGAAGCCACGGTATCCGGCTAGTTGTCAATAAAAAAAAGATTAAAACATCGGAGCAATGCTTGGACGATATGATAATAGATAAATTAGCAAGCATATTCTGCTCCAACTTTTAAGTGACCATTGCCACATAAATTTAAACCTAAAAAGTTATATTTGTCAGAATTATGGATTTAAATATAGATGAAGAGAAATCACATTGAATTAAGGAATTGAGCGTTCGGTGTTTAGGAAGAGATTGTGACTGCTAAAAAAAAATTGGTAGCAAGTTTTAAGAAAGAACAGTTAAAATTTGAGATTTTTACTACTAAGCAACACTAAAAATGATACTAACCTGTTCCATTTGTTATTATCGTTAAAGTTTCTGAAGCATTTCCTGCCCCGATGCGATTAATTGCTGTAACATGGATCTTATACATTGTTCCACACTGGAGATTGTCCAAGATATAACTGAAGGTAGTTGGAGGTAATCGGATTTCTTGCCAAGGTTCTTCCCCTTGTTTGTAGCTGAGGATAAAACCTTTGTAAAACAAGATATAAACAGGAGTTACTTTGATTTTAAACATTCTTCTTCAAAATTTATCAGGTTTTTAAGTAATCTATTATAAAAAATATCTAAATTTTCAATCTCTGATCTAAATTACTATTTTTATATTGAATACGATCTCATTGGAAAGCAATCGCTATCTAGCTGTGCCAAAAAACATTCAAAGGTTGTATGTAATCTACAAATCTTTCCAGTAGACATAAAAACGGAAAATTAAGCCTCCTCTTGGCTATTTTGAAGTTTTTTCTAGAAAATTATCACATCGCGGATTTTGAGGTTTAAATTATTTTACCTTTTAATTGATTAATCAATTATTTTAAATGTAAACAACAATAATAAAAAATATAAAATGTATTACAAGATTTGGCGCTGTTATAAAAGCTGTTAAAATTTTACTTACAAGTATTTCCTTGAAATTGGTTTTGTCAGTGACATGTTTAGTGAACATGATGTTTTTCATTTCTTCCATTATATGAGTTTTGTTTTTTCGTACACGCAATATCTTTACGCAAATCAATATAATCTAGATCTCTTCGTAGGTTGTTTTCGCTTTTGATATTTAAGTTAACGAAATGAAATAGTCTAATAAGATAAGATCATTCTAATGAGATCGTTCTTAGCTTTGTTAATGATCATAATAACGAAGTTTTAAGAATGAATTTTATTCTTGAACATTTCATAATAAACTGTTTTAAAAAAGTAAAAGTGAAAAATAGACAATGCCATACATTCTCGGTAATCTAAAATCCATTCTGTTGGTTTTATTCCCATGTATGTTGTACTGCTAAGTTAGCCAGTAAACTTCTGTCAAACCAATTAAGAAAATTTCTAGAAGTCCTATGTACCTTTCTATAAACATTTACCTAGAACTGGTTGTCCACCATCACCAGAATGTGTCCATTCCAATTCAATTTTCACGAAGGAAGTGTCAAGCATCGTTAAAACTGGTGTGGCAGGAGGCACTAAAAAGAAAGCATATTAAGATCGATAAGAAAACCTGTCTTAAGATTACATTAAAATCAAAGTAATTACATTTGTTGCCGATGTTTTTATCAGAGTAGATGAATGCTACTTTTTGATCGACATATCGGCAACAAATATTACCAAAAATATTACCTTGAGACAGAGGTAATGAAATCAGGATATCATACAAGCGAAACAAATTTCGGCAGTTAGCATTCAGGGAAAAAATAAACCAATTAATTATCCTAAACTACTTGAAAGTTGCAAAATAATGTAAGTAAATGATTTTCAAATCATAAGTTTTCTTCTCTTCTTATCAATATAAAATGTTTTTTGGACAAAAATAGTTCTGAATCTCAATTCTTATCATTTTCCAGATATTATCTCAGATACTTTATCATTTTCCTAGAAAGCATTGATCCAGTTATTATTAATCTAAAAGGAAAATTAAATGATTTGTATGGCAAAACTTATGAAGATGATAATCGTTAAGATATGAATAATGAAAACTGAAAATGATAAGTAGAATGAGGGGTTTAAATATTGATAGAATTTCAAGTAGAACTGAATGAAAAATCACCTAAAACACGGAGTGAATGTTGAATTCGATCTTCTCCGAAGCGGTTCTTGATGAGGCACGTGTAATTTCCAGTATCCACCTCCAGAACACTTCTGATATGTAACGTTCCATTAGCTAAAATAGTTGTTCGGTCGTTTTCTCGAACGGTACTTGAGCTATGAAAAGAAAACAGATGATCAATAGAGCAACAATAAAATGTAATAAAAAGCTTTATAAATGGCATATATGAGTCATTAAGAGATAGAGTGGACTCATCTCTGAAATCCCGAGATTGTAAGTTGTTTGGACCAACCTTTGGTATAAAAGACTGTCTACCTTTTGGTAAAATGGACTAAGCTCTATCACTATTATCCCAAAAGTAGCAAACAGAAAAGGATATGTTGCAGTCCGGATTTTAGTACAATATTTAACTTTAGTGTTCAATATCTCAAAAAGTTATTCAGAAGGATTAGTACACTCTGGTTCTTAACGCCTCATATATAGATAATTAGAACTAAATTTTAAACCTACGTCGTCTGCAAAAAAATCTTTAGATGCAATATTAAGTTGTAAAGTTTAAACATCTTTCAACATGATGTTTGTAATTATGCAATTTCAGTGATGGCTTTCATTGTAAACATTTAGATCAAGGAAACTGCCTTTTGTAATTCAGCACAAAGTAGGAATGAATATTGGAAGTCTCAAACATTTACACTCGACATTTAATGCTTTTTAACAGACTAAGGATTAGAAAAAAATTCTTGGGCGGGTATAACGTTTCCAACCGTTCGTTAAAAAAATGGAGTCCACTATTTTTTTTCTTGGTATTTCTGTCTTAATCATGAGAACCCGTATTTTGTATATAAAAGATCTTTGATGTAGTGAATGAGAGGTATTGCATTTTCTGATCAGTTTTGATCGGAATATATTGACTGCTTGAAATTCTATACAAAACGTAATAAGATAATAAAGATCCCCATTTGTGGGGGTCATGAAACACTGATAGACCTACATGGAATCTAGACCTAAGGGTCTAAAATCCGAATGAGGTGGAATCTTTTATTTTATTTTCATAAATGCAAAATAACAAGAGAATAATAATAAAATAATAATAATAAAAACTTCTTGTTGTTAATTAATTATTATTATTACTGATTATGCTTTGTGCAATTACGTATATCCACACTTTTTCTCTGATATTGCCAGTAAATGCCAGTCAGTACTCGTCCAAATCAGAAACATGAACTGATAATCGTATTACACTTTCCATTTGAAAGCCCTGTGACCTTTTATAGGAGCTATCATGTTATGTGATACTCAGAGGCCTGTCAGGTGTCCAAATACGGTCAACTTTCCTAAACCTATAGGAAATGACTGAATAGGAAATGCTTTTCATTATCAATAACGGACAAAACTAACACAGCTCTTGCTGTTATCGAAAAGTTTTGTAACGATTGTACAGATCACATATGGTGTAATCCAAAATATTCTGCAAAAAGAAGAAACGGCGTCAAAAAACTGTTTTTATTGTTTTCTGCAGTTAATATAAAATTTAACTTTGTTTTTCAGCGCATTAGAGGTTTATTTAATTAATATTTCCTGTGATTTTTAAATCAGCAGGAAATGTTCTTGTACTAGGAATAAAAGTAAATTGGATTTAATTGTGTTTTATTTTAAAATACTTATAGTTCAAAGTAGATAATAATTAGATACTGAATTGCTATAGAATCAAATTTTGTTCATAAATTTGATTTTTTCCATTATAATTTCTATTTAGGGTTTCAAATCAAAACATTCTTACTCTTTAATCCAGGTTTTATCTGGAACAGGAATCCCGACAGATAAACAGGATAATTTGATTTCCTTTTTCCATGGTGTAATAATTGACACACTATAGGCTCCCATGTTGGCTGGAACTGAAACAAAAACAAAAGTTTTGTTGTAACATATATAGTCTCCAAATTGATAATCTTCATTCAATCGCGATATACACAATACAACTAAATGTCTTAAAAACCCTTCTTTAATGACGATATTTCGTTTTCTTCAATAGAAAACTTCTTCAGGTCAAATTGAGGACAAGAAATGTCTTCACGGACCGTCCGTCCGTGTTAACAATGTAACATGTAACAACAATACAGAATCTCACATTATAATATTTACTGACAATTCATATTCAATTTACATTACAAAAGTCTTTCTTTATTTTTAAAATAATTTTTGAACCATCCAAATTTAACAAAGATAATTCTTTTAATAAAACTTACATAAAACTCCAACTTTACAACAAACATGGAAATATTTCGTGGCCTCACCGGCTCCACTTCCTCAAGCCTTTTTTAAAAAAAAAAATCTGGGAGGAGAGAATAATTTGAGGTTGGGGAAGGAGGGAGATATTCTCTCCCAGAAAGTTTTTTTTAAAAAGGCTTGAGGAAGTGGATCCGGTGAGGCCCACGAAATATTGCTATGTTTGTTGGAAAGTTGGAGTTTTATGTAAGTTATTATTAAAAGAATTATTTGATGTCTTAAGAAGTTATGTAGTAACAAAGATAAATTTTTAGAAGTCAGTGATATAACATTTGGATGGATCAAAAATTATTTTAAAAATAAAGAAAGATTTTTATAATGTAAATTCAATATAAATTGTCAGTAAATAATATAAGAATTGAGACTCTGTATTGTAAACACGGACGGACGGTCCAGGTATTGTTTGTATGTGCTGTATTAGAATATAACTTTTTAAATGTATCGTAACGAATTCAGTCGAGGAAGAAGAATGATTTCTTGTTCTCAATTTAACCTGAAGAAGTTTTCTATTGAAGAGAACTAAATATCGTGATTAAAGAAAGGTAAAAAAAGACATTTTAGTTGTGTTGTGTAAAAAGTTTTTGTCGTTTATTTATCATCTTCAGAATTTCAGTTTCTAAACGATAAATATCCATTTACTGAGTTCTCACCTGCAGGTCCATCTGGTGAGGCTGATGCAATTTGTGAAGGTGGTCCTTCTCCAACTGCAGTGGAAGCAGTGACCCAGAACTCGTAGCGCCACCTTTGAAACAGTTCTGGGACTTCCAAATGCAGCTCCTCAGGAGGAACCTCATACGGAGTGATTTCGATGTACTGAAAGTAGATCCACAAGTACATGAGAGGAGACCAATTTGAATAACATTTGGATTTAGCATTTAGGTAAATATAGCAACAATGCAATATGTATTACAATAATTATACCAATAGTTACATTCCCAAACATTTAACAGTGTTCCTTGTAACACTTACGGCAGGATTATCGTCTAATTTCTTCGCATAAACAGTATAATGTGTTATATTTCCGTTAGGATGAATCGGGGCTTTCCATGAAACTAATACTGACGATCGTGATGCACGAAGAGCACGAATTTCTGCAGGTGGATCAGGAGCTAAAAGTAAAAACAAAAATATATGAGAACTTATTTAAAAACTGAATATAAAAAAAGAGTAATGAAAAAAACTGAAATATTCTTTCAAGTATTTACTTAGTATTCCACTAAGTATAGAAGAAAAACAGGTAGAAATGACATCGTGGATCTGGTTAGGGCGCTGTGTTATGCACTGGAGGAGCCCGGGATCTACTCCCGGCAGTGGTCGGGAATTTTCCCACAGTGTTTTCTCCTCCAGACGGATCCTAAGGTTCACCCTGCCCTCTGTCAAATGGGTAGCGGGTTTCTTATTTGGGAGATAAAGGCGGGCGGGTGTCGAACTGACCATTCGATCTCAATTAATCCCGTTGATCGAGAATCGCTGGTAACCTACACCTCCCATGTACCCAAGGACCTGCATGGCCTGTAGTGAAACACCTTTAACTGTTTTCTTCTAAGCATTTAATTTCTTAAGTATTTTAATTATTATAAGAGTTTGTGTTTAACTCAGCGTTTCTCAACCTGTGGGGCGCGCCCCCCTAGGGGGGCGCGATAAAACTAAAGGGGGGGCGCGAGCATATCGAAGATCTGTTAAAGAGATAGGTTTGGGGTTTTTTTTTTTTTTTGGTTGAACAGATAGGTTTGGGGTTTTTTTTTTTTCGGGGGGCGCGATGAGAGTTGTGATTGAAAATTGGGTCGCAAGTACTAAAAGGCTGAAAACACTGGTTTAACTTAAATAAGTGGGCTTCAGATCTGAAGTTATTAAATTCCTAACTTAATTCTGGTTCATAATCAAGAGTTTCTTCCTTGTTCAACTTTACATATGATTGAGCAACTTTCAAAAAGTTTTGATATTAAAGAAATCAGAATGCTTCTTTCTGAAACTACAATTCGATATCATTTACCTGTAGAGTTACTAAATAATGCTCGTAACTTAATGTTTTTAATTATTATTAATGTATTATGAATGTAAGGGTTTTATAATGCAGAAAAAGGTTTTTTTTATTGGTATTTGGAGAGAAGCTTACTAACCATCTTCGAAGGTGAAACAATAAACTGGTTCTGTTTGAGGACCTTCTCCGGCTCGAGTGTAAGCCAAGACACTGATGCTGTAGTTCACATATTTATTTAATTTCTCTAGAGTTACGTTTTCGTGTGGTGTTAGTTCTTTGAGCGGGGGTGGTCCGTCTGCAGTAATAAAAATGAAAACAAAGCCTCTTAGAAAAAGATAAAAGAAATAATTACAGAAATTACAACTTAACATTAGAAAAACAAAAATTGAACTTTTGCAAAACAATTTTCATATTAAAATTTTGGGGAAACAACGAAATTTTAACATTTTAAAATTTATTGAAACTGACCTTCAAATCCATCATAGACTGGCTTGTAATAGACTTTGTATCCTCTGAGAATTCCAGTCACTGCTTGAGGGGGAGGTGGTTGCCAATAAACCAAAATATTTTCCGAGCTTAAAGTCGAGCACTGCAAATCGAGAGGAGCTTTTCGGGGCACTAGAAATTAGACATTAATATTTTAACTTACTTTTAAATAAATATATAAAAGTAAAAATTTCTAATTTGGGTAAGGCATCACTTATCCTCAAGATGAATGTAATTTTTTATGTTATTTCTTAAATTCACAATTTTTTTAGAATAAGCAGTCCAACAAAAATACTGTATGGGGTTAACGGGAAATTCCTAAGTCATCCAAATAACTCTTGAACGAAGATAACCAGAGTTAGGGAAGTTAGGTATTGGTATAAGAAAGCGACCATGCGCTATCAGATGAGACTGGTATTAATATTAATATTAGTATTATTTTTGAGATTAAAAAATTGCACCAAGGGTTAATTCTTCTTAAATGATAATACATGAATCCCTTAAGAAGCCTTTTTTTTATACGTATTTAGTAATAAGTAATACTTTATAAAAAAACTGACATCCTTTTTAAAAAAAAGTTTCTACCGAAAATTAATTAATAAACAGCTCTTTTGTATTAATTTGAAGATATGTAAAATGTAATACGTAAGAGAGTACATTTTCTCTATGCCTTTAAAGTCCTGAATTATTTAGTTGAAAAGGTTTCTGTATTATCATTATTTTTATTTGTCGCTTATTTCAAATACTGCGTTTTCTTTGCTGTTAAAATGATTTTTATGTTGAAATTACCGTCCTCCGAAGTCATGGTGAGGACCTCTCGGGAAGCGGGACCTCGTCCCTTGTCATTGTAGGCCTGCACCACCACACTGTATTTAGTGAAATTTTTCAGTCCTGAGATTCGGAGAGACATATTTCGGGCCGATTCCTCTGGCGCCTCCACCGTCTTGAAGCTATAAGGCGCCGAGGCTCCGACCACTTGGTAGCCCACATAGTATCCACGAAGTTTACCATTCCAGTGCTCTTTCAGTGGCGGCTGAAAAGGAAAAAAATAAGTTATCAATAGTCTTATCAGATACGGAACGTTAATCAGTGAGAAACAGAAACTAAAAAAAAATTGATTGTAATTTTAAATGACTATTTGCAATAATAAAATAACCATGTATCCGTATATATATATATATATATATATATATAGTTAAAATGAGTTAATTTAAAGATATTTAAATAGACATTTAAATTACAATACTTTGTGATACCTTTTTCCGATAATAATTTAACTTATCCTCAATCAAACATGCGTACTTTAACCTTCACGCATATATTAACCTTACATTTACACTACTGTACGTTTAAATTAAAATAGATATTGTAAAAAAAGTAGGATAAAAAGATCGAAACAATGGTTGAAATGTAGTACTGCCCAATACATATAAAGTTTATATTATTTAATTCGTTTTCTTTAAGTTTTAATACGATTTGTTAAAAGGTTGGATTTCATTTGCAAAAAGTTGAATTTCATTTGCAAAAGGTTTAATTTCATTTGCAAAAGGATGA
>JAFIDM010014012.1:22429547-22442791 GCA_023159025.1 Thereuonema tuberculata
AGGTTTAATTTCATTTGCAAAAGGATGAATTTCATTTGCAAAAGGTTGAATTTCATTTGCAAAAGGTTGAATTTCATTTGCAAAAGGTTTAATTTCATTTGCAAAAGGATGAATTTCATTTGCAAAAGGTTGAATTTCATTTGCAAAAGGTTTAATTTCATTTGCAAAAGGATGAATTTCATTTGCAAAAGGTTGAATTTCATTTGCAAAAGGATGAATTTCATTTGCAAAAGGATTAATTTCATTTGCAAAAGGGTGAATTTGAAGTGTAAAAACTGTATTATATGTAAGCTTACATTTGTTCAGTACTAATTTGTGTCACTTTAACTGTCATTACTCTTTTCTGATTTGAGGAACATTTCATAAAACATCTTTAAATTACTTTACCTTCCATGTAACTTTGATAGTTTGTGTATCTAATGCTTCAACTTCAACTTCTTGTGGAGAACCAGATGGAGCTGATTAGCAAAAAAAAAAAAAAAAAAAAAGAGAAAATAAATAATAATTATACGAAGGAAAGGCACTGTAAAAGAAAATCATCTGAGAAAGAAAAGAAATCCATAATGTAGCAGTAGATTTATCATTTTTTATAAATAAATTGTCATATTTATATTGTACTGTTTTCCAGGAGTGTGTCACTGGTCTGATCCCGTAGTTGCTAGATCGTTTAGCATTAATCATCACAAGGAGGCGATCATGGACATGGCAAATGTGCTGATTGTTTATGTATCGGGGAAAGAGTAGAATCTCATTGTGACTGCGGAACTCATCGATAAACCATCTGGAATGCCCAAATCATAGTCTACCCTGGCAATCTCAAAGATTTTGAGCCAATGCAATTGATTGGCTGAACAACTGAGATGTTAATATACAGGCAGATTATATATTACTTATTCCCCCTTTGCTTATCATATATTTATTTTATATTACCCTCTGTATGTTCTTTTATTATACTGTATTGTTGACCCATACGCTCAATAAATAAATAATGTAAGTGAAGTGAATGTAATTGCTACGAAAGATGATAGAAATGTCATGAGACATTATAAATCTTATCTTTTAGATATTAAAATTCACTAAAAAATACTTTATAACACAAGTAAAATAAGAAAATTAAATTTAAAAGCCTTTCATGTTAATTATTAAGCTTTCTTATTTATTTTGAAGAAGAGTGCTGAAAAAAGTATTTGGACTTATGTGTGTTTTTTTCGTTTTTGTACAGAAAATATTTCGCCAGTGTTTATGCGTTCACTTTATTAGTTTCTAAATATTCACATAAATGTTGGCTTTCATAAGAACACTAATATTAACTTATTTCGATAACCTAAAATTGTCATCATAAATTAAATTAAATTGTTCAATAAATGTTAAGAGAAAGGGGACCCGTTGTTGAAAGTGGAAAAGCAATATATTTGAATGGGTGGTCACTTCTACCTTCTTCTGGTACAGTCGCATTAATCAGTTCACTTGGTTCGCTTCGACCAATCTCATTTTCTGCAATCACTCGGAAGTTATAGTGGGTGGCGGGTTGGAGTCCTTTCACCAGAGCTGATGTCTCAGTGCTGTTAACTGTCTGCGATTCGGTACTTTTCTCCCAATTCTCTGTGGAAAGAAATGAACTTCTGTATTAAAAAACAGAAAGTTTTGTTTGTGATTTGTGACTAATATATTAATTATTATATTTCGTTAGATTTGTGCTGAAAAATATTTTTCTTGTTTCTTTAATTTAATTATTATATTCTATAATCCTTTTTTAACAGGATGTCAACATGTCAACATTGTCAACATGTCAACACATTAGCAGGGCATGTTGTAAAACCGAAAATCGAAAGTAGGTAAGGAAGCAAAGTCAACTTGAAATTTACTGATAATTTTTATTTAAGTATTTAAAGCAAAACAAAAATGAAAAAGGTAGAATCTATTATTGCCAACCTGTCACTTTTTTATATTGTACGTAATATCGTCTGACAGGACTGTTTCCATCGAAAGGACTTGTCCAAGAGATTCGAATGGATCTATTGCCTAAATCTTGCAAAATGGGTGTTTTTATTATATCTGGAACCTCTGAATAAGAGAAATAAAAAGAATTAAAAGGCTCAAAAGAAAATCATTGTTTTATATTTAAATAATACGAGATAAACATTAACATCAAGAAGAATTTCAAAAAAATTAATTAGTTTGTAAATAATTTAATTCAAATTAATGATACCTATTTTTCATCAAAACATCAAGTAAACAACATTTCTGATTAAAAATACCGATATATTAACGCCAGTAAAAGTTATTATGTATACCTTGGAAATCTTACTAGTATGTGATAAGGCTGCAAGTGTGAATTGTACTTCTGTTAATGGATTGCAAGACGCTGAATTAGTTTAATCGCAGCGTTAATTAAAAAGTTAGTGTACAGCTTTCCTTATAATAACGAGTGCCGCCAAGATGCAATTTCATTTGAAAGAGATAAATAACAATTCTGAAAATTGAAGTTTCGGAGACCTTACTGACAAAGTTATTTGACAAACGAGACAGCAATTCTCTGAACTGTAATTTTTAGAATTATTACATTATTTCTTTTAAATGAAAGGGGATTTTGCAGAACCCATTATTATAAAGTGGTTATTCATGTTTGATGCGCAGAAGCATCCATGATTACTTTTCAGTAAAACACTGTAACTTACCTTGAACGGTAACGCTGATATTTCGGCGATCACTACCATATGGATTATGAGCCACACATGTGAAATTCGTTCCATCTCTCCTATCAGCGTCGACCACTATTAACTCCGATGCTGTCATGTTAGGGGCGGGGATAACGTTCATTTTATACCTAAGGAAAGAAAACAAGATGTATATTAGAAAAAAAAAAAACATTAAAAAAATACATTTCTGATGCACTATACTGCTTTTACTCGATACAGACATTGCCTGAAAATGAGAATACAACTACCAGCACTTTTTGAAATTATTCTATCATTCTTTCTTTCTTTATATAAAGGCCGTTTTAGCCGTATCATTTCAATAGACAATCTCTGTGCAATCAGAGGGCCATGGCGTGATAGAAAGGACATTGCCTATACTACTGTAATATAGGTTCTATTTTCAAAGGACGTCGCATGCCGTTTCGTAGGAGCTATGTGAGCGCACACAGTGCTCCTGGTGGCGAATTGAAGAACTTGAAGTCCACGATTTGTATCTATTTATTCAAAATTACTGAATTAAAATTAATTTTCAGGAACAGAGGTCATATCTTTTCCCTATGATTTCGTGGAGGCTTCCAGAAAAAGCTACATTGTTAACCAAAATCATAACAGAATTTCGGCCTGAAAATTTGAAGAAGCAAGCGATTGAAATCTCGAAAACATATCGTTGTTGGTCGAGATTTAACGAGAAATATCAAAAACCGTAGAAATACAGAAAGATGAAAAAATGAAATACAGTAAAACCCCGTTATTACGCTCGTCAAGGGACCATGACCTACAAGCGTAATAAGCGGGATGGCGCTATAGACGGGAAATGATTTATTTGATGGGGAAAGATTTGGACACCATTTTACAGGTGTCATACTTGATTCTGCAATAGATATAGTGCAAATATGAGCTTATTTCCTATTAAAAAGATCTTTGATTGTGGTTTGCCGTGTGTGTGTGCTACTGTAAGAATTAAGACATTTTCAATGCGGTTCAGGTAATTATTAACGTCAATTGATACACCACTAGGAGCACTACTAATATATTTTCGGAGCACATTTAGTGCATTCTTTACTTTTTTACGTTTGCAACAACCCTTCGCTGCATCGGTAATTGCATCCCTGTTTTTCATTATTGTTCGCAGATTGGACGAGGGAATTCCTAGAGATTCTGCGAAATCCTTCTGACTTCTGTAGAATTCTCGTCGTACTTACGGAGAATTTGCAATTTTTCACTTATAGAAAGGGATTTCCGCTTCAACATTTTGCACTACTGTATCACAGACCCGCACTTCACAGAGTTCAAAGATTCCCTCCTACCAGGGAAAAAAAAAAAAAGAATCTTTACAGTGTTACATTTCTTTTCGATACAAAATTTCCGATATAAAAACAGCGCTACAAGCGGGATTTGAAGCTTTATAAGAGGGTAAAAGTATACAGAAATATATAGAAAATTCCAGGGACCGTACAAAAGGAGCGTAAAGAACGGGATAGTGCTATAAGCGGGAGCGTAATAACGGGGTTTTACTGTATTTATTTCCTGTTTCAAGTAATTAAAAATATTCTCTCATCTATTCAATGCATTGAGTAATGGATTTTATATAAATCAATGTTCATTTTCGTAAATAAAACGTAAGGATGACGTAATTAACAAGTCATCGTCTGATGAAGGCGATATAGAACGTTTTAGTTCCACTTTTAAAGCTTTTAATTCACTGGCAATCTAACCTAACATTGCCATCGATATAGCCTACTGAAATAGCACGTCTAAAACAGCCTTAAAAGAGTTAAAAAGTTCTTTCAAATGTCCTCTATTTCACTGTTTACTTCATAGAACCTGCATCTCTATCCATAATTTGAACATAATTCATACAAGGTTACTTGTAATTCATACTGAGTGATAAAACTAAGTTTACTTACCTTCCGTCTGTAACAGGGTCCACTTGGTGATTCCCTGCAAACCAAGTGAAATTGAGAGGCTGATCTCCACGAGCTTGGCATTTCAGGTGGATGTTTTCACCTTTGCGTACAGTTAAGTTCTCATGTACAGCTTCGACTTCTGGAGGGACTAAAGGAGAAAATTATAATAAACCTTGAGCCACTGCTTTCAACAAAACATAAAAAAAAAGAATCTATTCAAGTTGTACTTACTTATTTGTAGCATTTTCATATCTGATTTTCATTTATCATATGATGAAGAAAGTAAAGCGACAGAATATTCTGGAGAAAATAACATTTCCGAATAAATATTGATGATGTTGGAGTAACATTATATAGAATGCCAATTTAAAGAAAATAATATGGATTATTCATCTGCTTTATCGCAGAAATTCAAAACTATTTATCTTAAAAAACGATTTAATTACTGCAAGCAACTAATGTCAGTATATTTACTTAAAATGCCAAAAATACAAACATTAAAAACTTCTTATTAAATTTAAATTATTTTTGGATTCTGTAGTTCTGTAGAAAGGGAGAGAGATTCTCTTTTCCTAAGAATTTTGTTTATGGTATGAATAAGTCTTTGAAATAAAAAAAGGCGAAATATCGCCAAGGAGCTAAGATATTACAGTAATTTAATAAGAAGTAACAAATGTGAGTATTTATTTGGTTGTTGAAAAACTTGATTGTTAGAGATCAAAATCAAAACCACAATAAATGCTGCCTTTAATATGTTTTGAAATAACGTAATTTAGATAATTATTAGAATTCCTAAAATGAGATTTGTGGAATGTGCTTACAGTTAACTGTCAGGTAGACCACCGTACTCAAATCACGACCAATCCCATTGGCCGCTTGACAGACGTAATGTCCTCGATGGAAATTGGATGCCTTCTCAATGTACAGCGATCTGTTGTGTAGGAGACGAAATTCCATTCCATCTAAAATAGGCTCGTGCTGATCTCCCGGAGAAGTTCCTAAAAATAATTTTCAGAGAAAATTTAGAGGAAAGGATTCATTTTAATTCTGTTTACCAAATGTCTAGAGTCAACTAAATCTATAAAAACTATTGGAAAACTACTGGATCACTGCAGAAAAAGTGACTTGAAGATATAAGAGCTTATTTTTTTTCTTTGAAATTTTGAATTTAATTAGCTGCTTCCTATTTGGTTTGATTTAAATTTTCTATTTGTATTTTTTTATCTTACATTATCCATATTTTTTTAAAGGCTTTTCAAAATTCAATCGAGATATTCTGACAAGTTTGATCTTCATTATCGAAAAACAGAGAATCGTTTTCTTATCTGAAAATTCATTGTTAAGAAATAAGTATCAGCCAACACACAAATAACTTTAAGAAATAACAAATTATAATTAACAATAAAAAAGGATACATACTCTGCCGTTGCTGAGCTCATTTTCAACAAAAAACAAACAACAAAATTTTTTAGTTGAAAATGAACTCCGCAAAGGCAGCTCGAAAGCTCCAGAATACGTATGTATGTTTTTTTATATTGTTAATTATAATTTATTATTTTTTTAAAGTTATTTGTGTGTTGGCTGATACTTATTTCTTCACTATGAATTAACGAGCACACGTAAAAACTTTCTCCTTCACTATTTTAATCCTTAAAACTTATTTCCTTTTCATTGATAAAACTATACTGCAAAGAAATATCCATTTATTGCTACTCCTTGAAATTCGGAGAATCTCCAATAATAGTGCAAAGTCTATATAAGACCAACCGAGATGGTAATTGTTTGTCTCAAGCTTTCTCACTGAAATAATTCCTAGTCAAATCTAACGATAAAAGTACTATTAATGTTCTATATTCATTAATTTTCAGCAGAAATAAAAGGGAGGCTGAATCTGTTAACTAGAATTTATATAAATGATATTTTTTTCATTCATAAAATTAGTAAAATAAATCCTATTTGGTTATAATGTCTCAGCTATTAACTAAATATTATTTTCAATTATTAACTCAGTAATGAATTCAAATTCACTAGATGAAATTTGAGATACTGCATATACTAATTGTAAATTTTATAAAGTTTTTTTTTCTTTTTTCTTTTTTTTCCCCTCGACTAAGCACTAACTAAGGTAAGAATTCTGTTTGCAGATATTCTCAATAATTATTTTTTTTATTGAAATAGAAAATTGTTAACAACTTATAAAATCTGAAGTTTTTAATAAAGTTATAGTCGAAAATTGGATTATTCATATTACAAAGCAGTAAGATTCAATAGTAATATCATATATTGTACAGCGAATTCTAGAATATAATGTTATGTAATCCACCTTTTTTTAAAAAAAAGTTCATAGTGAAAATGGAGAGGAACCATTTGTAGAATCTGAGTTGCTAATAGATTGCCTAGTAATACAAAGAAATAACTATTAGATCTCTATAATATACACAATCCATTCTTTGAATTTTTTTTAAATACAACACCATAAAAACATTTAAAAAAATCAAATCAAAACAAAAATGCTAAACATCAGTAAAAGCAATCGTCAGGATCGCAGTGGTGCCTCAAAAGCAAAAATAAACAATAAAAAATAAAACTAATGAAAAATTATTGAGAAAATTCATGTGCCAGCAGTCCATCTATTTCAATGAATTTCTTAATGCTTAAAAAAATTCAATCTGCACATTGAATTCTAATAAACAACAAAGGATGAGACCAAATTGTTTACCAAGTGACATCCTGCAGCAACTGTTATACGCTATTTGGTGATCAACAGCCAGGAGAGGTCACCAGTAAATAACGAGGTCTCAGTACCGAGGCTAATAGGAATAATCGTCGGATTCGCAGTGGTGTCTCAAAAGCAAAAATAAACAATAAAAAACTCACTAATATCATTAAAATAAACACTAGTATCTTTAGTGAGTTTTATTGTTTATTTTTGCTTTGAGGCACCACTGCAATTCCGTCGATTATTCGTTGTATATTGGTGGCAGCTCCTGACTGATGATCGCCAAAGATCCTGAAACAGCTGTTCCAGAATATCACTTGCTAAATTCTTCGGTCTCACCTTTTGTTGTTTATCAGTAAAAGTACGTTATTTTCAATAAATTCTCGATTATTAAAAAATGAAAAATGTGAATTGTATCTCAATTACGTTCACTGGTAATGAATAGAACTATCTTTACAATTTCTCATCTTCTCTTTAGAGGGGACTGGTATAAATGTAAATTGAGACTATGTGCACTTTTCCAATTGGGTTAATTAAATATTCTTTGATAATTTCCATCAATGGATAAGAATGACAGGCATCTTTACTATTTACAATTCATGATTATTTTTATCTCTAAATTGTTTCCAATATGTTAAAGTTCAATATATGTATGAGATCTTACAAAAAATATAATTTTACCAATTTTAAACAGTGAATCATTTTGAATATTTCGAAGTTTCCTTCTTAATTTTAATTAGTTTCATTTCTTAATTTACGTTTGGATTATTCAAAGTTTAGCAGTAAGATGAATTTAATTACATAAGTCAACTTCAAAGTCTCCACTTTCAATGCATAGGGTTTACGTACATGAAAATGGATATGTGCTGCAACGTCTACTGTATGACTGTTTTTACACTATGGGATGACCAGCTATGGGTTGGTTAATGGTGCATCTAGGCCAAACAATTTATTAACTAGGTGCAGACACACACACATAGAAATAGAAAAAAAGATTTTTATGTACCGTAGTTGAACGAGGTTTTGAACCCACCCTGAGCTTTCATCCACGTGATGGTTGGTTCTGGAACCCCTTCGGCCATGCAGTGCATCATGACATTGTTGCCAGCGAGCACTGCTGTGTCTGCTGGTTCGACTACCCACTTAGGCGGAACTGACAAGCAAAAGGAGAAAAGCAGATATAGCCATGTTTCTATTAAAGCCTGTTTCGATTAGAAATACTACCAAAATTGTTGATACCGTTACGAAAAGTTGCCATCGTTCAATGGATTTCTTCAAATCTTTAATCATATAAGCTTAAGTGTTATAATTAGCAATGAAAATAATTTCGATATAAAACATTTACAGATTTATGTATTAATAGTTCTACAAATGCAGCTGAAATAGTTGGAAGTTTAATTTTCTGATTTACAATTTAGTGTTCCCATGTCACAGTTGCCTTAAGGCTACGATAAATTTGTGTTCTTATATAGTTATCAGTACAGTTACTTATCTTATTAATTATCTTATAAATTAATTAAAATGGAAACTACCTGCAAATATACGTAGTTTAATTTTAGACAAGTCTTGTAGTGATCCGTCATTTTATTGAAGAAAAAAGTTACTCCCATTGTTGCAAAAAAGCCATAAAAGGCAGAACGTTGGCAACTTTCCTCAACGATCATAGAGCTATTCAATAGTTAGTATTCAATAATTATAGTAAACGTGCACTGATGAATATAAGGAAACTGTAGGAAATTGTTTTTTGTTATGTTATAACAGAACGAAAATGAAGTAGTACACAAACAGAGCTGGCTGACCTTTGACGACGAGTTGGGCGGAGTGGGTGGCGGTGGCTGCAGTATTACTGGCATAACAGGTATAATTTCCCTGATGCGCTGGGGTCAGCGGGTCAATGGATAATACGCTCGAATATTCGTCAAAGTTCCGGATGGTGATTCCCTGATCCTTGGCTATCTCCTTTCCATCCTTTTCCCAACGTATGGTTAGAGGCAAATCACCGCGGCTCACGACGCAAGACACGCGGACCAACATTCCTTCGAATAAGTGCTCGTCTTGAAATGTAAAAGGTACGATCTTGGGAGGAACTACAAAAAAAAATCAAAACATATACACAGTTATTGAAAGATGATTAAAAGACAATTCATTTCCATTTCATGAAAGCTAAGATGAATGTCTTGAAACACTGTTAATATTATAACTACTATTACGGAGAAACTAGAAATTGAAGTTTCAAGGCTGTATTCTCTTTTACTAAATATAGATGTCAAAAATCAGCGGAAAGAGAAGATATAATTCTAAAATTTGATTACCGTTGACCGAGAGTTCCGCCGTGTGCTGAACAGATGCCGCATCATTCGTGGCCATACACGTGTAGTTGCCGTTGTGTCTTGAGGTAACAACAGCGATCGTCAGGATACTAGAGAACTCGTCCAGTTCTCGTATTGTAACCCCGAGGTCAAACGGGATTGGCTTACCGTCCTTCAACCACTTAATGGCCAAAGGAACATCTCCTTCACTGACGACGCACTGAAGTCTAGCCCGCGCTCCCTCACGAAGTAGCTCATCCTGGAAGGAGAACGGGGTAATTTTGGGAGGAACTGAAGGAAAAAAGAAACGAAAAGAATTAAAAAAAAAACACATAAGATTTTGGAATAAGTTGGACACTATTGGATACAAAAAAAAAGCATAGCAGACAAGAAAGAAAAAAAATTCTTTAAGATCGTTGACATAGATGACAAAGAGATAACATCACTGTAGGATTGTAAGTTTAAGAAAAACGAATGAAATATTTTAATGTCTCAGACTTACGATAGACTGTAGGCCAAGTAACACTAGTCATACAATAATTGCAATAATGTGATTTATTACGTTTATCTGGTTATGATTACAGATATGATAAAGTAACTAAATGTCCACTGATTTCATATTATACTTTTTCGGTAAAAGAATCCGGAACATTACAGAAACATCCATCAATAAGAACTGAGTATTATGGTTAAAGCTAAGACATTTTAAATACACTGCTCACAAACTTTAGAGGATATTACGAAATGAATCTCACACCCAAAAACAGAGACGTTTGAATTTATTTATTAAACAACATTATCAGAGAAGCAAATGACACGAAAATGGAAGTTATCTGAATATGCAAATGTGATGCAAAACGTTAATTTGCATGTTTGCCCACAATACTGTATAAAAAGGCTGGCGCTGCTGGGTTATTTCCACTTTCCTGGAATAACAATAAGTGACAGAATCGTCGAATGTCACCTGAAAATGCCCCTGCAACATGATTTACCGAATCTGAAGCATGGAGAGTCATAGGGCGTCTTGAAGCTGATAAAACGCAGATGACAGTGGCTGCAGCGGTTGGAACCTTCCAAAGCTTGATTAGCAGACTCTGGAATCGCTTCAGAGAGACTAGCACAGACCACGGCAGGGCCGCCCTGGTGCCACCACTGCAAGAGATGAGCGCTACTTGACGCTAACAGCACGAAGGAACCGGCGAAGCAATGCGACTGAGCTGCGGGGACAGTTTCTCGCTGCTACTCGACAACGGGTGTGTGCTCAGACGTTGCGAAATCGACTGTGTCACGGTGAACTGTATGCCCGGCGACCAATTGTATGCATTCCGTTAACTGCTGTACATCTCAGAACCCGGAGAAGGTGGGCTGAAATCCATCTTGGACCCGTGAAGAGGGGTCCAAAGTTCTCTTCAGTGACGAGTCAAGATCCAGCCTGCAGCCTGACAATCATCGTGCCCGATCTGGCGTGAACGTGGAACATGGAGTATCCACGTTTCGTACATGAAAGACATTCCTTTGGTGGAGTTGGAATCATGGTGTGTGCAGGCATCAGCGTTGGTGGTCGTACTGACCCCCATGTTGTTAGAAATGGAACGATGAATGCTGTAAGATATCGGGATGAAATTCTACATCCTATAGTGGTTACCTACGCTGGAGCAGTTAGGGCCAACTTTCTTTTTATGGACGATACTGCACACCCCCACCGTGCGCATCTCCTCAACAACAGGCTGCAAGAGGCTGGAATCGAGCGCATGGACTGACCTTCACGTTCTCCAACCTGAATCCCATCGAACATACTTGGGATGCACTAGGAAGACGTATTGCCAGTCACCAAATACCTCCCATAACACTTCCTCAGCTGGAAGTGTCCTGGTGCCCCGAGTGGCCACAAGTTGCCCTGGTGTGCGAGTGGCCACGAATCCCACAGGAACTGCTGGACAATTTGATCCTCTCCACGCCTCATCGCTGTCAGTTTGTTGTATCAGTCTCAGGTGACCATACACCCAACTGAACAGTCAATGTGCGACACCTTTTTCATGTTTGACATGCGAATATTAACCTCGTCCATGTATAACATCCTGCTCAATCCGAATAAATGGATTCTGCACGTCATTTCCATATTCAGACAACTTCCATTTTCGTATTATTTGCTTCTCTGATAATGTTCTTGAATAAATAAACTCAAATGCCTCTTGTTTTTGAATGTATTAAACTCTTTTCGCAATATTCCCTAAATTTTGTGAGCAGTGTATTATTCAAAATTCATTTAATAGAATACAATAGTGAAAACGCCAATAAAACACCGATTTTTTTTATTCAGTGACAATTCTGTATTAATGTCTAATCCAATACCAGAAATACAGTCTATTTAATTATCTTCTAATAGAGCTATCTTTGTAATATTTTTGATATCTTGAAAATGTTAGTTCTTTATATATTCATTTTAAGTGGAATTCAGTTCTACAAATGAAACTTCACTTTGATTAATTAATTAATTTGTTTATTTAACCTTATCTTAATCTGACAAAAGATCAATAACGTTGTATTTGATCGCTATTTAACAATTTATTGATTAGCTATTAATTAATTAATTGCTATCATGTATTAATCAGTTATCAGTGATTAGATAACCAGATTTCAAAATTAATTGCCTTAAACAAGAAAATTAACTTTCAGGCAAACAGAATTTCACATTGTATTCTTGATCGTTTAAACACAACTTATTTACATTCTATTCTACAAACAATATTTTCATCATAAATCACTAAATTAGAAATTTCTGTTCCATATCAGTTCTAAGATTTTCTTGTTTAATTATTGTTTGGTCAAATTACGGTATGGGCAAACAAACAGTAGTGAAAGACAGGAAACGGAAGTGGAGCAGAAAATATAATTAAAATATCAGTTACATAGTACAGGAATACCCTAAAATCCATCCAAGTTGTATACATATATTCTAAATATTCACCGTTACGACGGACACGGTTTATACCGTTCCTGCTAATTTTCTATCTTGCGATGATATGGCCAGGCACGCTGCAGCTGTATGACAGGTTAGCACTTGTTCAAAGAGACGGCCGTGATTCTTGTTTGCTGTTATGATTCGTGGTCGTGCCACCTTTAGATCGAAATTTTTGGAGGACGCCAACAATCACACTGTCACTTGGGGTGTGTTTCCGAAACGTAGCCTGAAACCACTCCTTCACAAATGCAAAACTGGGTTCATCTTTTTTAACTAGACCTTATGAACGGGTGTAATATTCGACTAAAAAATACCTTTTCTCCTGTGCTACGAACCATTGTTGCCTCGACTGATTCAAAACCTAACACCAGTTACTATACAATTTATATGCAAATAGACTGTGATTGTATTTAACTTATTTACATTTTGGTATTTTCTTGATTCCTGAGGAGCACAAAGAATTATAAAATAATATGTATTTTATTAAGAAAAACAAGCAAGCCATTTCATAGCTATAGAGTTTTTAGTTCCTTCCCTGGCACCCCTCGGCTTCCCTGCTGACTGAGAAAATGATCTCGGAACCCAAGGCCACGTGCCCTTCGTGTGTGTGTGTGTGTGTGTGTGTGTGTGTGTGTGTGTGTGTGTGTG
>JAFIDM010014012.1:22442801-22577949 GCA_023159025.1 Thereuonema tuberculata
GTGTGTGTGTGTGTGTGTGTGTGTGTGTGTGTGTGTGTGTGTGTGGTGAGTGTTTGTGGCAGGGAAGCAGACAAAAAATGAACGGTTTAGCCTTTGACCTCACTTGATTTACGGTTGATACACGTCGATGAAAAATGAAATGTCGGCATCCTAACACACCTTATTTATAAGGTTTCGGAAGAGTAGCGGGCAGGAAAACCCAATGTTTTCTTTTGTAAATATGGATATTGTATACAATATCCGTAATGTATAAAAGATATATAACAGTTTAATCTATCTTTTTTTTAGATAACTTTTATTTTTTCAGTATGCTTAGAGATTATATCGTTAAAGGCAACCATCTATCAATAAATTATTCAACTGACGAATTGTAGAGACAACTGTATCTTGTAGCATGTTATGTTACATATGAGAGAGAGAATGATCATATAAGAACATTCCATAAATTTAACCAGCCTTCAGGTCCAACCAGACCTGAAGACGATTCCTGAACAGTAGGACGCGAATCGCCTCCTCCATCTTCCTTTCAGCGATGTGGGAAATACCCCAGAGTCTCGTATGCAGTAACTCTGGTCGGACAGTATCTTAATAGATCTTTCCCAATACTTGCTTCTCAAGGAATATATAAGATTTTATTCGGGGAGGGGCCAAGCTGGAGACTCGATCTTCAACAACCAAAGAAAGTAACAGCATCTTCAAAATTTCGCGAGGGTGGGAGGGTTCTCTCAATCGCCCATTTAATGAAAAAAAATAAAAAAACTACTTCATATTTCGAGCTTCGGGAAGAGCGTGTAGAGCCCTCTTGGTTCCCCCACATGCAACGCCGATGATGTTGTTTATGATTTTAAATCAGCGAAGACTTCTTTTGACCAAAATCGGTAATAGAACAGATTAATATACTTTAGGAAAGTGATTAGAAAACTTAATAGTTCATAAATTCAATCAATGTCCAGGGATTTTGTAATATAATGTGATTGTATTTTAATATTGTTTGGGGAGATATTACCAGTTATCTTATACCGAAATTATCAGAATTACACTCCACAATGGGAAAGAATTGCTTTTAATGGCTTAGATATCAATCAAGGAGGCGGTCAGACTTCAATCATTCTTCAACGAAGGGAAATAATCATTGGAGAAAGAAAGAAACATTCAAGCCCGCGCCGGGATTCGAACCCAGCTCGTTCTGATACAGCAGTCGCTTGGAAGACCATCGATTTGACCACAAGGCTAAGCTGTAACGGCACAAATAGCCAATCAGAAGACAAAAATAAAGTACGATCAAACTAAATCAAACATGCATTCTTCCTTCTTCCTTTCTGTATTTCGGATGATGAAGAAGTTACAATCCCGTCAAATTCTTCGCATTATTAAAGAAACGAAATATCATTTAAACGAACTTATAATTGTAAGTTGTTAGTTGGTTGTTAAAACAGATGTAATTCAACTAATTAAGTTTTATCGTGTACTTTACATAAAGTTTTAACTTTTCTAACATTTCATTTTTCCTTGATATTAAATACGGCCATTAAACAAGGAAACAGTTTACGAAGTTCCACCAAGCTCATTTGGAGAACGTCTTCTATAAATTGAGACCAATAAACATCAGGATCAATCAGGGAATGAATTTACATCTTGGTTGAAGCATTGAGCGGTTTATCGTCGGTCAGTTTTAATGAAGGAAAAGCGAAGAGAAATCTTCGGGGAATGAATCGAATCCGTAGACTGTAATCATTACATTTTAGTTACAGATAAATCATGATTTCAAAATACTGCTAATGAAGGAAATGAAATAGATAATACCATCAATAAAGTATTATTAACGTTGATGATTTACAAAAAGTCGAAACATAATGAAGGTGTTTGAATTCAGGTTTCGAAAGTTTAAGACAGCCACAACTTTCATTTGTGGTGTTGTCAATATTTACGATGTACTTATCATTCTCAATGACGTCGCATTTATTACATAGCTGAGATCGAAGAAAATTTCGGATATTCAAAAAGGAAGATTTGGCATGAGAAGAATATTAAATCCACCAGAGACACATTTGTATGTGCTTTGTCAGCAAGATTTAAACCCGCATATTACAAAGATCCTAATACTATATTTTTAGCAATAGAAGCTTAGGGATTTGTCAACGACATTTTCTTCAGTTAACATATAAATCCCGAATTTTCTCTCGACGAAATAATGTTCTTTATTATGGAGTCTCAAACACGTTGCAAAGTGTTTAGCCCGCTGTATGATACTACGGATGGAATGAACATTTCTCTAAATCAGAATGCTCTGTTATCATCACTATAAGAGTAACCAGTGAAATGGCACCAAATGATTTTGTAAAACTGTTATAAAATTGAAACTCTTTCTTTCACATTAAAGCATCACCATTCTTTATAAAATCAAAGCAAATGATCGTAAAAAGTTTGTTTATACTATTGTGGTGAATATTCTAATTCACCTAAAATAACTGCACTCAGCAACGCGACTTTAGAATTGCAGAAATGAAGGTTAATGCGGTGGTGATGACTGGTTCATATTTTCCTTCATTGTTGGAGAGGAAATTATTTTACTTCGTTTTTATATTTAGTTTTCATTTTGACATTTGTTGAGCCAATTTTTGTTTTAATCCTGAGTTTGAGTAGGAAAGCCTATGGGAATTCTGACGGATGTGGTGTAGGGGGGTGGGAGCAATAAGAACGAAATATCTATCTTAGAGTCCTTTAAACTATCAAAACGTAGTGACGATACAGAAATGCAGTTTTCGCTTCTACTTCGATGAAGGTTTTTTAAACATTTACTCATTTGGTTAGTTTCTCGTCTAGAAACGGGGCTATCAAATATTGACTAAATGAACAACTAATTTTTCTGTGATATATTGAGAATTGAACACTTATATTTTTGTAGCTTTAAATAAAGGGATATTTGGACGTGATGCTTGAACACAGGATAAGATCAAAATGATCCTGGATATTACTTAGCAAGGAATTATGTCATCTTCTTGACAGCTAATTTATCACTGACCCTTTGACATTTAATAACAGAAACGAAGTTCAGAGTGAAATAGCAATGGCATCACGTCTTCCAAAGAGAGAATTCTATCTAAGGATGTCGAAGATTCTTTTAAATAGTATAAGGAGTGACTAGAGGCTTATTATTTTGCGGACCCTTTTTGGCTATCATACAGTGATTGACAGTATTGTTTTCCATTAGCTTGCAATAATAAAAATGATCTAAAAGAAATAACACATGTTTTAGATCATTTTTATCAGAGTCACTGGTTTGAAGGCAAAACTTCCGTGCATCTAGAACAATGTTTCCCAAAGGGAGTGGTACTACCGGGAGTTATAGGACATAGGCAGAAATGTAGATACATAAAAGAACGCAACTTGTCCCTACATCTAATTTTTGTTCGCTTATGTAAATCTCCAGGAGCTGGGGGCTGAGTATTTTTTTTTCTCAAAAGGGGACGGTAGACCAAATAAATTTAGGAACCTATGATCTAGAAGTACGATCTCTAGGCACAGAATCATCAGAACATATCTATGCACAGAATTTCTCTAACCCTTATTGTTCCTGTATTATACAGGAAATACAATGCTTCTAACTCTATGCAGAAACCTAAAATAGATTGCTAAATTTGTTCATGTTTTATGTAAATATAAGTTACCCAAAGCTAAAAACAGAATCTCTGTAGTGTCTTTAAAAAACAACTTTTACGAAATGTGACTCCGTCTAGCGAACAATAAGAGCTCTTTTACAGTTTTTGATTGGATTAAGGTGATGATTGTTTCATTTTCTGATCGATGGTTTTGTTTCATTTTACAATATTTCGTTTTTCTTTATCGATGGGTTATAAGATTCAGTTAATTAAATTTCTTGCAGATCTCGGATCTTCATTGCAAATATTAATTATTCCAATAAAAAAATGAAGGAAACGTGGAAGGGTTTCGTGAGAATGGATATCGATTTCGAGTAAATAATCCTCTTAATAATGACATCTGAAATAGGCAGACATGATACCTCATCACTACATTTACTCATAATTTATGAAGAGTTTCTTATTTACTGAAGTGCCTTCATTAGTTGTAAGGCGAAGAACTTAGATGAAAGGAAATCCCCAGCTCACAACATTCAATTTCCTCCTGTTTTTATGATCTCCATCCAGGAACTCGTTACCATGGATTTGAGCCGCGGGAAGGGAGCTTTCTTCAATCCGGCATTTTGTATGGGATGAGAGATAAGAAGAATGTCGAGAAGGGGAAATAAATGGAGGGAGGGAGGGGATGAGGAAGCTGCAAATGAGGTCGAAGGAACGAAAAAGACGTTAGGAAAGACGAGGAATAAAAGTTTCCATCTTTCAATTGTCGTTGTACTTTTAAGCAAGAGCTCTTGACATAATTTTTGCTCTTTGCATACTATAATTTTCGAAATTTATAGTTAATCAAGTAAGAATTACAAATCTGTTAAATTATTTAATTTTAGCAGTGTCTCTATAACTGTCTCTATGAAATATAGATATCCATTTTGAAATCTAATTTATTTTTTTTTCTACAGAAGCTGTAACTTGAAAATCTATTTACTACCATTTATTAACCCTTGATCTTTAAACTATTTTTATGATTATACGCTAGGACGAAACGTTTACAAGAAAATTAAATATACTTATAACCCTTTCATTAGCTTTACTAATTTTAATTTCAGTTATCGTTTACGGTTGAATTATAAATACTAATCATATATTTCTTCATTTACTACCACAAGGTACTCCTGCAGCCCTAATATCATTTATAGTTATAATTGAAACATTAAAAATATTATTCGTCCAGGAACTCGAGCCATTCGTTTAGCTGCTATCATAATTGTAGGACAACTCCTAACTGCAATGATAGGATTAACAGGACCTCGCTTATCAATTATTCCTGTATCCTTACTAATTATTGGCCAAAATGCTTTTCTTATTCCTGAACCAACACTAGCTGTTATTCAATTGTATGTTTTTGGTTCACTTTCAGTACTTTATTCATCACAAGTACACTAATCAGCGCAAATATTTCATCCTTTCCATACTGTAGATGAAAGACCATAACCACTTACAGGAGGAATAAGAACTCTTATAGTAACCTTAGCAATAATTATATGGTTTCATTCCAATCATATAGACCTAACCGTATATCAATGATGACAAAACATTTCACGAGAAAGAACGATTGAAAGACCTCATACCTTAACAGTAGTTGCTGGTCTAAAATAAGAAATAAATCAATTTACCAAAATCAATTTTGGTTTCATTTTTCTTGCATTTTTTCATAGATCCATAAAATTTTCAAACCCAAAGAGAAAACACACATCTTATCCGAAGTTAACAAAGCAAACTATCATTTACATATTTTGAAGAGACAAATACACGAATGACTCGTTTTTCAGGCGCAATGGAACTTAAAGAGTATGAAAATCACGTCAACTTCGTCTCTTTGTCCGTGTGGATAAAACAACTCTACTCTCATTGGACCGATATTAATGAAACAGAGAAAACACTAATCCAGAAATTTAATGATGCAACCAAGATTTTGTCACATTTGATCGAAAAATAAGAACAATAATTTTATAAAACATTTCACAGGTAATTGCAACGATATTTCAATGTGTCTACAGGCAGTGATTACTTTTAAAATGTTCCTATTTCTTTCTTACAAGTAAGATAGCGTCAGTGAAACAACTCCTTTAACTTATTTCTTTTAAAACAAGAAAACCTGATTGTGCCTAAATACTACGATATAGCATATGGTATTATTCTTATTATATTTCAAGTAAAACATCATTACCATATGATCAGCAGTAACAAAGTGAAAAAGCCTCAAAGAATAATTACATGGACGGATTATTATTATTAACAGACATTATTTCTATTTTTCGGATTTCATTTAATGACGATTTGCTCTATATCTGTGAGCGTAAGTAAATGGTTAACTTATAATATTTAGTTAAAGGTTCTTGAATAGCTTTTAATTGATGTCCTTTTGTTGAATCTTCCCTCAATGTTAAGTTTTGAACTCTACGCTAGTGGGGATGCTTTAAAATTTTTCCCGAGGACGTAGATGGAAGACCTGGATGCCTCCATTTATATATAAGGAATTCGGAATTCAATGCAGAAACTATGAGTGAAAAAAAAGGTTTGTAACTAAAAAACGTTCCACTGGGCATTTTCATTTCTTTTCTCCATTTTCCATCCTGATAAGCAAAGAGTTCCAATGCAATCACTTTGAAATAACTGGAGGGGATCCTGAAAAACCAGTTCTTTACCCGATGAATTTCGTTAGGAACCTCTAGGACCCTGGCAGACATTTGCAGAGGGGGTCGGCAAGACCAAGTAATGGCTTCCGCTCTATCGATTTCTCTTCCCATCTTCTCCCTTTTCTTTTTTCCGTCTTCGTCTCTCCTGCCTAAGGCATATTTATTGAGTTAAACCTATGGGACTGAAAGACCAAGATCACCTTTCGAGAACAAGGTCTTTAATAGCAGAGAGAAAGAAAAATCAAGAATGACATCGATTAACTGATAACATTCTCATTAAAAACTTATTATCTACAATGGTTTTCCCTCTCACTTAGGAGCTCAAATAAAACTTTTTTCCTCTAATATCTCCAAATCGAACAATATCCGATACAAATCTACCTGAATGAATTTGTAAATAAAGTTTCATTAAATAGATTTAGACTCACCGATGAAAGCTTGGTAGCAAGCAGAAACTAGTTTGAGCTTATTAATGTTTTTAAATTGAAAATTTTTTTTAAGTTTTAAAGTTTTTTACAGTTTTTAATTTTTGATTCTTTTTTAACTTAAAAGGGTTTAAATGTATTAATTTTCATTGTGAATAATTTTAAACTGTATGTAGGCTGAACTTAGGACTTATTAACAAATTTCACACACGTAAAAATTCTATTGAAAGTTTTCATTTTATTCTACTAAGTATATAAAAAAAACAAATGTTCGTTTATTTGGTGGAATTCAAAGTGCGAAGATTTAAAAGCCTTCAAATAAAATCCAAAATTTACCGAAGTGATTAAAGAAAGTTCATAAAATTAAAAAATCGACTTCGGCTTTCTTTTGATAATCATTATCAAAATAAAAGACTTGGACATTTACAAAATGAAAGACCAATAACTGTTTTTGGTATTATTTCGAGAGTAATTTAATTTCATCAAATGATAAAAAATTAATTCTTCAATAATGAAGAATCTTTCAGATGGGTAGTGCTCAGTGCTTGTATTTCATAATCTATGGATATGTATTGAAACACTATTTACTTAGATATCACTTACCAATGTTCGTAAAATTTAAAATAAATCTCATTACTTTAAAATCTTTTCCTTTCCTACCAACAAAGCATTCTACGTTTTTGACGCTAAATGTAAAATACGTAAAATACAGAGTGATTCTACATTCAGAGGACAAATTTAAGGGGCGATAGGACACACTAAAACAATGTACGTCTGCAACTGTCGCGTTTAAACGGTAGAAGATCGTTGGCGAAACCTGTCCAATTGAGAGAGAATCGTTGCAGGTAAGCATGTGACCGTGTAGCGTGTGGATTTGTGTTTGCCCACACATTAACATAATACACATTAAACATTCCCTCACGTGTAAACAATGCTTCATCTGTGAAGAGCACATGTGATGAAAAATCCGATTGCACTGCACTCTACTGCATAAACCAGCGGCAGAAGTCTACGCGCCGAGGATAATCCTCAACTGCGTGAATTCTATATATATGAAATGGATGTAATTGCTCCTGGTGCAAAATTCTTTGTACGATGATTTGGCTCACATCTACGCTACGTCAACAGCTCTGGCGCTTGTGTCGGGACGTTCCTTAACCTATCGTAAAATGTAAACGCGACAGTTTCGGACATACATTGTTTGAAAAAAAGCGTTTGTTTTAGTGTGCCCCACCATCCCTTAAAGTTTGTCCTATGAATTTAGAATCACCCTATATACAATAAATTAATCTTAAGTAGAAAGGACGCGAACGTCTTATTTTATTTGATTTTCTATTAATGCCTGTTAGAAAAGGCTAAAATATAAACGGAAATGTTAAAATTTAAGTGAATTTGCCAAATACAAAAACGTAATAACAATTGAATTTCATATTGAAATCTGAAATATCGAATTTAGAGTTTCCTAAAATGTCAATTTCCATCAATTAACGAAATTCACACACCTATATCAAATTGCAAATTTCTGAATTTCAATGCTATTGATCATTTAAAGACTGACAAACATATATTTATGGCCTTCAAGTATTATATTGCATTAAAGTTGTATGTGTATTAATATCCAAAATTAAAGGACAATGTTCTGCAATTGATGTAGGTACAAAACATTTCGCCATTTTGTCCTCATTTTAATTGGTTTCCTGAGTTCGCTTCAGTATATTTGGAAAAGTTTGTTACGATTGTCATCTAAGAGCATGATGTTTTATGGCATTTAGGAGCATTTACGAACCCTAGTAAATGATACATTTTGTAAGCACTAGGTCTTATTAATAAACAGGGTATATCAGTTGGAACCTATCAATTTTCGTAACGACCTTTTCGGACTTTTCAGCAGCGCTTCGTCGATGGTATGTTGGCTCTCTTCAGTAGTGATTGTGGTGTTTGACCCTTTAGCAACAGAATCAGTCTCTTCAATTTTTTTCTTGATTGCAGTCATTGTTTTACGTTTTGGAGAATAACGTATTCCTCATTAAATAAACGTTGTTGCAGAGATGTTGACCTTCGATTCATAAATAAACTTTATGACAGACACACATTGCTTCAATGTCAACCGGAACGCACCACTTTTCCTGCCTGCCATTGTGAATTATCGCACGGTGACTAAGGAGCGTTCATGTCGCGGGAGTGCTCATATAGACGTCACAGGGTGCTCGTATCGACATCAGATGCATGCCAATTGTTGTACACACTGGATATTGTGAATATTATTATTGTGAAAACATATAAATGGCTCCCAGGAAGAATTTGCTGGTTGTCATGGTCCAAGTGAGACACCCTGTATATTAACAAAGAACGTAGATATTTATGTCTCTTTAAAGGGCTGTAAACATTTTTCTTTACAGAGTTTGGAGTCTGGCACTAGAATTGTTTTCACTTGCTTTTACAGTGAGATTTTTGCTTTTTAGTTTGAGGCGATATCATACATATTCCCACGATTTCAAATTTTTAAATAACTAGAACGTAGCTATTTTGAGGTTCCCTTCTCGTCACAATGTGATAACTGAAGAGATTACCTTGAGGTTCTAAGAAACCCTGTTGCAGCCTTCGTGCGCTTCGCCTGATGGTTTTTATCTAATTAATTTCTCATTCACTTCCTCATTTAAATTCCATTATTGAATTATGTTTCAGAAAATTAGGATTTTTTTTCCCTCAGCTCTGTCCTGGGATGTTTAAAAAAGTTGAAATTCGTGGCGTTTCTAGGGAGGGAATCACACAAACAAAACTCGTAATTCGATAAAAGAAATAAAGTGAGGAATTAATTAGGAAAGCTGTTAACTGAAGCGTCATTAAGTAATCAACATAGACACAAAATAGAATAAAAACATCATTTACAACGTAATGAAATCACGCTCATTATTCAACGCAATTTTTTATTACTACTTTCTGAAACATTGAATTAAACTTAAGAAGATAGAGATTTAATAGTAGTCTATCAAATGCAAACATTAAAAACGTATATCTTAAACAAATAAGTTAAAGAGAAAAATAATCGAATCCTTTTACAAAAGAGAAATTCATTATTGCATCGTCATGATACCTAAAATAATTCTATGATAGTTGTCTTTGATAGCCAATAAGTAATTCTCGTCAAACACAATTAATCAACGCTATGTTAATCCGCAAATAGCATTGCTTACCGAGTACTGCTACTTCGACTTCTCCTCGTGCAGTCTGTCCCTGATTGTTGCGCACGATGCAGGTATATTTTCCACTGTCGGCTTCCCTTTGTACTTCTCCGATCATCAGAGTACCGTTAGGAAAGACCAGTTGTCGAAGGTTAAAAGGCAAAGCTCGACCACCTACCGAATAAAAGGCAATGGAAAGGAGAAATAAGAGGAAAATGAAAAGCAATAACAGACAAAGTCAATTAGGTGAATTGAATTTCTTTGTTCATCGCGATTTTATTTATAGGTTTAGATTCGAGGCTTAATCTAAGACAATGGCATTAGCTTTCTTTGATACAGAAGGCTTTTTTTTTACGAATTTCTCATTCCGATAAAAAGAAAAAAGATGATTAAAAACAAATAAACACATTTTTTTCTTTGTCTCCAACTCATAGTAATAACAAAATTCAAAATTTTTTAGTTTGAAATCTGTACTAGTTACAAAAAGATATCATTAATAATTTCTTAGAAAAAGAAGTAATACAACTCGATAAATCATCTATATCAACCATGTTATTGAAAGAGTGATCTCAGAATTTGTCAATTACTTATTAAAATCATTTAATAATTATTAATTAATACAGGTTTTAACATTATTACGATTTCATAATTTTTATATTTGTATATAACTATAAGTTTTTATACTTTAAACAATAGTCCCTCAAAATATTAGAAATAATGATTGATAGTTTGTGCTAATTCTTTTTAGATGGAATTCTGGATACACTCTTGAATTCAAACAGCTTGAACCGAAGTAATCAATCTAAAAGTCTGCTAACTACATTCAGTATTTATTTTACTTGTATCAATTTACATAAACTTACTTTTTTCCCATGAAATACTTGTGATTGGGTATCCAGTTACTGGACAGGTCATCCGAATATTTGTTCCATCAACTACTGAAATTTTGGGCATTGGTCGTATGGATGGCGGACCTAGATAATTTATAAACAAAAGATTAAAAATAAATTAATAAATTTTAGAAAGAAATTCTTCTTTATTGATCATAAGACAAGACAATTTAAAAGCACTTAAAAATCACCAATATTCTTAATATCTTTATTTTTTTTTCCGAAATGTTTGGACACTTTGGCTTACTTTTTTTTATAATTAAACATGGAGTTTATCTTTGGTGCTTTATCTTTTAGAGGTTCACATTTTTAGTGATTTATTCTTCTTAAAACAGAAGTGCCAGAATTTTATTAAATCATTAAAAATGTGAACCTGAAAATGAAATGGGGTGAAACGGGGTGGCATCCTATAAAGCATCAAAGATAACTTATTATTCACAAAGCTAGGGTAAAGCGATATCAAATTGTACAGAATTCTAAAAACATATATTTAACCAGATAAAATGGGACGATTTCACTATGATATTGTTCAATATCACAAAATATTGAACATCTGCTAAGAATTGTCCTAGCTGTTCAGACACAGCCTTGTAGTCAAGCCCTGCCACGAGGCTGATGTGTTGAATCTGGATTGGAATTCCGGCACCGGTATGGACGTTTAGTTCCTTTCCTGTGTTTGTCTGCTTCTTCTTCTTCACGTTCTCTTCTGGTTTGAAGTCCTGAGGACAGCAAGGAAAACCCTCTCAGTATCTATTCCAAGAGGAGATAGAAAACTCCAATCCTACCCTGGTTCTTGGGGCCCATGCGAAATATTTCTCCTATTTACATGGATTCTTCCATGAGAGGGTATCTTCGGTGAACACACTTCCACACAAAAACAAGAACTGCATTATATATTTTTAAAATTTGTTAGGTCAACAAGTTGATTTTGTGCCATCGATCAAAATAAACAGTAAGTTCATAAAGGTTAAACACGTGGAATATCATTGTATAATGAATGTTCTAAATGTAAAGAAAAGAAAGGAAAATTAAGGATTATATTGTATTTTCTTTTTGAAGTTGAATATTAAAACCGAAACACAAAATAATTCTATAACAAATCGTATTTTCTGTTTTTAAGAATTTGTTTTCATCATGAAATATTAAAAAGTTGTTTGATCATGAGTTTAAAAGAAAAAGATTGTAATTACGAAATTTTCCAAAACAAAACAAAAAAATAAAAATAAAAATTACTTATGAAAGCGAGTTTAACGTCGTCCGTTGGTGAATTTCTCTCTCTATTTATTAAAAATTACTTTTATTTCATGCATTTTCTCTTCCTCAATGCTTACATACTTGTTTAGATACAGCGAAATTACTTTGTTGCTTCCAGGAAGTCCATTCGTAGTAATGTCACGAAATAAAATTAATTATTTCTCGTGAACAATCGAAGAAAAAATATTGGAAAAGAAATTGCACTCTGCTACCAAATTTGTGTCATAAAAAAAATAAATAATTTAATTTCGGACAGTAATAGGAAAATGGCTTCCGCTCTGCTATCAAATTGTCACAGGTTCAAAGTTAAGTTTTAAACATAAAAACTATACTAACTATATTTTGAAAAATAAAAATATTTATTAAAATAACTTATTTTACACTTATATATAATTATCTACTGTTAATGTGCCAGGCCCGAGAATGATGTTTATAGTAAAAATCTGAATTGAATAAAAAAATACAACAGGATTAAATTGAATAAAATATATATATCACTTCTTAATTAATTAATAAACTACACACGCAAGTAACTGTAATGTGAAATAAAAAAATGAACAGTTCTCGAAAGAATGTCTTTTCAATTGGCACAATGTGTTATTTTAAACAAATGTCTAAATGTGAAGGTCCACAGCTTCTCCGATTGGCATTTATAAACTAAATGGATTGTACTTACAGCTATGTTCGTAGCACTAAGATGGTTGTTGGGGCCCCATGTTTCCTATTTTCGACAAAAGATTTTCCAAAAGAATATTCGAAGCACTAATTTTAGATGTTTCACTCTCGTAGAATGATGTCAATCTAATATACACACTTACTTCCGAGTATCCTGGCATTACTCATGGAAAAAAGTTTTTCGGCAAGATTATCACGTCTCTTAATTATCAATGCCTAAGTATATAAATTTTTTATTAGAAAATATACAGTAGAATGGTAATTTCATTTTGACACATGCTTTAACATACAGTTTCCCAATGATTATTTATTGGAAAACAGCCACAAAGTCTTGTTGATGCTGTTAAAGAGCCCGAACACCGATATTAGATATTTTATCCATTTCCCGGTGGTTCTGATCAACTGGACGGTTAGGCCTATAAACAACTCACAAAAGATCAAAGTGTCGATTTAATATCACCAAAGACTGGTCCCTTTCATTAAATATTAAGAATTTATTAATGCTTTTAATATTATGATACATCGCATAGCTACTTTATTATTGAAAACCATTATTAATATTCATTTGTTAAATTGGTTTAGAAAACAACCCGACAAACATAATTACGAAACACTGCGTAAAGAAATGCTAAAAACGGCAAACAAATACAGGACAAAAAAAAGGTCTTTAAATATCTGTTCTTGCAAACTCCTAGCATTTCTTTGGACTTCTGCAATTGATTATGAATTTTTGTTCTATGATTTGATTCACAGATAATAAAATTTTAGTTATAATTCAGACGAGATGGCTGAAGATTTCTGCAGAATCAACGAGAAAACATAGCATTTTTTACTATCTTTCTAGCAATTAAAAACCCTTTGGTTTCCAGCTCGGTATCAAAGATATTCATTAACACTTAAAAACTACAACCAATCCTTTATCTCCGTACTGCAGAAATTCATGGAACTGTATGACTATATGACCTTCTGTATTGTACCGTTAATATCACTGAAGACTTCTACCAAATCCTTTTCCCATTTTCTCTTCCAAGAAAGATTACGTGAGTTCTGAATCATGACATTGCAGAGATTTTATCGATTCCTTCTTATAATGAGAGTTTGCTAATCATTTCTCTGACATCTTATTTTGCCGTACGGGCGTAGTCGAATGGTGATGGCCATAGCCTCTTACGTCTCCATCTAGGTATTTTTAGGTATTCGCTTCTTTCCACAGGTATAATGCAGACGCTTCCAATTGTATACAGTGGACAACGATTTAGTAGACAAAGTAGTCTACAATTTCCATTCCTTGTGAAGTTCAGTGAAGCCTTCCATCAATCCTACTATTAACTCCTTTCTTATATTGTAGTCTCTATGGCTTCCTGTCCCTCAGTGGCGTATATAGAATATATTTTCGGGGGGGGCCGACACCCCATGGAAACCTATCTGTTCAACCAAAAAAAAAAACGATGGGAGGACATTTCGGGGGGGGGGGGGGCGGGGCAAAAAAATCTTTTCAACTAAAAAAAAAAAAAAATAAAAATCTATCTGTTCAACCAAAAAAAACGTTCGGAGGACATATCTTCATTATTTCGGGAGGGGCCCGGGCCCCCTCGGCCCCCCCCTTATATACGCCCCTGCTGTCCCTCATATCTGGGTTTATTATAATTACATTTCTACAGAAATAGTTTATTTTTCTTGGAAAAGTCCTTTCTTTTGTTACAGAGGAGAATGAAGACATATTAACTCTTTTTTATTATTTTTTATTTTCCGATGTACTCTAACATATGTATATATATATATATATATCCTTAACCGAAGTCGCAACTAAATTGAGCAAGCAATACACAAACAGCAAATTTCATGATGAACAATTTCTAAACGTATCTACAGGCCGTTATGGTCGTTTATCTGCTATTTAGATGATATCAATTTTGCAATTTTCATCATACCTAATAAATAAATAAGTAGTGGCAACCCGTGAAAATATTCATAGAAGTAAAGCAGATTCCACATTTTTGAAATACCGTGACATTTTTCAAAAACAAAAGAATGAATACGATATTCTAAGCTCATTTCTTAAAAGCCATGACTTCCATAACAGCCCATGTATAATTTGAATGATGACTAAGCAATAAAAAAAAATATGTATTTTGATCATGGTAACTCTTGCAAGCATGTAATTATCCATATTTAGTTTCGAAATATGCTTGAAGAGTCAATAAGGTGTGAGATCACGTGTAATTAATAAAACAAAACGTGTGTAGTAGCCCATGACTTAAAATAATATATATATTAGCGCTACGCTTTGACATTATAAGTGAGCCTCCTGCCCTAAAATAATGTCGATCCATACAAAGAAATGCTGGTGGTGCCACCTTGTATTTTGTTTCGGCATCAATACTGTTTCTGTAGCGCTGTTGGGATGACACAGAAATGTTGGTAGCGCCACCTTGTATTTTGTTTCTTGCTTAAATACTGTGTAGCGCTCTTGGGATGACAAACGCACAAATATCCGTACAACCGTACAATTTTTGCCTATTAATAGGATGATACTCCGTAACAAATTTTATTGAAATAATAAACAATTATTGAAACAATATTACTTATAATTGACAATTGCAAAATTGATAGTTCATATCATTCGCATTTATTCTTACTTTGTTACACAATATAATAAAAACTATATAAATATATCTAGGTTAAAGCTATGTTGGTAAAAGTAATCAAAGCCTTATCATAACTGCGACTCATATCTCTCCTCACTCCATAAATCATTGGAACAATAAAACGCTCCCTTTAAATCAATAACTAACAATTTATTAAGCTTGATAAGGATTTGGTCTTATCATTCCATTAAAAAAATATTATCTTATTTCTTTTCTTTCTTTCTAATAAGAAACGAATAATGTATTGCGATGTATTCAAAATATTACATTAATATAGTGAATAACTATTATATTACATAATAATGAATACTATTATCAGTAATTTTGATGTCAGAGGACATCATCATACGAATTTTTTTCTTCATAATTATTCATATTCACAAGTCTTTAAAGTTATTGTAAACAGTGTGTTTTAAAAATTTTAAAAAAGATGAGAATAAATAAAATCTGAGTGGATATATCTTCTTACGAAAATTTATACAACAGGTATGTAACTACAATAATTTTAAATTTCTAATAGGATGTAATGTAATGTGACAGCCGAGCACCGCGACCTGAAAGATCTATTGTGCTATCCCACGGAAATAAGGACAGACGGAGAGAAAGACTGAGAAAGGATGGTGTGAGAAATGCAGGGAAACGGGAGAACCCCGGGAAAACCTGCCCAGCGCGGATTGCCACCATCAACGAAACCCACATGAGAACCGAACTTCGGTACTCAGAGGTGAGAGGCCAGTGTCTTAGCGATCTAATAGGATACATGATTTGATCTGGATGTTAATGTTTTGTTATTCATGGTTGTATATTTTTAGTCTATTTATTATCATATCTTCGAAATTTACGTATAGAATTTTTATTAAAAATTAATTTATAAATTCGATTTAATTTCCTTTAGAAAAGAATCCAGTTTATTACATAATAACAGTTAAATTAATTCCAGACTGCAAAACTACAATTTTGTTTTCATTGTTCCCAACAGAGTGGATAGATTCGAAAGTGCACTATATCTAACTTGACCCATGAGAGTGACCTTGTCTGTGGCTTCAGGACAGATTGAGATGATGAATTTGAGACGAGAGGTTGGTATTACTGTGCTTGTTCCAAGTGGAAGTGACAAGGACATGTGGAATGAATGAGGTTTGGTGAAAAATAGTTGTAGGTCGCTGCTGAAATGGTTGAATACTACTACAGAGAAAATGAATGATGAGAGCCTGATTGGCATTTATCGAGTCACGAATTTACATAGCATATGCAATGCACCTTGCTTTAGAATATCAAGTAAAATGTTTTACTTCATTTTTTATGCACATTTTTTCAAAACATTATTTTCAGAATAACTATATAGTAAAACTCTATGTCTGGAGAATAATGTCTGGGAGTTCCTGTTATGGAAGTCTTTCTTTCTATGATTCAAATGTTATTGGTTTTGTTTTTTCAAATATCGGGATAATTTAGGTCAGCTCCTTGCTACGGGATTCAGATAAGAACGATCATGAAAGACGGTTTAGAATTTGAACTCTAATTTATTAAGGTACAACGTATCAAGCACTATTGAGCTTTCCCTTCAACGCCCAAAGATATGGATGATGTACCAGCTCAAGTTCCAAAATTCTGAACAAACATCATTGGGCTGTAATAAAATAAGAGATTCCTTGGAGAAATATAGATCATGTTTGCAACAGTCATCCCTCTTTCCCCTGTTCCTGTGGACAATCCCCGCACTCGGCAATTCGTCTTGATCTGTCATCTCGGTAAGTACTGGGAGTAGAGATGAAATACAAATAAAGCAAGAAAAGCAAACAAACTCTAGTTTCTATATTGAGATATTGAGCTGAGAAGGAAAAGAAGGAATGGTTTTGTACAATCAGGAATTCTGTGACAAATTTTATTGAATATAAATATTTTTTAATTTTGCTGGTCATTGCTTCATTTACGACAGAGAAATGTCTTGTAAACAAGACAATTTATGACCTTCTTGAAAATGAAGCATTGGTAAGAATACAAGGAAAAAATGAAGATGATTTAGTGAACAACATGATAAAGCACATTTTATAGCTTTGATTTAAAGTTTTAGGACAACGAAAACTTTCTTAGTTGTGAAGAAATTCTTAGGGGAGAGTGGAAATTTGTCATTAATCTATCATATATATTAACATTGAAATTAATACTGAAATATGAGTTAATGGAAGATATAAACTTTCCCATTGTACAATATCTCATATTTCATTACAAATACTTTTTTCAGTTCAACTATTGAACAGTCCAGAAAGGTTATTTTTCCCTAATAAAAATAGGCAGATTCAAATGAAACCACAAAAAGGATATTTCTTGAAAGAATTGTATCTCAAGTAATGACAAACATAGCTACATTCATAAAGCCTTTTCCCATACAATTCCGTAGAAATTTATAATTTTTAAAATTTTAAATAGGAAAACAATGTAATGTTAATTTCTTAAAAAGAATGAAATTTACCTTTTGTTTTTGGTTTTTCTATATAGTCCTAAACCTAGGTTTCAAATCTAGTCGATAATAGATCTAATGGTTTTTTTTCCAATTTGGCTACAATTTAAATTATCTCAATTGCACTTTAGTTAGATTAAAAAAATTATATGTATATGTAAATATGTGCTTATTAGTAATATAATGACTTACTAACAACATAGGATAAAATTAACAATGAAGAAATATTGTTAACATAATTGCAAATATGAGAAGTTTCTAGTCAAGACTTAAGAAATTGCTACTTCAAATTGGATTACATTGAGTAATATAAAACTACATTACTATTTTTTACAGTTCAATTTTATAAATAAACTAGCCTTGGACCGTTGCTTCGCTCCGGAACCCTTGCATACATAGCATAAAAAAAAATGTTTATTATATTTAGCAAATTAATATCGAGATCGGAAAATGTACGAGTTCCCAGCCCGTTGTGGCCTTTTCAGGATAACTCAGATGTATTGTGAGTTGGCGCCACACACCTATATATCGATAGGCAACTTTAAAGCGAAAATATAAATCCTCTTTATTCCCTATCCCGTTGGAATTTCGAAAAATCCGGCCTTATTCCTTGTCTACATCGTAAAGGGAATCTCTGTTCAACATTTCAGCTTACTAGGTCCAAGGGTTTGGAATGAGCGTTGATGAGTCAGTGAGTGAATGAGTCAGGACTTTTCTTTTTATATAGATAGATTAAATAAAAGCACTTCTTGTAACCGACATTTTGCTATTCATAAGTGATCTTATATTGAATATTCTAATTGCAGACCTTGGTTGCTAAATCTACGGATACAGACTGAATAACATAGTAATGTAATCAAACCCGACATTTAGATAGAAAATAATGTTATTTCCAAAAACAAGGGACACTTGACTGTCTTCCCAAGTCAATTATATACCTTCATCCCCCCTCCATTTTTTTTAAGTAACAAACTTTTGTTTTCATGTCAAACTAGCCGGCTACCGTAGCTTCGCTCCGGAAGCCTTGCATTTGTAACGTAAAACACGCCTTAATTCTTTATCAAATTACTATCAAGATCGGAGATTATGCGACTTCTCAGCCCTTTGTGGCCTTCTCCATACCCCTATCACTTGAAACCTTTCGCAGTTGGTATCAAATCACGTGATCAATAGAAATTAATGTTGTATTCTAAATTAAAGTTTAGATCGTAAACAGTATCCAGCGTATTAATTACTCTATCGTCTATTTATCACCGAAGACATCGCCTAATCGAATTATCAGGTAACTCGTGAGTAAATCGTGTTCGGAGCCTGCAAAGAACGTCACTCGATTTGAAACTAAGATGGCACCATCTATCGAAAGCTTTGGGAAGTTTTTCATTTTGGGCAGTTTTGGGACGTTTTTCATTCATTCCTTAGGAACTATTTAATGGGCCAGGATTGAAAGTAGTCTATATCCTTCTCCGAGTCACAGACTACCTGCATGCAAAATTTCATTCTAATCCGTTGCGCCGTAGAGGCGTGATTGAACGACATACAAACGGTACAGATTTTCACTTTTATTCATCAGTTAGGGTTTTAGAAAGAAAATCTTTTTTCATCTATTACTGGAGAGAATAAATTTCTGTGTTTTTCACGATCGATTCCAGAGAAGATTACTTTATATGAAGCATAACATCAAATCTCGTTTTTTTTCCATCTCATCTTGCTTCTAAGTAATATTTGTATGCAATATTTTTATTTCTTTTATTGGTTAGTCTTATTGCAATTACAAAACTTCACACACAAAAATTGAAAAAAACAACAACCCCAAACTCTCCTAAATAGTTTGCATTAGAAAGAACACACACTCAGACACAAAAAGGTTTCATTGGTTTCGATTCCTGATGGGAATAGGTGAAATGGAATCCATTGTGCTTCGTTCCGATAAGCTTCTCAATTTCCAGAAAAGAAATCGATTGATGAAGCCAAAGAAACAGAGTTGGAGGCAGTTCCTTCGATCAGACAACGTACCAGTAATCGGAGTAACTTGGCTGCTGCTGCTGCCACGCTGGCGATTTCAGCCTAATGAAATCAAGCGAGTAATTCAATTATTGGAGGTGGTAATGTCATCCCCAAGTTTGTCTTGCATCGACCGTGAGTACATGGTGACAGTCGAAGTGGTTGCTACTCCGTCATCAATCTTTCTCAACTTTACTTTCCGACAGCAGCTTATTAAAAGCGGATCCGCACAATCACGCGACGATGTAATAACAATCATAACACGGATACATATTGTGGGTCTCCTCAATCCGTTTTCTGTTTGATGCTGAATTGCAGCATTGCTGGTCGTCGCAATTCATTAAATTCTATCGAATGTTTATCCTTCTTTATTTCCCCTCCACTTCAAACCTGCAACGCTGGCAGAAATAAAATTGGAAAAAGGTAAAATCCGATATTGGAACGTTTTGTTTTCAGAGAACTTAACTGAAATCGTTAAAAGTTCCTCGAATTTCCTGCAGTTTATTTTGGTAAACAATTTTTCAAGTTTTGCTAAAGTAAAAATGCTACTGTTAAATTATTATATGATCCTATTTTTTTAAGTGTAGTAATGGAAAGTAAATATACAATATTTAATTAAAAATATTCTTAATCTAATTTCTTTTTGACGTTTCAACATCAAAGAAAGAAAAATAATTAGCAAAAGCAATCAAAAAAGAAAAACGTTTTTATAGGAATTAGCTTCACTTATTAAAAATAGATAATAAACAGATGAAAAATAATACACGCCAGGTCCAATAACTACAATCTTATCTCTGGAAATCCAAATAACCAAGTACGTATTTAAAATATAAAACATTAGTTAATAAAAAACTTCACTAATTATGAAATATTTTAAAATAAAAATACTCATTAAATTGATAAAAAAGGCGAAGAGACTGACAATGAATAAGTTATGAAAAAAAAAGGAAATTGCTCCGTTTTGATTGGATGACAGTAGTCTGAAGTTATATTTTCCTGACAGCAAAACTTAGTCAAACACTTTCTACATCGCACCTCTGCTCACATCTTAAATTTCAGGATTGTTAATAAAAAAAATAGTGGTTTTGATATTTATAAATCCTGAGGAAATTGAAGGAAGGTTTCGTAATTGAATTTTGCCTTTTTTTTTGTGGTGTCGTGAATAAGAGCAAATATGTTGAATTACCACTCGAAGTTTAATTTAATTTTCTATTAAATCTAATATATACAACAACAATATCTTCATAATTTGAAGTACAGTCAATGATAAAAGTTATCATTCAGTTTCATCGTTGATAATCTATTCTCCTTATTGCAAAAACGTTCACTAACTGAGAAGGCCATTAACTTGCATTCGATTTTGCATTAACTCCAAAAAACTTCTATAAACTCCACATGAAATTAAAATAAAAATGCATAAACTAAATTTTATTACTTAAAAACAAAGAAAGACTAATTAAATATAGTCAATTCATTGATATGTTAAATAAATAAAATTTACTTAAAACAGATTTTTGACATGCTGAAGTAAAGAATCTTTATCAACGTATAGACGATTTCTTTTTTTCTAAAGGATAGTGGCTATACACTATAAAAAGTCATCATTACCTGATACGCCTTTTCTCTACTGATCAGTGAGTCTGTAAATTCTATTATAAATGGTAAATTTCTGTCGGTTGTACTGGAAGCCATCTTGAACCTCACATTGCTGTGCCTTAAAGTGTTTCCCACGGAGATGCTATTTCAGACGGGCGAAAAGATGAACAGCTGTTTGGAGGATGACAGACCAGGACGTTTTCGTTTAATGCGAGAACGGAGGGTGACTATTTAAATATAGTACTCTTCCGCATTCATAGTGGATGCGAATTCCACAAAGTCAATGTTCAGCAATTCTTCACGTTTCGATTGTGGGTCGTAGTAATAATACCATATTTCATCACTCGCTACAATTCTCTCTAGAATTTTCACCTTCCCTGGCGTAGCGATAGAAATGTTCTTAGACATTCGCAGCAGTTTTGCTTTTTGCTCAATGAGATGCTGCGGGATCCACAGTAACACTTTTGCATAAATCGAGCGCCTGAATGATGCTGTATACGATACCATGGCTTATCCCATAATTAATGGCAATAGCATCCACTCTGATGCGACCATGTCGTTCAAATAGGTCTCTCATCTTTTCATGAAGCTCGTCTGCAATGAGGGCTAGGTGATCATTCTCTCATCTTGCTTTGCAGAGATGTCCGAACACCAGACTGAAATGTTACAGCTCAGATAAACACTGTTGATCGTTTCATGGATGCGACTACCTAGACATTCTTCATGTTGTTATGAATGCCAGTTGGTTGGAAATATTCCCAAGTTGAAAAAGCGAACAACGCCACGCTGCTCTAACAAAGACGCGTTTTGAACATGCAACGCCAGATTTAATTTTGAACGCCAAGCGCAGGCTATCGCAATGACGCATTTAATTTACATTTTAAATAAAAAAGAAAGTTTTAAGAATGTTATTAAAATTATTAATAGTATCAATGTGAACTGGAAGGACAAAAATGTTTAAAGATCATATCAAATTTTTTTGTAGTTCCTTATAAAGTGAAACAAACTACAAATGAATATTGTATGTTCTTTCCACGTGTTAAGAAAGAGGATTTTCATAGATTGAAAATAGACACAAAAGCTTAGAAATCGGGCTAGATAACATAAATAAGAAGGTATCTTTGAATAATTCTATGATGTTCAGCTTTAGAATAACGGAAATAGACCATACCGGCTAATAAGAAACTTGGCTTCTAATACAATCTGTTTATTTAATGAATTTGAATTTGTATATTTAACAAATTCATTAAAATTCGGGATGTAGGTAACTTTCGTGTAAGATTCTTTAAATGTATTTTATTAATTTAATCAATTGCAAAAATATAAGAAATTAATAAAGTGCAAGTAGCCTTTTTCAAAGTTATTTAGAATTAACTTTCTTCTTATGTTTGCAGATGTACGTTATACACATCAACTTACTTTAAACAAATATAAAAGTAGCTTAAATGAAGTCATATAATATCTTAGATAAATTAGAAGTCTTCGGTCATTTTATCTAACTTTTGCCTCCCAGTTATTTTGGAATTTTATTATTTACGAATTTTTAACACAGTATCATATATTCAAACTTCAAAATGCTAAGAGCTAAGTACTTTTCTGAATTTCAATCCTAAAAACATTAGCAATTCAGAAAGAAAAGAAACAAAAAAAAATAATTATAGAAGTGCTGGGTCGTCTACTTTGTGTCAAGGCAACTTACCAGCCACTTACCATTACATACCATGAATGTTAAGCCTGGCCCTGTGTTCAATGGAGCCCACTTTATTCACAGCAGCGCACTTGTACACTCCACCATCCTCTGTCTGGATGTTACTAATATTGAGGACACTTTCCACTTTGCCATTGATGTCTATCACTTCTTCCACGAAGATTCGTTCGCTCTCCGGAAGCGGCTGCTCATCAAGGAACCACGTGATCTGCGGGGGTGGAGTTCCGGTGGCAACGCACTGTAACGACACTGTTGGACCAGGTTCAAGGGTCTTCTCGCCAAATGTGAACCGGAATTCGGGAGCAATATCTGAACAAAATAAAATATTTCTTATCTTTATTAAATAAATCACAGAACTTCGGAAATAGCACAAAATCATAAGATGGCAAATACTCACTTAAACCTCATATTTAATTTTAAATTGATAATGAGATTCAAAATTAACTTGAATTCTACATTTCTGAATCTGATCGAAACTGCTTAAACAATATTCTATCATTATTAACAATTTGTATTCAATTAAAAAAATGGTGAATTTACTCTTATTTTATAGAGCCTAAGTTTAGGATATTTTTTCAAAGAAGTAAAAAAAAAAATAATATCTTGAAGGAAAATATAGTTTAACGTGCACTATTTTCATTAAAGGAAAAGAAAAACAACCCAAATGTGCACCAAAACAAAGTTTCGCATCCTGAGCCATCATATCGGGAATCTGGGACAGCTGTTTCAGCTTCATTAGACGTCATCAGCCAGATCTACCCTTGACGATAGGTTCAGTATGCAACCCAAAAATTAAGGAGCGTTTTGAGTTCTTTTCCTTTTCTAAAATTAAACTTGTGCACTTTAATGTTCATTTTTCTCCATGAATTATTTGTTGGGATCTTCGACCTTTCTCTGTTAATTCCTTTATGATCTCGAATATGACCACGACAAGTTATTATAGACGTGTGCACGCTTTTCTGATTATTATTGTTTGTTTTGTTGGGGACCACTTTTGGGAATGGAGGTGGTTTCCTTAATTTGGATCGCACAATGGGCTTAGTATCCCTGTTAAATCTGTCTGATGAAGCCTAGTGAGGCAGAAACAGCTGTCCCAGATTCCCGGTATGAAGAGTCAGGATGCGAAATCTCTGCTTTGGGGAACGTTTGAGTTGTTTATCCTTTTCCTTAATATAAAATCTTCTTTTCCACGAGAAGGCTGATTACTAGGTTATAAGATGATTTCAAAAGCTGTTTGTGCCTCTATCATAAATTATGAAGAGATCCTGAGTGAAGGAAAGACTATTCGGGTTATCATCATCAATATCTGAAACGCCATTAAAGATGATAACCATTCCAATGCATAGATTTGCTTTCCATTTTTATTACTTTTTTTCCTTATGAAAACATAAGGAAAATAGAAATAGAAATCCGAAATTGAAGGCTAACCATTTGAATTAAAATTATTCTATTTTATTGGTTTATTTTATATGAATACTTATTTTATTATTATTATTATTTTATATGAATACTTGTCTTTACGATTTTTTTTCAGAAATTATCGGTATTTCTTAGTACTATTTGTTAGTACATTTATCAATAACAAACATTTATCAATATCAAAGATATTTATTTTGTGCATTTTCCAAAGAAAGATACACTATTACGTTCTCCCCTGGATCTTGTGATAAACGCCGATCAGGATCTTAGATCACGAATATCTATACATTCAAATTCTTCTTCCCACGATATATATATTTCCACTTTCAAATATTTCCACTTTTTGACGATTCTTCCTATTTTCAAAATCTTATAGTCACGTTGTTTTTAGACTTTTTGCCACACATTTTTCACAGCTTTTAGGGCATCGATTGAATTACAAAAAAACATCAAAGAATTCGAAATCTGTTTTCGGGTTTTTAGGAGTCGGGCCTTTAAAGTGAGGCATGACCTCAAAGTTGTCATGTGGATAACTGCCGTAAATTTTGAGCTTTTGAGCTAAAACGTTTATGGATGCTAGATATCCTAAGGACTCGTTTGGTATTGTATTTGAGCCAAATCCGTTCAAACGTTCCAAAATGGCGGCCGATAGAAATTTCAACTTTTAGACTTATTTCCTATCTTCAAACCTTTATCCTGACACTGCTTTTACAACTTTCGCCACAAACTTTGTACAGCCGCATTGGTGTAACTATAAATAAGTAACAACGAAGTCGACATCTCTTTGGATAACTTCTGTAAATTTTGGGGCATTCAGCTAAAACTAAGTTTGACTTCGGATGACTGAATATCAACTTTATTATTAAAATATTATTAACAAATACTATTTTTAACAAAACTCAAGATGGTTGACCTTTGCGAAATATTTTTACCGCGATAGATCGCAACAGAAATATTTCAGTTTAAATGCTTTATCTACTATTTTATCCACTTTAATGTTTTATCACAATATATTATCCACTTTTTTAATATAAAAAAAATCTTGATATTAAAAAAAATAAACAAAACAAAACATTTTTACGAACATATTTGAAGAAAATGCAGTTCACATAACTGTAAATAGATGGATACTGTACTGAATGGATGGACCAAATACTGAATAAGTTGACCTAATTTATGTGGCACAAATATCACATAAATTCCTTGTGTTTCGTTTGTTTGATTGGAAATTCCTGGAATAAATATCATAATCACTTTTGTTGTTGTCGCTTAGAGATCGAGGTTGATATAAAATTCTTTAAAACTGTTTGATGAGTCTAAATCAGTCTTGTAGTTTCAGTTACACCTTTAAAATATTGTACAATTATTTTAGTAATTCAGAGGCTTGTTTGAAAAGTTAACCGCGAAGGGTAGAAAGGAATTCCAGAAGCCTTGCCATTAAGTAAATGAAGTTTTATTTTGTAAAGCTATTTTTTTAATACGACTGTAGGCTTCAGAATATTTAAAATCAAATTATCAGAAACAACATCCTAATAAAGCCCAATTTAATATCCGGATGAAAGAGTTCGATGCGTTACACAACTCACTAAAAACACTGTTAAATAATTACCTAGGATTTCGATTCAATTTGCATATCCTTACCTCCATAGAGTAACTCGGCAGTGGCTTGAGCTGTTTCTAGATTATTCTGTACAATGCACTGATACATTCCTCTGTCTTCCAACTGAAGTGTCTCAAGCCTGAGCACATCTTCCGTGATGGTAGATTTCTCTCTGCTACCAGCCAGTGGTTTCCCATTCTTCAACCAGATCACGGATGCTACCGGAAATCCCGAGATGGTGCATCGAAAAACGGCAGGTTTTCCAATGTCAGCAAGAAGTCGAGCTGGCTCAATATGAGCTGAAAGCGGAGCTGTAAGGAAACAATAAATAAAATGATTATTTTCGCAATTAAATTTCATTATTATTTCATGAATAAAAACGATTAAATTAATAGAATAGCTTGCCATTTATTAGATTCCATTCCTTCCTCAAAAATAAAAAGAATAGATTTTCTTATTATAAATATCGTTAAACCATTGTCTCGATTAACAACAAAATATGATATTGCTAGAGCACATAATCTCAGGATATATGTTGTCAGTTTCATGGAAATAGGAGGAGAAATGAGGTTAGACTAAAGAGGAACTGCTGGCATTTCCCAGACTTCGGATTATCGAAGAATACTGAAAAATAAAAATAAAAAAAATAAACAAACACCCACACCTCAACGGAATTTTTAAGCTAAACCACTGCATTTCTAAAATATTGGTGGCTGATAAATAAAATTATAATTTTCTTTTGTTCATTCTATAAGAAGTTGTGATATTGCTTTAATTTACGGATTTAGTGATGTAAAAATGGATTCAATTGTGATAGGTATAAAACTCATTTGCTTCACATTTCTGAAAATTGGTCAAGTTTGTGCAACTCGAGCTGCAGTTTTCAAGTTTCAACATTTCTTTAAGATATGTTATCTTAAAGATATCTTTAATCTTTAAGATAACATATCTTTAAGATCTTTGAAACATTTCAGGAATATTTGTATAATAAACGGAAATATTACAGTGAGTATTTGTGTTAGTTTCACATATAATCAACTGCTATAATCTAAAGTACAATCTAGATAGTAAATATTCAGGATATATAAAATTTAAACTAAACTCTGTTTCGTTCTCTTACTATCTAACACAGAAGGTTAATAATGTATTAATTCCCTTTCAAATTATCTTACAAAAAATATTTCAAAATATTTTTATTCAAAATAGTTCAAAAATAGTTCAAAAATAGTTCAAAATATTATGAAGATTGTTATTTATCTATAAAATCATACTGAAAATGATGAAATCCGAACGATTTTCTTATCTCTTTCATAAAATCCCTCACATTAGTGTAAGTGGAGTGAAAAGGTTGAGATGCACTGGTTTACGCAAATTATTAGAAGTGATTTATAGTATTTTGCAAAAAAAAAAGGGTTTGTCATATATGGTTATTACGTAGCGATCGATTTTGTCTGGAACAAACGTCACCAGTCATGATGTCATCAACTTGAACTCCGAGCAGTCAGTCCAAGATGGCGTCGTTTCGTGATCGCATAAGCGTGACCAAGAAAGCACAAACTTTGCATAGCCAAGCAAGGGGAATAGTGTGGAACGTTTTTAATTATTCAAGTTTAATTATTATTATGTATTCGTAACTGTAGAAAATACAAAAAAACAATGTTTATAAGATTCGTGATATTTATAAGATTCAGTTACGGATTTTAGCAATAGATAGAGCTGTAATATCCTGGAAACATCAATCTATAAGGAAATTACGTCATCAAAAGCTCTTCTTTCCTGAACTGAACTGTAACTACTGTATTTTCTATCTAATGGTATGTGCAGGTAAACTAATAGTAGGTTATAATGTGCTTATTGTTATAATTTATTTAAAGCCTTATAAAATTTTCGAGATTTTTACTTATTAAAATAAAATCTAAATTATTTGATTAATTGATTGTGGTGAATTAAAATGGTATGGCCATGTAATGAGGATGGATCCTTCCAGAGTAGCCAAAGAATGGCTGCTGAAAACTGTGGACAGCAAAAGACCTAGAGGCCGACCTAGGAGAAGATGGTCCGACCAACTTAAAAAAGATCTGGAAGATAGAGGAGTGGTTTGGAGTTCAAAAGGAGGAGTGGTATCTGAGTCGTCATAGATGGAGAGCGCTCTTGCACCGCACCCGGGAAACTGGAGACGGTTGAATGATGATGATGATGATTGTGGTGAATGTGGGTAGCAGGAAAGCCAAGAAACGCGACCTGTAGATCTATTGTGCTATGCCACGGAAATGGAGACAGACGGGGAAAGTATGGTGGTAAATGCAGGGGAAATGGGAGAACCCCGAGAAGACCTGCCCAGCGCGGATCGTCTACCATCACGAAACCCACATGAGAACCGAATTCAGAGGTGAGAGGTCAATGTATTAGTAACAACGCCATTCGAGCGGCCCGAATCTAAATTAGGATAAAGCCTAAGGAAAATTTCCCTAATTTAAGAATTTAAAAAACCTAAAATATTATTCAAATCCTCAAAATTCTTAATGACTCTGTTAATGTTCCCTGTTTTCAGACTAATCGCCTTATACGTATCTTTGCAAGGAGTAAACTACAGTAACACATCTTGAAAGCAAAAACAAAAACTGAGCTCATTAACCATATTTCTGTGAGCTTCCAGCATTATTCATGACATCATATTAACAATGAAATTTCGATTTAAAAATCCTATTAATGCATTGTGTTGGTGTTCCTAATCCCTGCATAAATTTTTAAGTTATTAGAACTAATTTTTGTCCTATTAGGTTTTCAGAAAGAAAAAGAATTCATCAATTTCCACGGAGAACGGAAAATTCTAACAGGAATGGAAAGGAATTTAAAAAGTTCAGTCATGTTATTTCCTACCTTTACTGCACAAAAATTAAAAATATGACTTCGGAAGTAACTTAACATTTATTTCTTTAAAATTTGAAGACTCTCGAAGAAGGAAAGTTTGTACGAGGTTCTATTTGACATATGTCATCTTCCTTGCCCTTCATGGATAACTGAATAACTACGACAATAAGTAACCAAAATGCACCGTAAAACTGGTTTCTATACGAATATTCGATAGTTAGCTTTCATTCATTTGTAATTAAAGTTAATATTGATTTCATTCAGTTATTTAGTATTAAAATTGAGGCAATCAGTGCCTTCTTATTATGATTTGACAGATTTAAATTTATAAGCTCGATATAGTGTGTCTATTAAACTCATCATCTGATATTTAAACAACCGACGATGTAGTTCATTTTCCTCAATGTAAATGCTACTAGTAGGAGAGTGTACACTTCTAATTTGTATTGCAGTAAAGTTCCACTTCGTAGTGAATTACCTTTATTTTTAAATTCTATCTACTAATTTAGGATAATTTTTGAAATGAATTAAGAAATCATCTTCATGAAAGGTTACACGACATGAGGAAAAAATATGTCGTCAACGATGGATTATAACAACAACATATCATCTATTTCTTGATCGAATAAGACCGAGAATTTTCTATGGTGATATAAGATTACTGATACTCAATTTCTAAAAGGCATCATAAAAATAAGGCGCTTCTTTCTTATGAAATCACTGAAGCTAACGGCTGCGATCTAGCAGTCATGTAAGAAAATCGATCTTTCATAAAGGCAGTAGTAATAAGTGATCTGCCCAGTTTTTATTAAAGATGACTACACACATTTTATTTGACAAAATACCATAATTTAAAAGAAAGCAAATTCATTCATAAAGATTCCTCCTAACATAAACAAGATTATTAATATTGTGAAATACTGTTTAAGAAGAAAATTCAAATTACAATAAATTTTCTTTGAGTCATTAGAGATTGGAGTCTTAACTGCTTTCTTTAGAGCTAAGAATAGAATAGTTTTGTGTAAGACTCCAAATGGTAACACTGATGATTAAGTTCTTCCAATGAGACTTAATTTTTGTCGTTTGCTTTTTCCTTTCTTTTCATCTTTGTCCCCAAGTAGTTGAAACAATCAGAACAATTATTCCAGTTATTTTTTTAAATGTAATTTATTGTGCCCAGCAAAACCGTAGGGTGAAGAATTCTCAGATATCTTAATCTTTAAGATCTCTAGAAGACTGTCAGTCGCTTTGTTCCGGAAGCCTCGCATATGGAACGGGAAAAAACATATTTTATTTATTCACAAAAACAAAACTTAAAACTAAAACTAAAAATATATTAAAGCTTAAATTCTAAAAAGTACGTGCAACAGTCGGAAATTTATTCACAAAAACAATTTAGATCAAATACATCTAAAACCTAAAACTTAAAACTAAAACTTAAGATAAAGTTCAAATTGAAAAAGATAATTACTAAAGATAAAGTTCAAATTATATCTGCAATAGAATATTGAAATCCCTTTGCAACAGTCGGAAACCTGTTACCTGGCGACGCGCGTTCGAAATTCCATTGTTGCGGACAGGGTTGACCAAACAACAATACTCCTATGGCCAAGCAACATCTTGCGGATTGTTGCGAATTTCAATTGTTGATGGATGTACGTACGCATGCGAGCAGTTTTTTTTAATAATATAGATTTTTTTTCCTTTTGTAATGAAGATTCATTTTATTGCTATTAATTGAAAGCCATCCTAAAATAATAATTTTCAGTCCTCTATATTCTACTTCTACAAGATAGTGGATTTCTAAATATTCAATAAGATCTAAGTCAATTATTGAAATAATAATAAAAAAATAATAATGAAAAAAGTAATTTTAGGAAGAACTAACAGCAAGTATCACTTTACGAAGGACTACTACAAAATGTCTCTACTTGTAAATGCGAGAGCTGCTAATACGTAAGCAGTAGATTTCAAAATCACGTGATTGGAATTGTATGTTTAATGAGCTTCACTAAGGCAATTCAAATTGAAAATCGGCATAAACAAAATGGCCAGTCTTATAAAACAGACCCAGTTCATGGCACAGTAACTCCAGAACTAGTGCGAAATTTTGGGCTATCATCTATTTCCATCTTTTTTTGATGCCTGGAAGGAACTTCACCAAAAGAACTCATAACATAGTTTTACTTCGATCAAACGACAGACTATGCTGCAAAGGAACATTTTTTTCATTCAACGTGAAGGCAACTAAATCGACACTTTAGGATAAACCCCTATTAAAAGGATAAAAAAAAAACTAAAAAACATTTAAAAAATTCCCATCATAACGTTTCGAGTCTCTAAGGGCAGAACTCTTTCTCAAATTAAAAAATAAAGTGAAAATTAAAAATTATAAACAAATTAGCCCCTACCCTAAAACGCGTCCTCCCTGTCAGGGATTCGTTGAGTGTTTTTTAAATGTTTTTAGTTTTTTTTATATCTTTTTAATAGGGGTTTATCCTAACATGTCGATTTAGTTGGCTTCACGTTGATGTTATATCCGACACGTTAAAATATCTCACCTTCATTTTTTTCATTCGCTATGCTGAAAAAAAAAATCAAGTGTCGCAATTCGCAAGTAGACTGTATTTCTAAATACCATATCAGTGGTATCTTCATTCTGTGACGCCACGTTTCCCCATTGCACTCTCACATTGATCCATATTTTTTTTTTTCTGATCAACTCTTTTATAAAACATTTTGAATGAACAGATGAAATCTATCACGAATTCACTGGAGTACTTTCTTTCATTAAAATCTGAATGTTTTGGCACAAACAGATTTCCACTGTAGTAGGGTAATGTGTAAATTCTTATTCAATTACAAATTTCGCTAAAAAACAAAAAACATTTCTCTTTATCTGTTAAGTCTTATTAATAAATAAATAAATAAATAAATAAATAAATAAATAACTTAATCGGTAAATGAGTGATTTTTTTAAAATTGTTTCATTTATAATTCATTAATAAGAAAAGATACTGATATTAATATTTAAAGAATTGTGAAATTCAGCAGTCAACTGCAAAATCAACTATTATAATTATTCTACTAAGACTTTCGAAAATGCCTTTTCTTCAATTCTTCATTTTTTATGACGGTTTAGTACATGAACGTAATATGTATCATAGATTTTGAAGACTATTCAGAATTATTCATGCCAAACATGAACATTCTTCAGCAAGAAAAGAGCTTAAACTAGTTAGAGACTAAACCTTCTCAGTGTTGTTCAGAGGGATGTCCTGCAATTAAATAAGAATTAGTCTGATTAACTCTTATTCTATTTTGTACTTCAGAATTGTCAGTCCTAAAGAGAAAATCGTCGATGAGCACTGTAAACGCGAAACAGCTGTCCCGCTAAAGTTAGCTGGTGACGCAACTGAATTGGCAAGTATCCAATCGCTTGTAATCTGTGGATTCCCACTTTTGCTTGTTTTCATCTTTCTTTCAGTTTGTTTTCTGCGGCTGCTTCGCTACTAAAGTTGAGTTTTTGAAGCAGGACTTGTATGTAATTTAACCAATCAGACTGTCTTCCTTTGGACACGCGCAGAGGTGCAATTAGTGTTGAATAATTTCTACGTATTCATCCTTCGTTCTTCGCCTAACAACAGCAAGAGATTACCACAGCGTTCGTCAACAAATCGTAGCAATTCAGTTGGAAGATTGCGGCCAGACTGAACGTACATTGCTTCAATAACTGTGGGACGACGGGGTCAATAACTAGCGGGGGTGCAAGGAAGAGAATCCACTTGCAAATACGCAGTTGGAACGTTTCTATTCTAAACAGTCGTTTCTGCGCCTTCTTTGTGTTGCGGGGGTGGAGTGGATTAGCTGGAGCAAGTGCTGCAACAACCATTCAATTCTGCAGAAACCATTCAAATTTAATGCCGCGACTCGTGCATTTATGAGGCAAAAGAAACTCTTCCCCGTGAATCTGGCACATTTGAATTCCTGATGGTTCTCTGAAGCACCACGTTAATTAAAAATTAAGTCTAAAATGGCAGAACGAGAAGTGGAAAAAGAGAAGTCTGTGCTCGTCTCAAAAGGAAGCCAAAAAAGAAGTTGGTTTGGTGTCTCAAAACCAATTATGATTCCCTTGTGTATCGTTATTGAATCTGTAATAGAACTCAAAAATTGGAGCACATTTTATAATCACATTTCTGATATCCCGGGTCTAATTAATTTTTCACAGTCATTATTCAGATCACACCGAACTGCGGTAAAAGGTATACAATTTAAATATGGTGATGCTTATGTAATTAACGGTGGCATGCAATTATTAATTAGCAAATCAAAATGCTGTTTATTATTAGTAGCGTAATTTTCTAAAAGTAAGACAAAGGCAGTTATTTAAAACGCTTTAATTTACCCGGAACAAGAATTTAAACAATTTACATAATAAGCACTAATGATTAATATTTATATGAATCAAATAAGATCAGTGGAAACATATTTCTGTGTTTTGTTTTTCTCTGGCAATAATCAAAGTATTACGTATTTGTATTCACAAGAACTAAATTTAACTTGCAGGAAAATATTAAGAAATGAAAACCAAAGACTGTATATACATACATAAATCATGTTTTTGTATTTTAACGATTGTTAAGTCAAAGTTTCATTATGCGCACTTTAGCACTTATTTTTCATTGCTTATTTTGTTTGGGAGTCACTTTCGGGAGAAAAGGGTATTTCCATTTCTTTCAATCCATTATGGGTTTGTCATCAAGGAAGTAGATTAGGCTAAGGAGTCTCTAATAAGGACGAAACGGCCGTTCCCGATTTCCCCCTGATGACTAATTCAAAGCCGTGATTTGTTTATTTCTGTACAGTCTTTGGCTTTCATTTCGTAGTTATTTGTTACCTGTTTTGATTCGCAAAAGTTACTCTATTATATTTTCACTTTTTAATGGTAAAGTTAAAGTTTTCTCACTGTAGGCCTAAGCAGGCCCTTGGGGTCGAGGGTGGTAAAGCTCCCGGTGTTTCGTGAGCAACAGGACTAAGTTGAGGTCTTGTGGTCAGCCCGACGCCCGCTCGCCTTTAACACTCCGGAAAGAAACCCGGTACCCATTCAACAGAGGGCTGGGTAGACCCTAGGACCCGTTTGGAGGATCGAACCAAGGCCGAGGATCGAACTCGCCACCCCCAACCCCAACCCCCAGTTAAGCACCTTTACCCATTCGGCTACCGGGCGCACAATTTTCACTTTTTATGACATTAAGAACTAGATAAAGAATGTTTTTTCAAAAATAATACGAAAGAGGAGGTTGTCAGGAAATTTGACATTTAGATATCCTAACAACAACACATTTTTTTTTATTATGAACTTTCACGAGTTTAACTCGTCTTTTTCACTGCGTGTAGTGGCTAATAATCTTGTGTAGTGAGCAAAGAATCAAATCATACTTTATAATTTTAATATGCATAAATGGTGATAATAACGGATTTGGAACCAACAACTAAATTAAGACTCTACCGGCTGTTTTGATAATCTATTGTTTTAAACTACAGCTTTGGCCGATAAAACAAAGGGTGCAAGATTTTTGACTCGGTTCTTAGCTTGAAATCACAACACAGAGATAAGAACCGAACATGAAACCAAATTACTTAAAAAAAAATGATGTATATATCTAAAAATTAAAGGAAGCACAGGACTAAAGGGATCCCTCGCTCCGCCAAATTTAATTTAGGGGACCTTTATTCAGTTTTCTTTTAGGGATGAGAAACCTTATTAGAAGAGTATTATAATTTCAATTCTTTAAAGATCTAGAATTATAAATGTAATGTAATTATTATTATTCTGACTGAAATACTTTTATTTTTTTATATAACTGGAGGCTCGAAAAGGTGAATGGCCTAAGGCCCAGGACAATATACTTCGTTTCCCCCAGATCTACAGGCCCAAAGAGACCTATATATCTTGTATTTATGAGTCTTTTATTTCGGTTTAAGAATCTGCTTCATGGCTCAAATCGTGATGCAGTTAAATATGGTTTACTGCAAACTTTTTCTCGTTATAAAAATGCTTGTAGCAGGAATGAATGATATGTTGAAGGACTGTTAGCTGGGAATAAATCAGGACAAGATAAAACGCTTTTGCCTGGAAGTAATGAAGGGTAAGATAGAACTGAATGCTTTAATTTTGTGTAATTTTGTGTACGTTGCCAGAACAGAGGTGGACACAAGTAAGAAGGAAAAGATGAAAAGCGTTAGGAGAAGCGCAGAAAGAGCTTCTTTAAGAGTAGTGAGGTGAAATATGGCCAGCTCTAAAAAGATTGAATATAAAAACATTGATAGATGACTTAGAGATGATCAAAAGTTCTAGAAGCTGCATTGAGGCAAAATTTGGAAAATATAGTTGCTTCTAGAAATAGCGGACTTAGACAGAGAGTGTTTTATTTTCTCTTCTCTGCATTGTGATGATATGCATCTTAGAAAAAAGTAATTACAGAAAAGGGGAAACAAAACTTTGGCAGTTAATTTACAATATATGAACGAACACAAAGAAAAATTTAGAGATGAAATGATATGGAATCAAATAACCAAATGCTGGGTGATTATAATTAAACTTACTCAGAGCGATGTAGAGAGGAATGTGCTCGAAGGATTACAACAAAAATTGGTGTACCTGAATGGGAATATGGGGAAGAGAATTTGTGAATAAAAAACATTGATTATTTTGAGTGCCATCAGGTGCAATGGTGCGCCAAAAAAAAAAAAGAAAGTAACAAGTTGAACAAATACAATCTTTGATTGAAATCAAAATGATGAATATGTAAACCATTCATATAGTGGGGAAATGGCTGAAAAATGTGTTATTCTTGCCTTCGGTTCAGCAACCGACTCAACATTGCCTTGGTAAATTTAGCTTTTCAAATAACCCCGTAACCCAAAAATTAAAAAACAAATCATTTACATTGATGTCGGGAATCGTGGTGGCTAAGTATCGGAAAACGCTCTAGAAATTACTCTGTACTCACCAAATGGCCACGCAACAATTGCTTAGCCGCACGTGAAATATAGGATAGTGCACCTTGCGGCAAAGAAGGTTATGGAATCTAAGCAATTATTGATCTTGCAAAGCCAGAATAATCTTGCGATGGAGAGGATCTGTGTAACGAGGTCCATTCGACGATCGAGGCAGGGGGCGTTGAGGAGTTATCTCCTTAAAGAAAAATGATTCGATTGTAAAGTCTGCGATAAATCCGCACCGTAGTCAGAGATTAGGGGCTCAGCAAGCACGGTATTTGGACATGTCGGACTCCATATTGAATAGTTGTGCCTATTCACTTCTCATTGAAGGGAAAATGCGCCTCATCGGTCCGAAAGACTTTTTCAAGGCCACATGTCGGTGAGCTCCATATTAAGCGAAGTCGACGCGCTGTACACTGTCACGTGGTTGGAGCTGTTGCATGCTCTGAATTTTATAAGGATATCATTTCAGGATGGACTGTAGAGTTTTACGGACAGTTGACCACGGAACTTGCATTTGCAGAGATACGTGTCTGGCACTAATTACGAGAAGCACCATATGTGTCTGAATTTTGCAACGTTAACTGCGACATCTTCCATATTGCTTTTGGGAACAGGCGACCGGCCTCCATCGGGAGCTACTTCCCAAGTCGCCTGTTTCTTCGAATTCCTTTTTCATATTCTTCAATCCATTTAGCGACAAACATCCTTTCCTTATTTCTTTCAAACAATGATATTAGCTTAAGCAGAGGAGGAAAAAGTTTGGGAAAATAGCCTCACTAGCAAAGCTCAGTCCTTCATACTCTTCTTCTTGCGATTACAGGAAGACATCACGTGAGACTGGCTGCAATGTCACGATAAATTAGCGTGTTCTAACATGAGGTTTGCCATCTGGTGGCATTCAAAATAACTAATTGTTTTTATTCGCAAATTCTCTTCCCTTGTTCCTATTAAGGTATTCACACCAATTTTCGTTGTGATTCTCGAGAATATTCTTCTCTCTGAGTACTGTCAGTGATACAGAGTACTTTGCTTCAAGTAAGTAAGGTTTTAGTCATGAATATGAAAGAGAAGATAAAATCTACTGTTTTAAAGTGAGTCGTGAAGAGACAGAAATGTAATTAGCAAATTTACATATAATGTAATGAACGTGTAATGAATATTAACGTGCAACTGCAATAAATAGGAAGCTACCGTTTGCACAAAATATTAGAAAGAGATTTAATAAGAAAAAAATAAAATAGATTACAAGTTTCTAAAACCTGTAGCGGTTTTCGAAACTTGTAATTTTTTTTTTAATTTTCTTATTAAATCTGCTTCTAATGTTTTGCGCAAACGGTCACTTCGTATTTATTACATATAATGTAGCTAAAAAAAGTTATTTCAGTGAACTTGTACGGAATTCTATGTATGAATCTTTAAGAACTCTAATTTTATGATAAATAATGTTACGTGTTTAACTGAGTTTAATATGACTTTTTGTTTCTGTTTTTTTTTATACAACTCGGAATTAAAAACAGTTTTTGTTTTGTAAATCTTTGTTGCACCTCAAGAGACCATCCTGAAGGGCTTCCGAACCTTTCCTTCCTGCTTTTTTGTTCCCTTCAGGGTTCTTATGACCTGTCTCCGGCTTTAGATCGTAAATTTTCGAAAAGAGTAATGTTGTGCAAGGGTGAGTGGTTCTTCTTAACTGAGCGAAGCCTTTTCCATTCTCTAAAGACCATTTTGACGTGAACCCGGCGGGACGAGAGCAGCTACCGGGAGTTTGCAACGCAAGTGAGCGGATTAGATTTCGTGAGTGACGGTGGGTCTTGTCGCTGAGGTGAGAGAGGGAGACTTCGCCAGATTGTCTCGAAAGCAGACTTTAAAAGCTTCTCCTCGCATCGTGGAACCAATTGAATCTCCCTCTGTGACTCCACGAAACGAATATGATCCAATCAAATCACAAGGTAATATTCCCTCCTGAAAGTGAAGGTGGAAGAGCGTAGGTGTCAAAAAAGTTATTCATTTTAAATTAATGAAAGTCTCTTTGTCCTCTGGAACTTGGTTATTAGTTATTGATGCTGTTTTCTTGAACCACGCCTACTTAATTCAATGGTCGAAGCGAAAATCATGAATTTCAATTATAAATTGATGATATCTTTTTGAATCACCCTCGGTAGTAAAAAACAGCTTCTTTTGAATAAACACCCTCAATAATTGAGAAAAGAAGAAAACGATTTAAGAATATGATATTTGTGAAATAAATGTCAAAGGGGCGTTTATTCTATACACGGTGGAACATTACAAATATATGAACTGAGTCTGAAAATCAATGCAATGAAGATATCTTTTCAGGTATCACTAAATAGCTTTTGTAAAAAGTGAAAAATATATTTTTTGCATAATAAAATCGACGTAATTTTTCTAATTTAGGCCACTCTAGTAACAGGTTTTGATATAGAGTTTTGTTTTGGTATATTTCAAACAGATATCCAATATTAATAATTATCTTTATACTAAAGTATTTGTCCGTCGTAGAAAATTAAAATGAATGCATTGCTAAGAACGTAAAATGAATTTGTTTATTGGAAGACTTGATGCAGGCATTATTGGGAACTGACTGCGCTGTAACTGGAATGGCAAATTGATATCACTCGATTGAAAATCGATCCTGGGAATAGTGACGATATCACCTCCGTTGCTGTCTTTCTTCTGCCGTGATTAAATTGCGATGAAACTCCTTAACGACTAATCGCGTGCCATTACAGAGTCCTTTATTGGGATTGCGATTGCAAAGGAGTGTCATAATTGATCCTTTCTTGAGGTTCAACTGATGAGGTGGCATGACGGAATATGATTGTGTGAAGAAACTCTGCGGGATAGTTTCGTTCATCACTTAGATCATCCGACATTACTACATCTACGCTGCAGTAGGTGTGAGACTTGCCTGGAAGTTATCTGATCACTTGCATTACAGCAGAAGGGACACACACAATTGGAAAACTATATATATGATGATGTGTTAATATTTATAAATTTAATTTATTCGTAAAAATAACTTAAATTTGAATTGAATATATGTGTTTCTTTCAATACTTTAAATTTGATCATTTTACGATTTTTCAGTTTAAGGGAGAATTGCAAACTACACTGCAAAACCATTACTCAATGATTTAAATATAAAACCTTAAAGATCCTTCACTATGACATTATTTATCTCAAACTATTTAGTTAGAGGCTTTCGTTGCCCGTACAGAAGGAAGCATTGAGGTATACAATGTCTCATTTTCAAGCATGAATATTATTAGGAGTATTCAATAATGTATGATATGGAGGACTATTTGAAATGGTTCTTACAGAAAAATTTCCAACTTACCAATAATGTCCCTGGCGCAAAACAATCAATAAATGGGCTCTGAACATGAAACAATTTCTGACTTTAAATTCAAAATTTAAATTTTGAATTTCTAAACTGATGTAAAGATAAACATCAGATGAAATGTCAAGAATCGTCAAACGGTGAATTAAAATAAGCTCAGACAGAATCTTGGTTTAATCTGCTTATTAAAGTAAATGATATTTACTGAGTTGAATTACATGATCATATTCCAAATTACTGCTGATTGGAAAGTAACGAGAAAAGGGGCATAGCTTGTCTATTCATACATACATTTACAGTATGATTTGACTTTGATATAAGTATAAGTAAATTACACCGAAAATCAATTCGAAGTCATCAACTTGCGATTTGTTTTTCGGGTTATATATTAATAATGCCTCTCTTTTTTCTAGATTAAAAAAAAAAATGACTAGATATCGTAATTTTTTCTGTCAATAACATCACACAAAGACAATTTTGTTATCGAAGCATAACTTATGCACATTACGGTCTTCATTGCCTAATCAGGCACCTTTTGTAAATTTTTTACAAAATTTTAGATTTTTTATTAGAGACGAGGTAGAGTGAAATTTTAAACAACACAATAATAAATGATCCTTTTGATTATAGATAAGATGTTATTTTTTAATTTTGATAGCCCAAGTATCTCTCCTGTTCATCTTCATCGTTATAATATTTGAGTGTTATATTATTAATAATGAAGAAAATTTCTTTGCGGACCTAGTAAAGAAATATTATTCCAATGGCAGATTAAATAATTTGCTTTTTGTTTTAAAATTTTACTAAAATTATGACAAGAAATTTCAAATTTGAAATTAAAGATCAGAATAACGTTACAGACAAAATTTTCCCAGCAATTTTTGTTAAACTATTCAATATTTAATTGTAATGTCAAATTCTGATATAAAGCAAAAATAGAATGAATAAATGAATGTATGCATTGATGTATCTCTTATATAGTTTTCCAGATCTGTCTGTGCGCAATGCACTTCCGTAACGGACTTTCTCTGTGTTTGAAAAATAACTTTAATTTCCTGTGAAAACAGAAATAATTTCTATAATGAAACGTCCGCGACAAGAATCGAACCTACAACCTTCTGATCCAGTCAGACGTCTTATCCATTAGGCCAAGGCGATACATTCTATTTATAATTAAATATTCTTATCACTCTCTCTGGGTGTGACGCAATGAGAGAAGAGCCAGACAAAAAACTCATTAATTTTAGCCTATTAGATTAAAATTTAAATTTCAATGCTAATTTTTCTAGCCTACTACAAGCGCAGGCCAGACGAGCATGAGAGGGAGAATCTCGGTCCTAAGACACTACTCAAGAGTCGTTAGAGACATTTCTCGACGTAAATGAAGAAATGACAAATGACTGGTAAATAGTGAAAAATTACAAATAAATGGGTATTCAATGAATTTATTGATTACGGAATACTTGGGATACAGGATATTTTGATAGAAGGGTGAATATTTCTAAAATGCTATCAGAAATTCAATAAGTAGCTTCATTTTTAAGGAAACAACAATCAAGAAATGAATCATTCTTGTAATTTTATTAGAAGAAAAGAAAAGACTGTTTTCAAGAACAAACCGGAAATTAGCACGGAAATATATGGGTTAGAAAAAAATTTCAAGGAATTTTATTTTTACAGTAAAATTGACAATATGTTAGTTCAACATTACTTTTACTGAGGTTTTTAGCTTTTAAACGTTCAAAGTGGTCAGTTTGTGCTGATTCTCTGCATTTTATAATTCTACGTGTTTTTTCGTATCTATTTTTCTACTATGCTACTCGAGAGATTCTAGAATAGAGCTGAGTCAGACATTCTCTTTAAGACTTTCTGAATGGGCAGTGGAATTCTAAATATTTTATTAGATATATTTGAAAAGTTCAGTAAAAACAAATCAATAATTGAAAACTAAGTTGGAGGAGAGGTTGTCAGCCTGTGGTCAGACCTTGGGTTACGAGAGATATTGAAAACACGCATTTTTAAACAAAGAAGAGAAATGGAATGAGAACCTCGTTTAGAGAGTTCCAGGTAACTCTTCTATTTGAGCTGTCGTTCGAAAGTCAGGTATTTAAATGCTTCGAAAGGAAAAACAGGATTTCTTTTCCAAACAAAAATAAAAAGAGAAAAGACATTCTAATATACAAAAGATTCTATATTTGATCTTTTTTAATTAAAATCTAATCTTACAATTACCTTCATTATAATAGTTATTATTTCAGTAACGTTTGGATACTATTAATGAAAATGGATTACCAACAGGTACTGAGATGAGAGAAGCTTAAGAACCATTGCTCTGGAATCTTAAGTTATTTTTATAAACATGAAAAGGTTGGATTGCGTAATTTTCCTATTCCGGATGGTTTTTGTCAATATTTCGATTCAGTTAAAATCAAGTCTTTTTCAGGAGAAGTTTAGTGTCACTTTATTACGAGCACTGTTATAGCACTGTAACAATATTGTTATATTCACTCGATTACTTTTGAAAAGGATATCGAGCATCGGAATGATCTGAGATGAACAATTCAATTCGCTATCCGAAATATTAACAAAAATCAATTTCATTCCATTCTTTTAACTTTAATCTTTTTTAGCAACCCATTTGGGAGCTGTTGTGATAGCGACCAAAATTGATAGCTATTGCGTTTGTCCTGTCCGTCCATATCTGTTCCCCCTAACAACTCCCGAACGGAAGGTCGGATCGGCAAATGAACTTCACCATCGTGTTCAGAGACCCAAACACCCGTAGGAATGGGGTATTTTCAGAGGCCAACGCACCCCCCGTCATGTTCGAAGTATTTGGCAATGTTTTCATTGGATTTCCGCTATTAGCTTAAATGTTAAAAATGCAACCATCTCATTTGTGCTGTCAGCTACAGCCTGATAGATAAGGTCTCAGACTCGTGCTGGAGGTTGTCGGTTCGAATTCGTAAATCTATGGAGTTTTTTTTTCCTCTTAATCTTTTTTTCTCAATGTCCGCGTGTTTTTTTCTGATTTTCCTGACTTTTTTTTTACTTTTCCTTAAGTTAATATACTCCCTTTTTTTTTATTATTATTGATAATTTTTTTATATTATTATGGGTCACCCTTAAATTTACGCTTCAGCACAAAATTATATTCACATGTTTTTTTTGTTTGTTTTCTGGGTTTTTTTTTCTGTTTTGTTAAACAAGCAGGCTTTTTATTAAGTATCAATTTTTTAATAAAACATTAAACTCGTTTATTATTTCTTAACTCGTAAAATTAATAAAACATTAAAGTATAAAAAAAATGTTTTATACAAACAAAACTTATAGTAAATAAAATTTTAAGGGAAAAAAACCCATGAGGCATTACTGCAAAAAAAAATAGATTACGGTAATTAATTTTTGGAACATTTTTATTAATTAATTTTTATTAAGTTATAAATTCCAATAAAGAGCATGAATTGCAATTTCAATCGTTAACTTAAGAACATTGACAAATACTCTCATTCAGTGACCTAAGTGTATATGAAACCCTCAAGAATATAGTGGTAGAAATCTTTTTTTTTTTTCTAGTTTTAAAATTAGTATTTACATAAATCAATTCATCGACCTCACTAGATTCCAGTAAGAATCTAAGTAAAAAAGGTGATTCAAATACTGCTTCATTTTAGGATTTTTACATAGATCATATTTAAAAGGAAGGAAATTACTCAATAATTATCCACAAGTTTATGAATAATATGAATATCAGTGCATTTTAACGGAAAATATCCATTTTTCCAATTGCAAAAAGAATTCGAAACTGTTCAACTCACCAGCAACTGTTAAAATGGTTTCTTGCTTTTCGTTGCCAATCCCGTTATTGACCGCACACACGTAAGTAGTGCTGTCGGAAATTTGTGTATTCCTTATAATAAGAGCACTCGTTGTTTGCTGAACTCTCTCTCCTATGTGAATTGGCAAGAGTTGACCTTTGTTGAGTTTCGCGAACCATCTAGAAATACAAGAAATACATTATTTAATTGATAGTAATTTTATTTCTAAGAATTTTTTAAACATTTTTAATAGAGAATAAATGTACACCTTTTATGAGAAAATAACTTAACAGTTTTATCAATTAAACAGTTGTTCAAGAATTGCAATAAGATTCTTTTAACGAAGAACGGAGAATAATTATTTGAAAAAGAAACGATCAGTAAACTTTTACATGCTATTTTAGAAAAAAATCTAACTTCAAGTCACTGTTTTAAATGTTTTAGTATTTTAAACTTTTTAAACTTTATATTTGACTTGTGTGACGGCGACTTTTAAACAATAATAACAATACTAATATTATATCATTAATACCTAAAAACTGATTTTTTTCGTAAATTCTTTAACATATCCAAATGATGCTCTACTCATTTTAAGAAACTTAACCTTATTAATCCAATTTTTAAAGGAGTGTTGTTACATAAAGCATTTCTAGGAGAATTATATATTATTTACAATTCCATTTATTTTATCAGAAAATTTGTAATTACATATAAGCAAATCAGGAAAGACTTATTTCTAGAAACTATTCACAGACATTAATTCCTAAAGCCATCTGAGATCTGAGTTAATCAAAATGTCTTACATTGAATTAGGAATTGGATAGCCTTGAGCGACGCATGGAAGAACAGCTGTCTCCCCCTGGCGGACTAAAACAGTGGAAGAAGTCGCTTCTATTCTAGGAGAGACACTTCCCTGAGGTGCTGAAATGGAATCAAGAATAACATTCATGACAATACAATTGAATAAATAAAAGAAAACAAGCAAAGAAAAAAATAACAAAAATAACTGAGGTGGATTATAATCAATTTCAAGCCAGTTAATCAAATAAAATTGAAAGTAATTAAATTAGTTTCTTTTTTTTTCAATGCTTTGATATATGAGAGTCCTGTACTATAAATCGTTACCCATGCATTAACAAAGATAAAGGTTATGCAGTCTCACTTCCGGAATCTAATGCGACATAAAGAAGATAAATTTTAATAATGGGTATCAAAATTGCTTATGTAAAAGGATATGAATTATTATTTGTTGTTTTTGAAGCCACTGAAATAACTTTAAAATAACTTTTTTTGTAAATAATTGTTATTTTAATTTGCGAAACTTGAAAAAGCAGAACGATAGCTGCTGTGAAATATCGTTGTAGGGAATTTGAAATTGATGGAATTTGAAGAAATATATTTAGTTTATTAATATATAACGAAGAGTTTTCTTATAACGCTTTGGTCGTTTCGTTTTATTTTTCTTCACTGAAACAGAATGCTGCTGTTTACAATTGACACATCACACATCCAAATCAAATTTAAGACCTGGCATCTGATAACATGCATCATTCGAACATCTAATATCGAAATCGACAGGTGTCATGAATGAACAGCCGAATTTCCAGCCTTAAAAAAATTTCAGAGAATACTAAGTTTCCTACACCAAGTTGAAATTGAGTGAAGTGCCTGGAGTCTAATGAAGTTTTACGATCAAATAACGACATTGGTGCAATCATTCATAACATGCGTCAAACTTATCATGGGAACGAAAAGGTGATTAGACATTATTCTAGTGGCTACTTTCATTTCGAATCACATATTGATAGATATTAACTGGTTAAGAGTAGACGACGAAAAGGACTTTTTTATAAAAAAGTTTTTCAGATCAGGTTTCCTCATATTGTCTGATTTCCGAGACGAAAGACTTGATAATCCAATTTTACTCCGATTTTCTTAACGGAAATTTCTAGTTGATTCATAAAAAAGAAGATACATCAATGTCAAAAGATTCCCTTTGTTCAGGAAACTTTCAATCATGTCAGTGAACTTTGCAGTTATTGAATTATTTGGATTTTGAAGTAAAGTAAAGGACTACTTCAGCTTTTCTGCATACCTACATTTCTTTAAATTCTCTTTCGAATGTATTATTTATCAAATTTGCAACTTTCCTATCATCCCCTTCTAAGTTCTTGAAACTTATAATTTGTAGCAAAACTGAAACAACATTAATGATTATATCAATCGTAATCTGGTTTATACCAATGACCTCGATGTAAACATATTGGTTAAACAACGAAGATAATCTCTAATCTAAATGGAGGTGTGTCAGCACAATTACAATTTGGCAGAACTGGGTATGCAGGGGATAGACAAATAATAGAAACGGAGAATGTCAGTACTCGGGGCTTTCTGATGGCGTCTTCTTCAGCGCACAGGGCAGAAGAACCTTTAAAGTTACCTCTAAAGATAACAAACTTTACTGTTCGATAGGCAGCCATAATTTCAGATATTATCCTTCACTCAATATCAACAATTTCGACTGTTCTAGTCGCAGAAGTCCGTGCTATAGAGACACATCAATAACCATACTTTTTGGAAATCCCTGAGGTATAATATTTTTCATCATTCTAACAGGCGTCTTATCTTCGAGTGTAGCACTGAGAAAGGATAACGGGCTTCCTATCCTGTTTGCATATATAGATCATACAACTCAAATCACTTTACAGCGACTTTTGCATAATCACGTCTTTTGTGCATGTTTTCAGTGTTTCAATTACTCTCTCTTCTTCCTGTCGCTCTCGGCTGTAAGTTGGCAACATAATAAGAAAGAATAGCTATTATATACATTCAAAAATGAAATCGAAATTAACTTACGTTGAAATTAATTAGTGATAGAAAAGCTAGAGTTGCATCTTTCTGACTGGAAGTTTCTATTTAAACGGTTCTTCAGGGTTTTTTTTTTGCCTTCTTCTTTATTAATGCATATCATAATATTTATTCTTAGCAAGTACATAGCATTAATAATTTTTTGATTTCTTTTTACAATTAATTATTAAAAATTGGTTAACTAGCTAGGGACAGTATATTAATGATGAAAACTATTTATGAGTTTTCTTTTCCATTTTTTTTTGTTTCATTCAATAAAATCTGAAATTTATTAAACTGTCATAACGATCACATTTATTTTTTGAAGAAGTTTTATTCTTTTGAAAGATCAAGCAGTGTTACTTCAACTGGAAGATTCCACTATGTTGACCACCGAAGTGTTTTTTTTTTACAAACGAAAAGAACATGATTGATTTTTTTGTGATGCTCAATATGTTCTTTGCCAACAACCAACGTCATTTCCAGGCAATGAGTTCTTCGATCGAATAGTGGCAGATAATGAAACAGGAGGACATCTCTTCCTACCATCGTCGAAACAAGTCAATATCTGCAACAGTCAACACTTTGGGGATTCATCATCAGCAGCCTCTTAACCCTGTAGACAACATTAGAAGGCTCCAATGAATTAATACTCTTTCTTATTTTAAATATAAATGGGGCCTGTGCAACAATAACTACTGTATATTGCAGATCTTATAATAAAATTCTAAATTTTAGAAAAAAAGTTTACAATTTTTAATTATTTAAGGCTATTATTTGACTCTCATTTGCAAATGAAACATCTCATTACATCAGCCATTTTCACTTTCAGTCATTTAGCAGAACATTTAGCAATAGTATAGGGATTCATTTCCTGAGAAAAAAAAAGGGTTGTGTATATGGTGATCTCAGAAAGCTGTTTAATTCACACCAAGATTTTCTATTTGTTTTCCTTAGGTCCTACTATTCTTTGTGGAAATTTCCTGGAAATAGTTTGTACATTGTACATAACGTTCCTGTTCAAAAATCCCGAAGAATTGCACCAGTGCTATGCTTCTCAGATTTCAACTTTCTAATGATTTGAGTTATTTGAGAATAGAAAGTACAGCACTTTTTAACGTAAGCGTTACATACCTAGTAATTTTTTGAAAGCAATCTTAACCAAATTCGTAGTACTAATTTAAAACATCTATTTTGTTTAAATTTCAGTTACTCTAACTCTATTAGAACTCGAAAGTTCCTACGTCCTTCAGATCGGACTGTATCTACAACAGCTGGCCTTGCAATCAACAAGACACATGTTTTGCATATCTGCATCGTAAATGCATCTTTGTAGTTTTATACGAATGTTATCGAAATTAAAACGATCTTGCATTATCAAGATTTCTTTTACTTTATCTATTCCAATACACATATTTTCTGTATAAAAAAAATAACTAAAGATAACACTTCGTTAAAATCTGAAAATTTACAAATATGAAGAGAATGAACACATACTTAAATAAAAAGCATTATACAAAAATTAGTCCTCAAGGAAAAACAGTCATAATTTTAGGCTCTTGTAGAAAAAAACTATTTCTCCGCTATATGCCACCCTAATAACCACAAACAAGTCAAATAAAAATTCCTAGACCGCTATAAGAAAGTTTATGAGACACATTTTAAGAAACAACATTTATATTTTACTAGGAATATGCCAAGTATTCCTAAAAGAATCTCTAGACTAAATAACAGAAGCTCTTGATGCTTATTTTAAATATTTAAGCAATGTATTTTGCGAGTTCACATTTATTATTTTTATTTTTTTTAAATACTTATTCAGTATACTAACTTCAAAAATAGAAAGACACACTAACAACTAGAGAAAGTTTTCTAAAAATAATTGATGACCTAAAGATAATTGTAGAGGTCTTGTACATAATTTCAAAGACGTAGGAGTTAGGATGACCTCCTTGAAGTTTTTCAAGTATCTTGGAATCTCACCTGTAACAACAAGTCGACCTACTGAAGCGCTAGTTCTCGTTTCTCCCGTTAATCTGTGGAGTGTCTGACAGGCGAAGGTGGCGCCTCCGTCATTTAGTTGAACGTGCTGAATATGAAGATCCCCGCTGGGCATTATTGAGTATCTGTCACCTGAAAGATAACGAAAAGTTATGTAGATAAAGTGCCAAAGTTATCTTGATGTTTGAAAGATAAAAGCTGGTACTGTTTTTCCTCTTTCTTTTGTTAGATTACACAAAAATACAAAGATATCAGCTTTCAAGAAAAAAATATATACTAGGAAAAACGGATTATGAAAATGATTAGAAATCTTCTGCATCTACTTGTAGTAATACATATGTTATTCTGACAAGAATTTATTAATAAGTTTTCTTGCATCGTTTATCATCTGTCATCAGTCTAAAGGGTAATTCTATTTAAGACGGTTTTAGATCAGTGAAATAATCAGCAATCGAACCTCTGAGAAGTACTGGATTTCAGTTATGGGATAACAGCTTACTCCTATTATTCACTGCTAGATTTCAGAAAAATTACCGAAGAAACCTCTGGGAACCAGTTATCGTTTGTCTCAAATAGGTTGCAATAATTGCTAACGTAATCAATGCAAGAATAAAAATTTTCTTCACCATCTTATAATATTGATTTTTGTTAGCTTTAACATTTGTTTTATTTTAAGGCAATAACTATTTTTTGCATTTAAATGCTTGTAATTCTGTATTAACTGCTAAACAATACCTAACTAAGGAAAAGAAGTTGGTAAATAGAAAACTAGTTTGAGTAATAATTTACTAATAGAAACAATTACAAACTATGTAAAGTTTTATTTCATAGTAACTGTAAGAGGATTTTGTTTGCTGTATTACAGAGATTTAACATATGAGTATCCTTATCTTTTATAAGATCGTAATGTAACTTACAACAAGTACGAGAGTTTGTCAGGATTAGGTTTCAGAGTTCCTTAAAGATACAGAAGAAAATACTTTCCTTTTCGCTGAATCGGAAAAAGCAATTTAGAGTATCTCACCTCCTGTGATGAGTTGAGGCGCTTGGGCATCCGTGTCATTTCGGATCCAACCGGTGACTCGAATGAATTTTGTCAAATCTGTTGGGATGTTACATCTCATAACAGCCGTATTTCCGGCGATGACATGAACATCGTAAACATGAATATCATAGTTCTTTAAAACAACTGAAACAGAAGAAAGAAAAGATAATAAATATTAGATATTGCACTTTCAATTAAAGTTAAATGAATATACAAAATACTTTCATATGAATTGAAACAATCATTAGGGAATAAAATTCTGGTTTTGGTAAGGAAATCCCACAATAACTCAAAATGAACAGATTTCTGAAAAACTATAATTACCATACCTAGATAATGGAAGAATGAGGTGTGTACTATTGATAGTCTGCGAATCTCTTACTTGTCTTAGTATGTATGTATGTATGTATGTATGTATGTATGTATGTATGTATGTATGCATGCACGTATGTTCATGTTATTTAGAAACTTGCAGCAAGGTAACTTGCAGTCGAGTGGTCAAGGTTAAAGCCTGTCATGCGACTGATATGCTCGAACCAGGCCTCGAATCCCGGCGTGGGCTTTGGTGTTTCTTTCTTTCTTGTGTATGTTCGAAAGGGTCCTTCACATCTTCCTGGTGCAATTAAGCCTACGTGGCTCTTGCGCCATTAAGATTGCACACTGAAATGGGTATGGGATCAACAAACATTTCAGAGCAAACAAAATTGCCATAACTTCATAAATCGAAAATAAAATTACAAAATTATATTTATTAATTGCAACATTGCCTCATTTAACAGAAAACTTGTAATATTTTTTAGTATTCTTTTTTCTGAAATAAAAGTATTATACCTGTTACGTTTAGTGTCTAAATTTATATTTCAAAATTACTTGAAGTTATTTAATGTTAGAGAAACTAATGCAATTGTTGATATTTATTTCTTTGGCAGGTGACACATATCAACGCAACAGAAATGTACGAGTGATGACATCATCACTGTAAAGATTAATCAAATGGTTGATCCTTCGTGTATGGCATTCATTCACAGAATTCGTTTCAAAATTTTAAATGCAGCAGAGAAGCCTTTATTATATATTGGCAATAAATTTCCAGAGGTAATTAATTGAAACACAAACGTGTTCTTTAATAATAAATAAATTGTAGTTTAATTCTGCACTTTCTTGTTATTTTAACAATAGGCCATTCTGTATAGTTCGCTGTTCCGTTGAAAGATTGAGAATTATAAAATAGATTAGTTTCTAATCACAACATTAAGTATAACATATTAAATTTACAATATTTAAAAAAAATAATTAATAATTTAAATATAAAATTCATTGTGTTTAAATGAAATATATGCTGTAAGATTTATGTATTAAAAACAGGAGGCTACAATCTTTACAAAAAACTATCCTAGATATTAGTTAATATTATTATTTCCACAGAAATTTGTGATTTTTATTCATGATTCAAAATTTTCCTTTTAATTCTGCTGTTCTTGATGTAATAATTAGAAACCTCCTAAACATTCTCTTATCTTTATAGTTTTCTATTAGAGGAGTTATTATTATAATCTTACCAGAAGCCTGTGGTAATCGATTAACGCCTGTTGTTTGACGATAACGTAGTAAGCGCAGAATAATCCGATATAAAAGAATCCTAAATGACCATAAAATTAGATTTACATTCAACTATCTGAGATTAAACATTTCCAAACACAACAGCGATAGGCCTATTTCTATGACCAGGGATAATTGGAGGAAACAGAAATAACAGCCTGTTTCGTTTAATGTTTAGTTAGGAACTCAATGTTTAGTTAGGCAATCAAATGCTAACAAACCGAATCAAAATGGAATGTTTGTAAGATGGACGTCCTATTTAAGTGGAAGTTATCTTTCCTGAAACCCACTAAATTCAAACACTTTGATACTAATAAATATTCTTATTGAATAGAGATATACAAATAAGGATTAAAAAACTTCACAGAAATATTGTCTTTGAAATGAATAAACCAAAAATAAACAAATCAAAAAACAACCCAATTACTAAGATCGTGACTGAAATCTATTCTTAAAATTTTAATCTTATAAAAAGTTTATCTGAAATTCGAAATAAATCGTCTAACTTTTTACGGAATGCGAGAAACTGAAATGATGTTTCTGGTATCTTCACTAAATAGTTTCGAAATATTTGTCCGTAATGTCCTACCGAGTCTAAATTAATATGAATGAAGGAAATTGAAATTCCTTAAAATGTTAGCTTAGGAATGTTGATGTGATAGATTCCAATTATTAAGAAACTGCTTAATTACTCAATTAATGAAGGCAAATTTTTATGAATCGATTTAAGTGTAACAATAGATCTGATGGTGATTAAATATGAAAAATAAAAGAAAAGTATTTTAATAATTAAACGCAGGGAAATTATGATAAAATTTAGATGAATTGTAATTATATTAAAGCGAAAGTCATACAGACTGATAAACTGTGATATTGACAACATTAATAAAAATATTAATTATCAATAAGATAATTTACTAAAATTAATAATTACTATTTTTTATATTAATCTATAGATTCAATAAAATGATATTGCTAATTAAATGAAATTAATTTAAGTGAAATAAAACTGTAATGAAAATATTATTGTTGTTACATTTCAGGAAAACTGTAAGAAAGTTTAAATGAACGAACATGCAAATCGTTAAAATATTATAGTTTACAGTCAAGAAAAGTTTCAACCGCTATACCAACTGTTATCATCAGACATTTCATGAAAACTGCTGTAATAGCGGCTGAAACTAGTTACGCCCATTTTAAATTTTTAAATGTTAATTGTATGTGTATTTTTAGTTACGAAGTTATAATTTATATATTATTTTTATACACAAGTGAAATTAAAATTACATATGTAGTCGAAATCAAATAAACCAACATCATTTTAAGAAAAATAAATGATAGACGTTAATTACTAAGTAATTAAAAGTAAAAATAAATGATCCTGAGTTCACTTGTTGTGAGATTTCTTCATGCTTGACAAAACGATTTTCATTTATTTAACTGTTAATGAAAAGAATCGTGAAAGTAAACAAGATCTATATTCTTCAAAACATTTCAAAACTTCAGAGCACTTTTGAACGTAATAGTAACGATCTTTTCAAAAGGTTGTTGTTTTTTTTTTTTTTAAAATCTCCTCTCTTTAATTAATTCACGCTCTTAAATCTATATAAAAAAATAGCTTCTTTCTTTACAGCAATGATTTCTTCTTAATAATTTCCCAGTTCAAATAACTTTAACATTTAGCTAAGTCATCAATATACTTGGCCTCCATTTTCCACATCAACAAACTCGATTATCTTCGGCTTATCCCTATCCCTGACCCTTCGTGAGATGAACTAACGAGATTTAGCATTCGCGACAGAACACGTTAACGCGATACGAGTTATGATCAAAATAAGCAGGCTAAAGGTTAAGGCTTCTTCTTGGCACTTTTATAAGAACTAATAGCATTTCTATGGACTACAATTCTCTGATTTTCATAAATTTAAGAAAATAGTGACAACGAATATTAAAGTATGAAATCGTTTACATTAAAGAAAGAAATCACAAAACATCAACTCATTGATATTACAGAAATCCAAACGTATTGTATCATATAATATAGATATAAGTCCGAAAAGACTACATCAGGAAGCAACATTAATGATACATAATCTTGCTGCCCGACATAGTTACGGAGAAGAACACTTTGCAAATCGTATCATTGATTCCTAACAGACAAGAAAATTAAACAACACTGCGCTTCCAATGAAGAAAATTTATTGTACGAATGCTTCGATCTTAATGTGAAATACATTACTTTTTCATTGAACTTTTTAAACCATCTTTAAGAAAATAAGTTCAGAGACAAGATGTAAATGGTGGAACTACACATTCTACAGTATTTAAAGTTAGTATCGAATACAGCGTAGAATAAAATTGTCTTGAAGCATATTGGTCGTTGAATTAACGGTCTGAATGTTGTCAGCAGAGAGGTTTTAGAAAATTGGACAATTGAACTCGCCAGCGGATGCTGCTTCGATGTAGCATAAAAAAGGAACAAAAGGAGAAGCAATTATCTTATTCATCTATCTGTCTGTCCGCTTAAAGATAAAAACTTCAATGATTAGGCTTAATGGAACTTTTCATTTAATCATTTACATCAATATAATCGATATCAGTTAAAATCGATTTGTGTCTAGAAATAAATGATTCTAGTTCAGTATTAAATATCATATTGTGTTTCCTAAAACCTCAGTTTTTAGATCTATCATAAAACCAATATATAAATTGAATTTACGAGCATCTTATTATGATATATTTTATATCTATGTTGATACTCTTGCTGAAAAAAAAATGAAGTGAATATTCTTTTTCATTAGATTCTGAAGTCTTAGCAATGATTTAGGCATATTCTTGTTTAGACAGCTTTTTCAAATATAAGGGTAAAAACAGAAACTTAACTTATAACTTGCTTCCAAATTTTGTAATATGTTTCATAATATTTCAAATAATGATGGATAATTTTTATTTTCCCTTTTTTTCTAGGATGTTTAAATTCATCTCAATAACTGTTTTCTAAGTAGATTTCCGGTTTAATTGTCAACCTACTTCTTCATTAAATCATTTGCAAAAATAATCATTTTTTCTTATTAATAGAAAAAACATACAATTTCAGAATTTTAACTTTGATAGGAATAAGACAAATCGTAGACATGAATCTTGTACTGATGTACAAGATTCGTATGGAACCAATATTGTGTGCCTTAAGGGAGCACATTTCAGTGTTCTTGCTTTCCATAACTTTAGGCTGTAGATTCCTAATCTAACATAAAACAGTTTCAGTAAAATTTCTCAGCCCCTTATTTTGTATTTCGTTTTTGTGCTAATCTTCATTCTTCAAAATAAAGATATAATTCACTTGAATAATCATTACATCCATTTACAGCAAGCTTTGAAATCTTCGGCAACTATTTCCAGCATTTTCAGCTTTAATCCGTTTCAAACAAGAAGAAACAAATGTAAAAGAAATCAAACTACCGAGATCTATTGGTATCAAATCCAATTCCCTTCACAATATTGCGAGGAATCAGGGTCTCGTATTTTTCGTTTCTTTTTTGTTTTGTTTGTGAGTGATTGATGATGGAGCCTTTGCGAAACAAAGAATGTTAAATTTTGGAGACAGACGTTTTTCTCGAGAGGAATCTTCACGACGCTGCCTTAGACAAAGAGGGCTATTGGAAGGGAGAAGCAGGAAGAGAAAAAATCGTTGCCTAGCAGCAGCAGCAGCAATCGACCGGAATTCTCGCAGGCATTTTTTTTTTCTCAGGACATCATAGTCAGCTCATATCCTGCAATGCTATTTCCCCTTTCTTGTATCCAGAACACTCATGCAATACAATCACTCTTAGAGATTTGAACAGAACCAAAAGTTATTTCTTTGATTTCTTCCCCCTCTTAAGGGATCTTAAACATTTTATAGATTCTTCTCCATTTCTTACTGAATACTCATGTCACATAAGGAAAATATTTCTTTTAAATTCTGTGATTCTTAATATTTTTTTTTTGAAAACGCTACATTATTTATTAATATAAAAGTATTAAAAATTAGAAATATTTTTTCATCAAGTCATTAATTAAGGAATAGAAATTGAGTAGAGGTTGTGTAGATTTAACAATTTATAGGTCTATAGCATTGTATTGTTCGCTCTTATAGTTAAGGGTGTGGAAGACAGATTAGGGTGGGGAGTAAAGCAATCTTCATAAATTTCTTTACTAAAGCCATTGATATGTAAGATGTTTCAGTTAATTTCGAACTTAACATTAAAAACGCATTTTTTAATGTGTAAAACTTTTTTTTTAATATTAGCCTTGTGTATAGTCTACTTTTATTGTAATTCCAATATTCACACATTTAAAAGAACTTGATTACAAATTCTATTTATAAATTAATTTAATGTTTAATTAATTTCCTAATATAATATACAGCAAATTGTTGAAGAAACAAAAATTTACGTCTTGCTAAATTAACCAAATACAAACAAAAAATAGAAGAAACAAATTGTGTAAACTAGAATAAAAAAAAGTAGCCATTCAAATATTGATTCACTTAATACGCGTCGAGGAAAAATTACTGATTATCGTTTTTTTATATCAGAAAGTAATTATCAACAGCTGTGACAAGGCAATCAATCGGAAAACCATTAAATTAATCACTAAATTAATACATATTATTAAAATGACAAGACTAAATGACTGGATGAAAATGGAGTGTAGCACACAATGTTATCTATATACAGCAATAACATAAGAAATATTTCAAATTTATGTTTTTGTTATTTTAAAGTCGTCATTCAACAAAGCTAAAATATCGCAGCTTTTATATTCTTATAAGGAATATTTACTTCAGATTATTGAAGGTGAATTAGAACATTAGCTTGAGAACCAGAATTTCATAGAAAAATTAAAATATATTCAATATACCAACTTTATTCGCGGGGAGTTTTCGTAATATCTTGGTAAGCATAGTTACAAATAGTATTATAGATTTGCTCTAATATTTACTAATAACCATTTTACATAAGGAGAGAAAAGGAGTTAGATTTAAAATACGAATTCAGTAGAATTCCAATTATGCGAATGCCAAATAACCGGATCGCCAATTATCGATTTTCAGGAAAAAAAATAAAAAAAAACTATTAAAAAAAGCTTTAAAAAACACTTTTTATGTTTAAATACAGGAACGTATGTGTATCTTTTTTTGTTTTTTAAACAACACTTTTTGTGTTTAAATATTTAGAACTTTGGATTTTTTAATAAAAGCAGTTTCACAATGACACGTTGCTAGAGTGATTTCACTTATGAACCAATCATCCGCATTTCTGTATATCCGGATTATGACAATCCCCAATTAATCCGGATAATTGGAGTTCTGCTGTAGAAGTTTAATCAAGATATTGAGGTCTATACATTCATTCGCTCTGCCCATTATCTACAGATTTTTTAGTATTAGTATTTAGCTGTAGAGATAGAGAATTTAGAGCCAAAAACCACACATAGGAGCGTTGTTCAAGATAAACACGAATTATCTAGAAAACCTGAAACTTTACTAATTAGTTTAGACCGTGAACTATCTTTTTGAACAGTGTATTTTGAATCTTACCTTGAGGATATTCTGAAGTTGGCACGACAATTATATTTCAATATACACCCTTAGTATATGAGCAGAATTTTTCACAACAATTCAAAGTCGTAACAGTTTTTTTCTTTGAGGCACCGTTAAAGATCAAATGATTTTATTAACAAAGTGATAAAAAAGTTCACAAGGAAGTTTTACGCCCATTTTCAAATGAACCACAGCAGTTCCATAGCTGTTCCAAACAAGATAAATTAATGCTTTTAGACAGTGTCTAAAGCAAAGCGGCCCCATAATAGGCACAATTTTTTAAACAAAATGTGTTCAGAAGGGTCGATATTGGGGGGACGTTTATATCGCCGTTTTCCTCTTTATCGGAAGCGATTCCTTTTGACCCCTCAAAATTTCGGCCAGGGAGTGGTTCTAGAGGTCTGATTTTTTTCAACGTGGTCACCTACTTTTTGATGCTGAACACAATGGTGAAAATTTCATTCGAATATCTCTAATCGTTTGGCCACTACGGAGTGTGACATCCAGCAAGCATAAAAGCAAGAGCGGTCCCCTATGTTTTACAGGCAAGCTGTAACCTATGGGCCGCTAAAAAGTAGTTAACACTATTTACTACCAAATTAAAAATCATCAATATCTCTCCATAATTGCAGGAAATACAAGCAAGAATATTAATACCCTAAATGACACTATTCTCCGATACATTGCTTATACTACAATGATTTTATAAGCTGGGTCGAAGTGTAAAACATTAAATAAGTTACATCGGAAGCGCAGTGATGCCTCAAAGGAAAAATTTTTCCTCTGAGGTAGCACTGCGCTTCCGATGTATCATTCATACTAGCCTCTGTACGCAGATTTTGTTATTTACTGGCTGATGATTGCCAAAGAGCGTGAAACAGCTGTTCCAGGATGTCACTTGTAAGTAATTTGGTCTCACCCATTGTTATCATTAAATAAGTTGTTAAATTTTATTCTAATCACGTGATAATGGGTATTTTTCCACTAATCATCCTGTATTCCTTGCACGCTGAGCTTAAATTAAGAGAAACTGCAACAACATTGTTTACCGGCAATAAAACAGCCAAGCAGATATTAAAAAGGGCTTTAATTGCAGTGTTGATCCCATTTAAATCAGCTAAATTAAGGAAGCTATTAATACCGATGTCTGCTTGAGGTTAGTTACGTTTGCTTTCCTATGGCAAGCAAATATTCTAATGACTGGCTTCGTTCTGTTCCTCGCTGAGGAGGAAGTTGCATTGACGCACTGAAGAGATTGATCGTAATTAAAACACTTCAATAAAAGGAATCCCTTGAGAGAAAAGAGCGATTGAGCAAAGGGTCATTGCCAGTTCTCTTCTGTTTGTCACAACATCACAAAAGCAGAGAAAAAAGAGAATTCAATCGAAAAGAGAAGTGAATTCGATCAAAGGAAGTGTTTGCAGATGTTAGTTCAGTGTAGTTTTTTGCTGATAACGGCAAAGCACAACTGTAACAAAATGAAGCTTTCACGGGTGTCCAAAGAATCTCAGAAGAGGCTCACAAAGATTTATTTGGCTGTTCGAATTAAATGGCTTCATTGCGGAGTAATAATAATTTATCAATCATGCAGTTTACAGTAAAACAAATTAAAAAATTAAAAAAGATAAAAAAATAATATTCCCAGAGTTAAATGTCGTACCTTTTATAGTTTCTTTGTTTATACTAGATAACTCTAAAATCTACACTTCTACCCAATCACTCGATTTCAAATGAAAAGATCATTAATGAAGTGGAATATAAAAGTTAATGAAATTTCGAATTAAGAACTGACTTTGAAAGGCAATTAAAGCAATATTACGAAGTAAATAACTCAATACAATTTTAATACTGAAAAAAAAAAAAAGATTTAGTGTCGTGTCAACTTTCGAATGTGATTCAAGAAACACTCATAGTAAACCTTACGCATTTCTGTGTATTTATTTATTTCTGTGAATTTATTTGTCTTGTAACGGCGTTTCTCGGAGATTCACGTAATGATATACATATACACGGAGATGTAACTTTATTAGGCACACCTATCTAATACTACATTGTGCCTTCTTTGGCCTTTAAAACAGCCTGAATTTGTCTTGGCGTGGATTCCGTAAGATGCTGGAGGCTTGATGCAGTCGTGCCCATACGAGGCGTGCTTTCTTGTTCTTACCCGACAACATCGTTATCCGACGTGGTTGTCAGCTGTTATAGCCCATTTGAGAAAAAGTACGATGCGTGGTACGTTCCGAGATGATGTTTTACATACCAACATTGAAATGTGATATGAATTGTCTCGTTGTGGGCGGTCTGTTAGCTTTCACTATTCTCCCCACGCTCCTTTAAGCTTTAGGATCCCCAAGCGATTTTATCCACAGGGGCACTGATCACTAAAAAAAAAAAATTTTCATTGTTCCATTTTTATACCACACCTTAAAACTATGTTACATGAAAGCTCAGGACGACAGTCGTTTGAGATATACTCGATCCACCACGTCTAGCATCAACTGTCATGCCACGTCACTTAGGTCAATCATTTACCGCACAATGACGATTTTTCTACGTCTACCTGATGCTAAAAAGGGCTGGATTCTTTCTGCCTAAAAAACGGTACTATCTGACACGTGTTGGAATGCGCCATCTGTATGAGGAGATATGGTGTATCTTATAAACTTTTAATTCAATATGATTCAACATTTAATAATTTAGTAGCTAGATGGACTTTCTACGTATCTAAAGATAAGCTACATCAGTATTAACAATGGACCATTTTAAATAATTCCTTCGGTTATTATGGCTGAAAATAAAAGGAGGACAGTATTGAAAAGCTTTCAATAATCTACAAATCTAAATGCTATATTACAACATTAATTCAAAGTGGGTGAATTGTTATAATGCTATATCCATATTGAATTTGTTTCTCCAATTTTAAATGTTGTATAGAGCAGTGCTACACAAAGTGTGATACATGGACCAGTGCCGGTGCGTGAACTGTTTGTTACCGGTTCGCGACAAGTATAAAAATTCAGAATAGCGAAATTGAGCCTATTCTACGAAAACAGCTGTCAGAGACGGAATGAAAATTAAAAAAGGAAAAAAAAAATATCCTTCACACTAGATACCTTGAGCAACACAGCTGTAGAGAGCTCGTTAGCATTCAATTCAAACAGCTTGAATTTCAACTGTGCTATCTACTATGGTATTTTAATACCAACAGACTGATCATTAGAAACGTAAACAGACATTTAATGCAACAGGCATTTTGCAAAATCATCTGGTGGAAACCATAATTTGATAAATATGAAAAATACGATGTGTAAATTTGAGAATAGAAATGAATTAATTGCTTTACATTCTGCTATAGTGAAGAAGTTTATAATGTTTTCTTGTGTTTCCTTGGAGTTTTCAAAAATAATCTTGATAGCCATTAAATATTTCAAGGCAGAAATGAGAAAAATAATTTTTACAAAACTAGCAAGAAGGTATGTTTCGTTGTTCTCACAACAAATCGAAACATAATCAAATTGATGGTTTTGTAAAACTTTCACTTATTTTATTTATCTAAGATGAAGGCTTAAATCTAAAGAAACGAGGTAAATCGCAAAATAAGCTAAACTTTTGAATGATTAGACATGCCTCATATGAATTGTTTACATGAAATTGGCGTTTTGATGAAGGGTTTTCACGGAACAGACGTCTAACATAGCAAACATGATCAAGGGTTCTGCAAGTTGGATGAGTCAACCCATCAGCAATGATCTAATTAAGGAGCATGTCAATATGAAAAGCTAGATAAACTTTGTCAAATTGGATGGAACTTAAATCTAAACAAATACTTCCAACTGAAAGTAAAGTTCCAAGAAGATTTTTAATATACAGCTGAAGTCATGTCAAACTTATATAAGGGTTACATTAAGTGAAGTGTTCTAATTTATTGCAAGCAAATAAATCATCTTTGATTTAGAAACGCTTAAAACTAAATTCAAATTTAATTTGTGATAGAAATTCATTTCAAGTAGTTTTTAAATGAAATTTAAGAAGACATAAATAAATCACACATTTTGATTTTTTGTGATTTTTATCAGTGAAGTAAATATAAGAGGGCTGCTCAAAAAGTAATATGGCAGGTCTCTCAGAACTCAAATGAAACGTTTATTCGTCAATTTCTACATGTTGTTTTTACTGTCAGTTGCGTGATATGCATTTGTCCCAACGTTCACTCCATTTTCTGTACACCCACAGCAACTCTTCTTTCGAGAGAGACTTCAGTATCATCTCCGAAGATGTGATGCACTCCATATAGCAACACCAAATGGAAGCCACCCCTAGGAGCTTCTTTAGTTTTGGAAGCAATCAGAAATCACAGGGAGAGAGATCTCGACTGTATGATGTTCTGTTTTTGATGAAATCAACAAATGATGAGAAATGTGCGGCCTCGCGTGATCGTGATGAAGGAAAAGCCACGCTTTAGATGCAGACGCTTTCAGTTCAAGTTTTTCCAAAACGTTGGCGTAAAATGGACCTTTAACACTCTATCCAGACTCATTGCTTGTTCTAGATTTTTGTAAACGAACACAAAATTTAATGGCGTAACATTACTCTAAGTTAACTCCATTTCTGCAGCTCTAGGCGACAACGAATACTATCGACTTCGAATGCCTGTAGTTCTACAACAATCAAAGTTAGAGCGATGCACTCTCCCAGTCATGTTTAACAATGGTTGCACTTCCTGCACGTGATACGCGTCTCACTTTCGAGTTGTAATTATGTAAAAAAACAAAGCAAAACAGTTTTATTACTTTATGAACAGCCCTCGTATTTACTGTACTGTCTGACTGACGTGATAAAAACAAGATATTTTGATTGATATTTAATATTCGAAATGAAGTATTACGCCACAAACTATATCGATTTGAAAAACCTATTTTCGCATTTGAAATGTCCAATTAGCAATAAAAGAACGAAATACTCTTTTAAGGCTTACAATTACGATATAAGGCGGCGACAGAAGAAATGCAAAATAAGATGACTCAAACCTACTTCCAGTTGAAATTATTGGACTGGATCGTTTTAATGACTACAGTTTCTGTCTGGTTCATTAATTTTTTTAGATTAGACTTTGCTGTTATACTATAGTAACTGCGACAAGATCCTTTCATCTTGTCGTATTTTAACAGAAAGAGATTATTAATTTACATCAATCTCTGTTTGAATATCTCTCAACAGAAATTCAGAAATTTCCATTAGATTATCACTCATTCATAATATTATTTTACTTTGTTATTTATGTATTTTGCTCAATTAAGATTTAGAATACAAAAAATTTAATGTGGGTGACCTGATTCATTAACAAAAACATAAACAATATATTTTTCATTTAAGCAATAAGGGCTCAAAATGATCGGCGTGTTAACATTTTCTAAATCAAAAACAAAGCGATTAAAAAAAAAAAGAATACTAATAAGTTTGAGAAAAAAATGGTCAAAAAAGGATTCCGTCTTGACCGATAGCTGGGCATTTCCTAAATAATGACTGACAATTGGAACCTAACCCTCAAAAAAAAATACATAAAAACATACCGACAAAATTACTGAATAAACTGATCAACGATAACTGAACAAGGTAAGAGCTGGTTTCATATTGTAGAAATGAAGACGAAACCAAAGTGATCCCGTAGTTGTTGCATTTTCAGCCACTCTGATCGGAACTGACCTCAGACCGGTACTTTTCCTCACCTTTACAACTCATAAGAAAGGTGTAATAAGGTATGATTCATGTCTGTCTGAATCTCGGCGGAGGATGGGGGATTTTTCCACCCTCCATTCTCCAACAAACTCGTTCTAGGGTCTACCGAGCCCTCTGTAGAATGTCGAGCTTCTTTCACTTGGGTTATAGGTGGGCGGGCGTCGACCTTAACAGTAGTCCCGTTGATCACGAAACGCCGGGAGCTTTACCTCCAAGGGCCATAACGCGACCCCAAGGGCCATAAGGGCCATAAGTCTGTAGTGGGACACTTTTAACTGATGGTCAAAAAGTCGGCCAGTCTCAGATTTAGGTATTGTTGCTGAAATCAAACAGAGAAGATAAAAAATGGTCCTTATATACCGGGTAATCAGGATCTTGATTAAGACAAGCTTGGATAAAGCTTGGATAAGCTTTATATACTTATTCCCTAATACAGAGAATTCATTACAAATCATTTAATCATGTGTAATGAATTTTCTGTATTAGGGAATAGGTTTATAAAGCTTATCCCTAACCGTCTGAAGAAATGCTATTGATTAAATAGTACGAAATATCATGGATAGTAAAGTTTTTTAGAGATGATAATGTGTTGATGTGAAGATTTTTAGAACATTTACGTGAAAATCAATTTTTAAATAAGTTGAGAGTTCTTATCTTGAGAGTTAAACAGTAATGAAAAGAGATTTCATAGGGGTGTAGTAAAAATGAAACAATTCATTTACGAACTTAAATTACGAGAATCAGTGACTGTGTGTAGTAGAAGCGTGTATTTTCTCCAAGCTGATGAAAATCGATTTCTAAAGAGAGCTCGTTCTCTTTAAATCCCGTGGATTACTTTGCAGAGGCTGGATAGAGACAGGACATTAATTCAACCACATCGGACATATTGAGATCCTAGTGATGTTGATGATGACTTTTCCAAAACTATTTTCTAAGATTGTTACAAAAACTAGACGAAATATGGTAGCATTTCAAGAAAGAAGACTACTGAATGAAATGAGGAGAACAAAAATGTCGATTTCAAAAGAATTTATCCAAATCAGCAGTTGCTGGACAAAAATAGAAAACTGAAAAAAGGGATAGTGTTGGTGAAAATATGCCGTTCGTCTAATTTCACTTTTAAACTTGATTTTTTTGAAAAGATTTCTTGCTTTTCCTGCACCATTTAACCGGAAGGTTACATAGCTTTCAGTGCAAGTCAGGAAATGAACCGATTGACTTATTAAAATCAATCTCAAATTACAAATTCACATTTCAAATTCTTTTCAAATTACGTTTAATAAATTTGCAATTTTTTTTTTATGTTTTGCCGTTGATAATAATATTATTAATAATAATAATATTCTCGATTGTGGAACAAACATACCGGTGTGACACCTATTGTCATTGGTGCCCTTGGTGCCATATCAAAGGAATTTGCAAAACTCTGTAATAGTTTGGAAATTTACAATATTTCATTAACAGACCTGCAAAAAACATCATTATAGGCACAACTTATATTTTACGAAGATACTTGGACAATTCTTAGGTCTCTGGGTGAGACTTGAGTTGCTCAATAACTCCAGTCAAAGATGTGTTCCTTTTGTCTTTGTACTGTGTCAGATGTTAATATAATAATAATAATAATTTTATTTTTGAAAAAATACTCTTCAAAGAAGTAGTTACATGTTTTACAGCTCTTTCAATTGTTAAAATATTACTTTGGCATCTAAGACACAGTCGATTCCAAGAGTTCTACATAAAACTGAAAATATTTTTGCTTTTTTTATTTTCGATCTTTAATCTAAATTTTATCTTAAATAACTGACTAAATTCCTACAAATAAAGCATGACTTTCAAGAAATTTGTATCTAAACACTTTCAACAACTGATAATTGGCGTTCTTCATCAATGTTACTGAAGGAAGATGAACTGCCAACATTGGAAGAATGATGCTCTTTTCATTTCCTTTAATGTGAACTGCTTAAAAAAAGCAACAATAAACTGCGAGACTTTTACCTTATATCTTGTATCTTATACGATGGTTCATTATTTGACATAGAATTTATCTTAATGGTTAAAACGGTGTATCGGTATATCGTTAAATCGCTATACTTCAAATATTAATGAAAGTTAAATTGACAATAGAAAAGCGGGTAACCTATATTCAAAATACTTCAATATTTTTTTGAATCAATATATATATTATCAACAAATATTTTCGTTTTAAAAATCTGTTAATTAGTTCCTATTAAAATTTCTGCTTTGTTACTAGTTTTTTAGTTTTTATAAACTAGTTTTATTTCTTTCTCCAATTCAGTCGTTCTGTTGTCTTACATCTATCATGTATTAGTATAAGTTAAAAAATATTATTTAGTACATAATAACTTAAATTGTAATAACTATGTTCTAATTTATTTTATTAGAATGTACTTTGTGAATTAATAATATAGTATGTAGTTAGTAAAATCAGAATTGACTATAAATACTAGGTTATAAGAAATTATTTATTATACAGGATCTAATAATTTAGAGTACGGTACTTTCAGCATCACGACTTTAACACTATAGAAAAATTGATGTTTTTGACCTAAGCACAAAAAAGTACCAAATAAAACTCAATTGCTAGAAATAATGGAACAATATTTAAATGTTATTCGAGTAAACCTCTTTTTCAAAATCGTATGCTTTTGTCTCATATCATTTAAAATATGAGACAAAAGCATACGATTTTGAAAAAGAGGTTTACTCGAATAACATTTAAATATTGTTCCATTATTTCTAGCAATTGAGTTTTATTTGGTACTTTTTGAGATGAAATGATATAACTTCATCTCAGATATTCCAATATTTCTTTTCTTTATCAGAAATTGCATTAAGTAAACGATCCTCCACAATCAGAAGCACTGGCGCTTAAATTAAATCCAAAAGCTTTGTTTTTTGAAAATAAAAGGTCACCAACCAGAAAAACCACTGCTCACGTATTCAAATTAACATGATGAATGTATGGAAAATTCTAAATTTGCATATTAGAGATATTAACTGTCCTACATGAAAATTTATTGTATTAATAAACTGTCCAATATGCAAACACAGTGTCAAGGTCAAGTGGGGAAGTGCGAGTCGTTCTTTTATCACAGAAAATGTAAACAATGCACTTTTTTAAGAAAATAAGACGCTTCTGTAATGTCCTCTATGTGTTTTCTTGATTCTTTGCAGATAGAAAATCCATTAAAGCCTGCAAGAAATGTCACTTTAGGTCTAATAGCAGTAGATGTGGATATCTATCATGCTAAATAACTTCATGAAATCGATAAACAGTATATATATATATATATGTATATAAAATTTGCCGGACAGCTTTCTGAAATTTAAAAAACCAAATTAATTTCAAAAAGCTGTTTCTGTGTAAGTATTAAGATTCGAATGTACTTACACGTCATCAGCGGCGATTCAAGTTTTGTCATTTGGATATATATATATATATAGGGGAGATCCGTTTATTATGGACCATCGTGTAATATGGACCCTGTTGAAGTTTATGTGTTCACCACTAGTTGGCAGAACCATCCCATTACCTTTAGTGAATATTATTGTTATCCAAAGCACGAGGTGACTTTTACATGTGTGCCTTCATTTGGACGAGTATTAAATTGTGTTTTCCGTTTTATATGATCATGATGTAACAGGTATGTTAGACTGAATTTAGTACTTTCTGCTGTTAGGTAATTTTAATATAATTTTCACGTTAATAGTAGCAAATATACTTATTTTCTTCACAATCCAGACATGTGTTTTATGCGCGCTATTTTTCATAGCGGTATGTGATTGGAAACAATGCTACTTCGACCATGCGATAATATGAACTGTGCGCTGTTGTGTAATATGGACCACTGGTTGCTAAGCATATTACTATGAGCCGGAAGCTTGTTTTTTTAATATATTAAACGAAAAGCACAAATTAGGGCTTGTTTAATGTAATTCAAGTCGTACAATTTTTATGATTTAAATTCTTCAAAATTTGACCCATAAGGGTGGTAAAAAGGGGCAAATTTTAAAATCACCATATCTCATAAACCAATCAAAATAAAATCGTGAAACTTCACGTGCCTACAGTATGACTATTGTTTACTGCATTACAATGAAAGTTTGTTTGTAAAAATTATTTTAATTAATTTCTTGTTATGTTTTGTTTTTGGTTTACTGGGTCCATAGTACACGAACATATGTGTAATATGGACCATCAACACGACAATAAAAAAATTATTTCCTGCAATTATTAATAGTTACCAGAGAAATTTACCACGTTTGAACCATGCAGCTATACAATTGTTATGAGCAGCCAACAAATTAAATCTTTTTATGTTAATAATTTAAGATTTATGAGCATTCTTGCTTAGGGGGTCCATAATACACGGATCTCCCATATTGGGATATATATGTATATTGGGTTGGCCAAATGTTGTTCGGCTTTTTTATATAAGTTGGCTCTAGTAGCGCTTAGGTGTGTTTAACATCGTTCGACACCATTTTGTTAGATTGCACATTGATAGCTTTATATTGACAGCTATCCGAGTTCATTTAAAACTAAAACCTTTCAAAATTGGTAAATTTTCTATAGCCTGTTTAATACTGAAAATGGAAGACAATAAGCACGCAAGATAATATGTTTCTTTGATAACCAGGTAAAAACAGTTACAGCTTGGCTGAGAAGTTCTGATTCATCTGCCGTATTCACCAGCCATTGCACCTTCGGATTTCCATTGATTTCGTTCTTTACAAAATTCTCTTAATAGAAAGAATTCAATTCCCTGGAAGAATCCATAGGCACCTGGAATATTTTTTTTGCTCAAAAAGATAAAAAGTTTTGGGAAGATGGAATTACGAAGTTGTCTGAAAGATGGTATAAAGTCATGGAACAAACCGCTGAATTAGTTGTTCAATAAAATTATTGGTGAAACTCAAAAATGTATTTTATTTTTACTTAGAAAGCGAACGAATTTTTTGGCCAGCCCACTATATAAGATTGCCTAATGAGAATGATATCTCACTATGACCCATTTTCGTGCTTTTCTTCCGTGATGCCAAAGTGGTTTACAACTACACGATATCTTACAGTTATATTCAGTTTATAAGAAGCAGTCATAAGAAAATATGTAATGACTGAACAGTAATGACGACATGAATTTATTTAATACAGCGCAGATGTACCTTAGCTCAGCTTTTACTTTTCTTGGAGCTGTGCTGCACTAGACTCAGCGTTCATTTTTGTAGATGAATCGAGATTAGGCTTTTAAAGAGTAATTCTCTAGCACAGTATGAAATAACAGAAAAGATGCACTTACGGTTGATGTGATGGCTGATTTTGCTTAAATCTAGACGTTATTCCGTGAGGTTGCAATACTAATGGAATTAGTTCCTTCGTACAATATAAGGCTGTGATCTTGACTCCTAACTTTGTTAGGACTAGTCTTAACTTCATCTTTATAGACATCATCCGCGTTCACATAGCTTTGATTTCTTTGGAGTATTAAGCATTTTCAAAATTTACAGAATAGAGCATATTTGGAACATTCTACGGAGGCTTATTGCATCTACCCTGTTCCTTTCCAGAAACTATTTTTAGCAATCTTTAGTTACGATTGCCAAAATAGTAAAAAGTTAAAGCAGAATTTGATGTAAGTGCAATTGAAAACCTACGATAAAAGCGAAGCCATCTACCAAAGATAATATTTCTTGTTTTTTAGATGTGAATCATCTTCGAAAATCATCATAAAATGAAAGTTGTGATTATTTTAAGTCATTTCGTTGTCCTGTCATTTTTCAAATTAGGTAAATTGATACTCTTCTTTTTCTTAAAAAATTCAGACTTATTCATATTTTTATAAGTTATGCTGTGATTAATACATTTATATTTAATCCAGTGAATAGATTTTTTTTAAGATCCCGACAGGTGGATTTATTCGTAGTCACTTTCTTCTTAGAATGTATGTTATGTTATATTGATCTGGATTTCCTATGAAATGTTAATCGGAATAGTATTGTAATATTCGTCACTGTACACATAATCGTGTTTCCGTGAAAAATCTATTTGAGCTGTCAAAGTCAAGAGCTGCTCTTCCTTCCTTTTCTGATCCCTTCTTCGTGTTACCAACATTCCCGTAACTTCATTCTTTTTTACTCTTTTTATTTTCATTCATGTTGATTCGCGGCGAGCTTTGTTTGATTTCCTGTTTGCTTACGTGAATTCCAAACAGTTGTCGACTGCTTCATTTGCTTGCACAGAAGAACAAAAATTGCAGAATAAGGTGCAAACAAAGAAAAAGCATCTTAAAAGCAGTTTTCTCCATTTTCAATTAAACTGAAATGATGTAGTCTCTAATTTATTTAGAATCAGAAATGCATTAGGATCGAAATAGTGGATATCTGTTTTTGTTCAAAAATATATATTGATCCGTTTATCAATCACCTACTTAGGCTGGTTTTTATTATTTAAGAAAAAGAAAAATATAGTGTTTTACAATTTTAAGTAAACAGAGATCTTTAGCATTCCCATATCGAGGAGCTATTAGGACTTTGTGTATGTGTTTGTGTATTCGTGTGTGTAAGTAACGCCCTCCACAGACGAAAACAGAAGTCGGAGCTCAATGAGTCTTTCGTCATCGGATTTCCCCTTGACCTAAAGGTTTGGGAGATTTTTCTAGACCAGCGCTTTCCAACCGGTGGGTCGCGACTTTATCCTAAAACTATCAGCAACCATCGAATAAACCATCAGAAAAGATCAGAAAAATCGAAAATCGATCATTTAGAAGGAAGGGATACGATACAAATATGGTTTTATTCTATATTCTTCTATTCCTATATATGTGGAGGTATTCCAATAAGGAAAGGTGGGTCACCAACTGAAAAAAGGTAAGGAAAGGTGGGTCGCCAGCTGAAAAAGGTTGGGAACCACTGTTCTAGACCATTTCTGGTTTTAGGGTCATCAGGCCAGAAAAATAGTGGTAGTTGGACAAGTGGGGTCTATCTATACAGAATCGGCTGAGAATGACTATGTTATCTTTGATCTAACGTCACTACTTCCAGTTCAAGATGGCCATCTTTTTTCTTCATTTCAGAGGTAGGCCTATATGGTTTTTTTCCCCCTCCGTTCCGAAACACGGCCATTTTGGAATTATGTTCAGAAACCGGAAGCGGAAGTTGATGTTGAATGTTTGAATTTCCGGTGAAGTTGACCGGAAGTTGTTGTGGGATGTATTAATTTCCGGTGCGGAAAATTGGTTTCGGATGCAAGAGCGATTTGTGTTATTTGGGGACTTTTTTTCAAATGTTAGCAACAGATAGGCCTACATCCTGCAGCTGACGATGCCTCCCTTAACCTAACCGTACCATAACTGCAGCCGATGAATACTGTAACCCAAACGATGCCTAATTTCCCCTAACCGTACCTTAACTGCAACGGATGAATAATGAAACCCAAACGATGCCTAATTTAACCTAACCATACCACAACTGCAACAGGTGAATACTGTATCCTAAACTTAACTGCAATTAACGATACCTTATTTCGCTAAAATACATGTAATTTGGCTTACCTTATGTGACGGTCTCGTTGTTTTGTGGCGGATACACCTTGATGCCATCGATGAACCTTTCAAACATTACTTTGTATTTGCTTTGATATTGTCTCCGCCCCATAAATTCGGCTAAATACGAGTCGAATTGACCGTCACATTGCCGGGTACCTTGAGCTCTGAATTGCCTCTTAATGGCGCTCCAGGTGCTTTCAATTTTGTTTGTACTTGCGCCAGCAATGGGTTCTTTGAAATTTATACTGTGATTGACAGTCAACTGCTGGTATCCTTCATCGTGTAGTGTATTGTAGGATAACCAGCAATTCGAAATTACGGTGGTTCCAGATAAAATAAATTTCTTAATAGCATCCAACAACACTTCTTTCGTTATCTTTTCAACAACAACAAAAAAACACTTGTTTGACACTCGTTCAACTCCACCAATTACCCATTTCCCTTGTACTCTTTTACCGTCATCATGCTTCCGTTTTCCAAATCTACTTTCATCAATTTCCACAATTTTACGGGACCACCAATCGCAGAATCATCATTCATCAACAATTCCACACAAACTTCACGACAGAAACTTTTCCAATCAACTACAATATGCTCTGACAAATTCATCTCATCCGTAATCCAATCATTCCGTGTGTCTTTCACCCACAAATACGTAACCATTAACACTTCACACAAAGTTTGATTACAGTTATGAGATTTGCATTACATTAGCGTTGTTTCACAGATATGTTAGTCTTTCATGCCAAGATTCCTACGCAAATTTAAGTTAATCTGGGAGCATGGCTTTTTACTAATTACACCAACAAGAATTATTATTGCATCCATTTCTCCTAAATAGCTGGTTATTTTATTATCTACTGAGTTTACACAAAACAGAAGCAGACTTCATCCAATTCTAATGGTCCTATCTTTTTTTCTACAACCTTAACAGCTGATAATAATGTTTGCAAATGCCCACTATTTCCTCACAACAGGGGCAGTATCTGCCATGGTATCTTCATTTCCTAACAATCCTGAGGGAGGTGAGGGATTTTGATCATCCATTACAGGTGATGATGGTCTGAAAAGGATTTTTCAGTAGGTGTCGATACCCTCGAATTTTCTGAAGCCATTCGTCTTTTCATTTATACTTAATAACTAGTGATGTGAATGTATTGAACACTATCTACGATTTATATCTTGATTAATATAGACAGTGAATGCATGCTCGATTGTCGTGGCAGTATTGACAACTGACTGTTAACTTATATGTACTTTATTCTTTTGTTGCTTTTTCATCGCCGAGTTTGCTCGAGTTCTGCAATATGTATTGACTTGTGGTTGATTATCTATGTATTTGTGAAACTCAATAAATTGTAAGTCTCTTTGAGCTTCCAATAGCTGTCTTCTTGTAATCTCAATATTCATAAATTACAAGATATCCATGAAGCTGACAGCCAATAAAAAGACAATTTTTAACAAGAATTTCCTGATTCTTCTAGGGAAAAACAATATGAATTTAATATGACTGCCTTGCTATAGAAATAAATTAGTGAAATTTAATCTTAAGTGTCCAAAGATAAGAATATCAATACTTTACAATTCTACTACGAAGTCGGTTAAATCTGCGGAATGTAAAAGCTTTAAAGTCTAGTTTTAACTTAAGATTCTCACTGTAACTTAACAGACTTAGGAGTTTAAATTTAAATGCAGGCATTTATTATTCATAGTTTTTTTAGTCTTATACATTGACTTGACTGGAAAACTTATCAAATCTTTTTTAATTTTCCTTAAAAGAAGTTATGTCTTTTTCTTTTATAAGGCTCATGAATTAAATTTAACAATACATCTTCTAGATATCGGAATAAAAATAATTCGAAGTGGTATTCTTTTAGCAGTTTTTAGGGACCAACTGTATTTTTGTACTGTGCCCATAAAGATACGAATCCTGTTGACAAAACTGCTCTAAGACAAACGAAAACTAAGCATGATAATACTTGAATTGATATTAATAATACAAATTGGTATCGATCCAGTGACTACAAACAACCATTCCATTTTCGGTTCAAAACGTGTGGCGCATTGATAACGACAGATATTTATTTTGAGGGAAGAGATTTTAATATTGAAAGCTGTTCAGTAAATTCCTATACTTCAAACTTTTACTTCAAACTTATCGAATATAAGTATTGGATACTTATTTGCAGTTAGCTTTTATAACAATCTATTTTATTAGGATATCCAGATAATTAAAGGTATATCGACAGCTTACAATGTGTTTTCAAGTTCTGTTTCGCTAGTGATTCAAGTATATTCGAATTCAGGGTTTTGAGACCCATGTTTCGTGGCAAGTCCAATGTGACCAAGAAAATTGCATTGTCAATCTAATAGTAATTTTATATAAATTGAAAATCAAAGTTTTCATTCTTGTGGACGTTGCCTTGCTGTCCATTTTGAAAATCTTTTTGCGAATTCATATGATTATGAATGATTGAAGGAATTGGACAAGCAGAACGTTTCTGCAATTTTCTCTATTTTTAGCGCGACGATTTTCTGTAAGGATTTGTGCAATTGCTAGATTCAAGCTTGTCTCCCATAACCCTATATTTTAACATCCTTTCATCTAGTTTGAACCTGTCAGTGCATTTTATGTTTGTTGAATGTTTTGAATTACAACAATTCAACAAACGATTTACTGTTCTATCATAAGACTTAACGAGTAAAAGAATTTGATTACTGAAATAATCTGCTTTAACTGTTTCTGTTTTTGAATTTTGTGATTGGGTTCCATCATTAAAACAAACGAGCTCTACATCAAAGAAAACAACAAAAAAAACCTAACAAACAATTAATTATACTCTGATGGGAAATAAATAAATTTCATCTACATTCTAGCTATAAGAAGCTATACTTTCTAAATTAACGTAACGATATGCCAAACCCATTCCGAATCTCTCATTTATGTTAATACTACATGCGTTACCTTTTCAGTATTTACAAGAAAAGTGTAAATTTATTAGATTTAATTTTTTTTAAGGCTTGTTAATTTGTTTTTACTTAATGCTTTGTAAACTGATGCGTTTTTGTTTTCCACGTTAATTTTCACAGCTTCTAGGTTTCAGTAAATCTAAAGTTAGCCAATTTTTATTTCGAATGATAAAGAAAAAGCAGGGTAATATGGGGTTGTGTAATAATTGTAATGCCTCTTAATATACATTGGAAAGAGAGAGAAGGAGTAAAAGATTACAAACCAATAAGATATTTTCACAATAATTATAATTAATATGTTGATAAACTTCTTTAATTACTTCTAAACTTCTAAAATACACAATATTTCTGTTCCTTCAACAGGAAGCTTCTTCAGGTTTTTTTTTTTTGAGGACAGGAAATATCTTTTCCTTTTTTCCTGTCCTCAAAAAAAAAAACAACCTGAAGATGCTTCCTGTTGAAGGAAGAGAAATATTGTGTATTTTAGAAATTTAGAAGTAATTAAAGAAGTTTATCAACATATTAATTATTACAAACCAATGTTGGTCTGTAATTAAGATAACTGCAAAATTGTTTATCTGGGAAGCTGAAGCTTTATTTAACATAAGAAAAGAATATATAATCAGATTAATGCCAAAGTCCTTTTTTTATCCCATAAACTGGAAATGTAAGAGTTACACACAACCAATTACTTAACGACATTACCTATATCTTCATTTTGACAATGGAGGATTACATTTCAGAGTGATTTTAGAGCAATAAAATTCCAAATATCGGAAATGTTAATAATAAAAAAAAAATCATTGGAAAAAGTTTACACAGATTCGCATAATCTTGACTTTGATTCATTACAGAAAAAAAATACATCGATATCGCTTCGTCTATTTTTTTATAGTTATTATTTTATTTTCCTGTGCCATCTGATTTTCAACATTTCCAAATCATAAGTGGGGAAACCTCCTAGGAATTTTGTAGAGTTATTTAATTAATTGCAAAAGTAAGTTTGAAAATTGTATTTCAACATTTTTGTTCCCAAGCTACTAGTGAATTTAATATGTAGATTTGCTTTTCCACATTGAAATTTTTTAGTTAATTAAGAATCAGGTAGGGTTCTTTTAATTTAAGGTAAATTTCAGTTATTGTGCGGCTAAAAATCAGACATTCAAGTTTTGTTCCGTTAATTCACAAAAAAAAACTGAATTTTGTCATGACCATTATTGTGATGATCTCATAGAATTAAAAGATGAAAATAACCAAAAAACTCAACATATTATAAATGGAATGCATTATTCAAGAATTTTGAGTTCACTTCATATTTTCATGTGAATGTCCACAAGAATCAATAGTTTTCTTATTAGAAACAACCATCGGAAGTTAAAAAGAAGCTGCTTGTGAACATCCTCTGGAGAGCCATCAGAGAGATAGAAATGGATTATAGAAATCATTTCTTAGTCCTAAGGGATGCGTCTCCGTTGAAATTCTGCATCGCCGTTACCATAGCAGCGGCTATCTGGGGTCAGATTAGACTAAGAAAAGGTAAAATTTATGAGCTGCGTTGAGTCACTTTATAGTCGTACATTCAAAGTGAAAGGTCATGATTCATTAAAGTATAATGATTTAAAAAGTAATATACTGCAATTAAACAGAGTTGATCATGTTGTTAAGGTATATGCATGATATAAAAGCACGTGTGTTGTGAGAAGGCTGACCATCAGACAAATTAAGAGGTAACTCGTGAGTGGCGGCCTCCAATTATTCCATTACTGCTCACAAAAGACCGTCATTCGAGATCTAATGGTGGATCAACAAACTCGTCTAGTCTTTTTGCTAGAACAAGAAAGCGAACTTTAAAGTTGACATGAGAAAACACGTATATCTAGAGATTCTTTAATTTGAATTGAAATGGGAGATGATAGTGGATAGGCTACACATAAAAAAATTAGAATTTGAGCTTTCTATTAAAAATATTTTCTAATTTGCGGTATTACGATGATGATGTTTACGAACAGATATTAGTGGCTTTGGAAATTCAGCAATTTATGTGAAATCAATATTTAACTGTTTCAGCCTGTTAGAAAAACTTGGGTTGATTTTATATTTTGCAAAATACGCCCTGGAAAAGTTTAAAAAACTTGTGAGAAGAAAACATTACAGATAGATTTTATATCGATTGAAACTTCATTCCTTAGTTTTATCGTTCTAACACTTTTATTATACGATATATTTAAGAGGATTACGAATGACAGACAAAATGCGTAATTTTCTTAGAAGCTATGTTGTTCATACGGATATTCGTTCTGCAATTTTTCTGAGTTTTCAAATTTTCCAATGTCACCGAAAGTCTGACAGTAAATACAGAATTGATTGGTTTTATAGATTTCCAGAATACAAATGGTAAACAGCAATACAAATAATGACTGTAAAATTTAAAATTTAAATTTGAGCAGAATTATATATGTTTAAAATATTAATAAGGAAAATAATTTTATAGCAATGAAAGACTAAAAATGAAAGATTAAAGATGAAAGATTAAAATGATATAAACAGTTACAATATAGTGTATGATGGTGTGGTTAGGTATGGGAGAAAGAGATGAACCCAATGTTTTTAGCTGTTGGTCCACAATTGTTGCTTTCAGATCATAACGAACTATATTCTTCTGTTCAATCATTGATACTACTGTGTCTTAAAATTATTTTAATATTACCTTGACATAAAGAAAACGAAATATAATTATATGACACTGTCCTACATCAGAAGCATAGTTTGCAATAATATTTTAAACATGCGAAGGCAGTAAATAATACTTATGTATAAGAAATCTAATTAACATATACAGTTTATTAATATAAAACATCTTTATTTTTCGATCGTCTCAAGGGTTCGTTTCACCTTAAACAGCATATAATGGAAGTAAGCGATTGGATATGAATAATATAAAAGTTGTGTGTTGTTCGTGATACCTTAAGAATGCGTCTAAGCATCTTAGTTGGTCAAAGCCGAATGAGTCAGAAAGAGGGTTTGGAATCTTGTTTCGTAAGATTAATCATACCCAACTCTTTGCGACACATTTTGATAGTTGCGACAGTCGACCGATGCTAGAGCTACTGATCATGCATCCATAACAGAAAGAAAAAACCCTGATAGGCTGAGACAAGCAATTTCATTTCATGATCATCGGATCCTTCGACAAACCCGGACAGCTTAAACATCATTGCTGCCCACCCTCTACAGAGATGGGACACCTTATTTGGATCGTCCTGTGGGAGCACTTAGTTATTGCCTGATGGCTATCTGAAGAAGAACTCAATTCACGTCGTCCATTAACTGCACATCATCGTTTCGCACCCCAGCAAAATGGACAGGCTACGGAATGGCGTGAGATCATCTTCTACTCATTATCTGAAGATGGCAACCATCTTGTCAGCTATTTCTATTTCCGGTAAAGAAATTTCCAGTAACAAAAAGATTAACCACGGTGATAATTTTTAAGAAGTTTATTTGTTAATGAGGTTAATATTATCCACTTAACTTCAAATTGTTATACTTCAAACTTATGTGGAAGTATTAAAAATTTCTATAAATCATGAGAACTGATTTTATTTTCAAGCTATTTGTTTAAAAAGCACAACTTCATTTTGTCATAATACTGGTACATTTGGTCTATTATATAATGGCTTATTTATATTGTTCTTACAAATAATCTAAAACTTTTTTACAGTCATCCATTATAAGCAGTAATCTTTTGTCTAAAACTTTTTTAGGCACGTTTTTATTAACTCACTCTGTCTTGTTTCTGGGTCAAATCTTTTAATCAATTTTTAAGTCACTTCCCATGAGTCAATCATCTAGAAATTTTGCACACTTGCTTATGTCTGATGACAGTACAATAATATGCTGATACTGTATATTAATACATAACACGTCCTTCCGTGCGCCATTACTAAATAAATGCATGCTTTTTAATTAATTTATTTTTTAAATTTATCATTATTTGTTGAATATAATAAAAATATTATAATAGTAATGAAAATAAGTGATTGTCAAAAGATTTGAGAGTTCACTACCTACGATTTTAAGAAAAAAGATTAATATACTCATCGCATATGTTGATTCGTTTTAAGTTAGTTTTTAAATAAATGTGTCTTGTTTTTTTCTTTTTGCTATTTTGGCCTCTCAGCACTTTTGCTATTTTGGCTTCTAGAAGGGGCGAAACTGTGAGCTATTTAGTCGAAGAATCGTTGTCCAAGATACTCCGTTGTAGGCAGTTCACGTTGTAACCGTAGAAACAGATAATACACAGAAGAAAGAATCACATCCATACGAACTCCGGGATTCGAAATCAGGTTCAGACATATCAGCCTCATGACAGACCACAAGACTATTTCTGAACGGCAGAAATAAATGTGAGAATTGAAAATAAATTAAAACAGAAACAGTAAATATGTTCTAACTCCTCGATACAGGTAAACAATTATTTACAGTTTGGAAAATTGGTTAAAGAATCTCTGCTGAGGAATAAAACACTGGTTTTGGAAAGCATTTAAAATGCCACAATTACATTAAAATTATAAAGCAATGCATATAATTATATCTTTATCATTTTTTAATAGCATCACAATTTTGTGATTTCTAATTTTTGTTATTAAAAGAAACCACTATAGAGAAATGTTTCATGGTAATTTAGCCTTTCATCTTCAATGTCTTATCATTACTGTTCATACAAAATATCTGACAGATTATAAACGTAACAGGTTTTTCTTATTCTGAACAACCATTTTCTTCTGACTTTCGGTAATGTTACTTTTCTAAATTATCAAGATCTTCAAAGAATTTTTTTTTTTTTTTTTTTTTAAATATCCCACCCTGGAAAAACTTGTTGATTCACATTCTTCCTGTTTTAAAGTGAAACTTGCTTTTCTAAGTTTGTTTCGTTTGTACATGAGCTATTTATTTAAATTATAATTCAAATTGCGCTTTAGGTAATGAATACATTTCTGTTGTGATTTATTCTTAAATTGTACTTTAGACTTATTTATAGGTTTTATTTCATTGTAATTTCTTTCCATAATCCTACATAACATGCTTAGTTTAATCCTCACCTGCTTTCAGCCGAATGGGTCTGCTAACAATTACGCCAAATGGATTAGTGGCGACGCATTTGTACACCGCTTCGTGCACATCTGGCTTGAAATCGTCGGCTGCAAACGGCGGAAACACAAGGGTGCCATCCGCCATTACCTCGCGCACACGAGGCAGATTTGTGACGGGTGTACCGTCTGCTGTGATCCATGTGATGGAAGGCTCGGGCACAGCCTGAGACCGGCATTCTAGCTTGGCACCCGTGGTGTTGGTGAAATCTAAATGGTTGGGCGGTTCGTGGGTAAAAGTCGGTCCGTGATTGACATACGGTTCCGGTGATTCCTGAGTACCTATTAAAAAAAAAAAAGCGGAGAAAAAAATAATTAGCCAGTCTGGCAAAGTAGCAGTAGGAAGGAACTACTTTAATATAATGAAACACTTAATAGCAAAAGATACTTTAATAGATAAAAAAAGAAAAAAAATTTGCAGAAACTAGCAAAAATTCACACAAAATTATTATCTTCTCTTTAAAAGTATCCCTTTAAGAGAAACTCTGCCAATTTTCTCTTTTCAAGCTGATACAAATACAGAAGAAGACTTAAAAAGAGAAGTTTTATTTTCTTTTAATCTTCGTAAAATATTTTGTTATTAGTTATTACTTACAATGTCTATAATAAGAATTCGTATCATTATCCAATGATAGAAGTGCTTGGTTGCTAACTATCGTTAGATGATGATGCGAATTCTTTATTTCTACGCTGCTCCGACGGTGTTGAAAGTTTCATCTGGTCTTTTGCAACATATGTAAACTATACACAATTTTTTATTTAGAGTTAAATAAAGAAAGCATGCTTTCTACCATCAAGATATGTTTTAAGAAATAGGCAAATCTTAAGTGGCAGGACTGGTAGGAATTTAACTTTTACTCATATTGAATAATTATTGGTAAAGAGTATCAGGGCCCAAATAGAAAGACAGTGCTTTACCTGCCTATTAAATATTCCTTTTAAACGACATTAACCAGTTTTAATTCACGATTAGCTTTATTTTACAAATCTATCCCACCTACAGAAACTGATTATAAAAAAAAAGCTTTACTTGCGCTCATTGGAAAGTTAGTAGGTCATTGCAATTTCCCTTTTTTAAAGAAAAATCTTATTATTATACAAATAAAACTACAAAACAATTTTGAATTGGCACTTCAGCCGAAATTAACTTCCGGAAATAAATATCCTTCAAATTTGATTGATTTTCATCGCCCTCTAGTACAAAAATACTAGGCCATTCCCCGGGTATAGGCCATTCTCCGAGAATACGCGCTTGTTTTTCTATATCACACAGAATTTGGTTAAAATATTGCAACGTTTAGGCAATTATAGTTCTAATTGTCATTTTCGAATTACAAATAAATAGACGGATCGGAAATAAATAAACAATGTTTAGATTCAAAATAAAAAAAAAAAAAAAAAGGTTGAATATACTCATTATTGATGGGGGGAAGCAGAAGGATACATAAGTCAAAAAACAATCTACAGTGAGTTGTAGTCCCCGTGACCTAATGGATAAGACTTCTGACTTCGGATCAGAAGGTTTCAGGTTCGATTCCCGTCGCGGACATTTCTTTGTAAAAATTATTTCTATTTTCCATTCTTAAAGGAAATTGCGCCGGACAGACAGACAGAGCAATAAAAGATTTTAGTAATATAGATTCTGGATATTTGTTAAATAACTAATAATTATTGATTTCCTTTATAAATCTTATGAATAACAAAATCTTGCATAATTACATGCAAGCAAAATAAACAGTGACAAATGGCTTATTTTTTTAAAATTATTGAAGGAAAACTTTGAAAAAGAACCATAAATATCTAAATACGTAAATCTGTATTAATAATTTTCCGTAATTCAAATGTTTATTAATTTAAACTTTCTTTACTATTTAGAATTTTTATATAACTTCATTAGTCATGATATATTTCGTACTTTTTTTTTGTATGTTGATAAAGCACATTTTTAACAATTTGTTAGAATTTCTATTACTTTGAATTGTTAACAGGAATTACTTAACAGTAATAATTTTCGACATATCAGAGATGTTTTACAACTTGCAATTTGGAGAAGGATTTTATGGCTGGATACCAACCACCCAAAATAACTACTGGTTAACCACCGTCGGAGATATAAAAGGATGTTTGAATGCGGATAAACGTTAAAGGAAGAATGCCTTTAAGGCTCCTTGAGGCATTCAGAGCTAGAATTTATTAAAATTTAATGTTACGACATTTTTATGACTTTAGCAGCTGAGATTGTTTTAATCTAAATATTATTGCTTAAATTTTCCCAACAACGTTTATAACTTTTCAGGTTTCCGGGTTATTTATGAATTAGGTCCAAACTGACTAAAATTCAATGTAATTTAATAGATAACTTTACTATTCAGATTTTTCAAAGTTATCCTTTGGAATATAAAAATTCCAGAAACCATAATATCCATAATTATTAACTTTCTGTGATATCGTGTGGTTTCATATGATCATAGATCAATCTGCTGATAACAATTTGACCAGCTATCACGGAGATACGGTTGCACTACTGAAATAAATATGGAAAAATTTGATTTCAAATGTCATTGCTTTTATTATAAGGAATGCAACCTGTGAAAAAGGATAATCCCAACATCATATAAGAATCAAACAGTGAAATGTAATAGTTCTTTTATATAACAAGGAACGGTTAACCAGATATCTCAAAACTCACACGACCAACTAGTCAACTATTATTGTCAACCATATTAATAAGTCTATTTCACGTTTATTATAATATACCAAATTACCTACATTACTACCAAATTTTCTTTTTTTCTAAATCTTACTGACACTCTTTAATTTAGCACCCCAAAATATTGAAGTTAATTAGACAAATTATAATGGGTTACCACAATATTGCAATTAAACTGCACTGCATTAATTCTCTGTGGTTGTATGTTTTGGAATTTGACACCAGAATGGGATAATGTATAAAATATGGAGATCTTTATTAAATGTATCAAAACATTTTTTGCAGAATGGTAGTTCATTTTAGATTCATTAAAACATGATAAAATGCAACTTATTTCTATAAATTCTTTTTCAAAACAATGAACATTTATGATATGATAGTGTTTATCATTGGATTAGTAATAAGCATGATTTACAAATAAAATCTCTAGACAGAGACTTAAAACAAACTCATATTTTTATTGAAAAACACGTGACTAAACAAATTTTATGCACATCCATCATAAATGAAACACAGTATTACTAATAAAGGATGTATATATAACTTTTAAATCATGTGTTTTTTACAATAATATGCAATGAGTTGTATTTTCATTGTAATTCAATAATGTCTGCTTGATAAAGTGATAAAGTATTTCAGAATTCGAAATATTCTGAACTTAAGAAGTTCAGTTATAGGACAGTAAGAGAAGAAAATGGCTCAGCTCATTATTCTTATTTTTCTCGAATATAAAAGAAAAGATTCGAATTACAGAAATAATATATTAATTGTCGAAATATTAACTGATTAGAATGAATATCCAAGGAATGGTTTACTCAATATTTCAAAAACTTACACAATAACATGTTAAAGAAGAAACAGCTGCAGAATTATCAAATCGTAACATTTTAAAAAGTAGAATTTTTGTAATTGTCTTCCAAAAACATCAAATAAAAAGTAATAGAAGAAAACAGACTATAAAAAAAAAGATTATAAATCTTTTCATCTACCCATGAAATTCAAGTCACAAATGAAAGCACGTAATTCTTTCTCATAAATGTATTCTATGTATAGTATTAAAAAAAACATTGAAAAACTTTGCAGTGCAACACTAAAGAAAACAACAGTACAACAGTACAACTTCAAAATCAAACTGTAGCAAACCTATGAATTTATTCAGTAGGCAATCCGAGAAGAGACTGTATACGAAATAAATTGTTATAGAGATATCACCACAGACACATCTATATATCAGAATGGCCATTAGTCCACAACAAAATCAATCATAGATATGCTGTCATCCAATAACGTTCATCACGGATAGCTATTCTAATACTATACAATTTATCATGAAAGATAGATACGGGCACTAGATATAAAGATCTTGTAGTTTTTCTAAATTTAAAAATTGAATTGCATTAAATAGATCTAATGAAATTTGATGTTTTTGCAGTTTATGGGATTTTGAGTGAAGCGAACTAAATTTCGAAAAACATATAATGCAGACGAAAAGTAAAAATAGTTCACTTAGTTAAACACTATGTATCACTATGTTTTGTGTCCGATTGTGGCAAAACTTTTTATTTAAAAATCACAATCTCTTTTGTCCTTAAAGAAAGTATACTATCTTGATATTTTGACTTTCTACTAATCCTCATCTTCAATATTTAATTTTAATTAATTATTTAACTTGTAAATATAATAAAGATGGAGCTTACATCTGAAAAATATCTGCAAATTGAAAATTGTCTACATTTATGCAAACAGTCATTTGTAGGAACAGTTTCCATACAGGTATTCGCAAAAAACATAAGTTTCTTGTTTGAAATACTTTTTGTGCTGCAATAACTTGATTTTATGTTTTTTGATAAAAGTATAGATCTATATAAAGTCATTATATAGATGCCCGCAATTTCACCAAAGACATTTTTTTAATATAAAGAAGGTTACAAAAGCCTGAATCACAATTTGAGTGTCATCAAATGTTCTTTCTTCTTCAAATAAAAAGCAATAGAAGAAGGACAAAGCTCTACGACATTCTATTGCAATCGTTATATTTTATTTACATCTAGGAGATATTTTCCTACTCTTTCTATTCAAACGTACTATTATGAACCCATTACTATCGAAAACAATATCGGATAAATCTATTACTTAGCCTATTCTTGGTACAAAAAGTCCTGAACATTTCGAAATTCCTTTTCTTCTGCAAATAAAAGTTGCATGTTTTATTTTATAAAATAATTCGCTAAATAGCAATTTCATAATACAATTAAAATCGTAATGATAATATTACATTATACTATAATATTACATTACTATAAAGCAGTCGTTAAACTTTTAATGCACTAGTAAGACAGCTTTGCCTCCAGGATCCTTCTTTAAAGGCTAATTTGAAATTAGTGTAGTGTTTGTTTTTAATTTCTCTTCAAAAATTTAGTAAAAGCAGTAGTCCAAGGAATTTGGATAGAATTTTTATTATTAACTAGAAAACTATTCTGCGAAACTAAAAATTTCCTGGCTGATGTTTAAACTTGGTCTTTCTATAGCAAAGCGAAAGCTTTTTCTCGAATAAAACGTACTCTGGGAGTTGATAGCAGGTTCTCACAATCCTCTCCCCTTCCTATTCTTGCCGTTAAGAGGCCTTTCAGAACAAGCAGGGCTCTAAAATATTTAGAAGAAGAGAAGTTTTTAACGTTACTTTCTACCATCTCGTGATCTGCCCAGATCCATCTTTGAAGCCCAGGCTACAAAAGCTAAGGAGACGATTCAAATACCGTTTAAGCACTGAGAAGAGAATGTACATAAATAAGATGAAAGATTTTTGTGGTTTGGCAGATATTAAGCTAAGAATAGACAGCTTCATGAATTTTTTTTTTAAAATCCTATATTTTTTTTAAAGCACAGAGGATTCAAATAGTAAAAGCAATTTTAAAATAGTCCAGTTCTAACAAATGAATACGATTTTGTGTAATAAAAAAAGGAAGTACATTAACGAAAAGAAAAATAGAAAAAAAAGTAGCTACACGGAATCGAACCGACAATATAGAGTCCGAAAACTTACCATCACGCTGTAGCTGATAACTGAAATGAGATAGTTGCATTTCTGACATTTAAGCTAATAGCGGAAATCCAATGAAAACAATGCCAAATATTTCGAACATGGGAAGGGGGCGTTGGTACCTGAAAATACTCTATTCCTACACTGCTTCGGCCTCTTTGAGTACGATGGTGAAGTCCGTTTGTCGATCCAACTTTTCGTTCGGGAGTTGTTGAGAGGGGAGGCGACAAACACGGATGGACGGACAGAACAAACGCAAAAGCTCCTAAATGAGTCGCTAAAAATTGAATAATTATCTTTTAGTTATTAAAACCGCAGTTTTAGTTTAAAACCAAAGACCCCAAGAAAAGTCTAACAAAATCCCCTACTATATTTTTATCTTGTAAAATAACTAGCAACCGGGAAAAGTGGATTTTCCACGACTGCTTTTAGAACCAGCGAGTGCGTCTGTGACATATTTATATTTTTTATAGGGATTAGAATGTACGTGGTCTAATGGTTAAGACGTCTAGCTTCGGATCAGAAGTTGCAGGTTCGATTTCCGTAGCGAACTTGTAGAAATTATTCTATTTTCTGGAAATCACAACAATTGCGCAGGACAGACAGACAGACAGAGAAATAAAAGATTAAATGATTATGTACTAAAACTAATATTTAAGCTTAAGGCAAGAAATTAACCGTCTTGTTATATTTGAATATTTGTTATATCTTATGTAAATTACACTTTTTACTGTTTAGTAAAACGAAATCTAGAATCTTAATTTATAAATATTTTTAATGGTGAAAGTTATGCCAGTATCGCTTTAAAACGTATGGTATTATAGTATTTTCAAAAGATTAATTAAATTAATAAAATACAAAGAGAAGTTACGGAAAAGGTTAAGGTAATAATAATAGAAAAAAAGAAAATATATAATTTTCTTGGATTTGAATTGATTGAAAAATTAAAATAAAAATTTCTAATCAAAAATATATTTTATTCGAATGATTTCTTTGCTGAAACTCAATTTTAATATCTTTATTTTTAATGTTAGTTTCAGTAATTAAAAAACGAAAACCTATTCACTCATTACTTATTATGCCATTTTTCTTAAATTCTAATTTTTCTATTTCCTTTACATTTAAATTTAATGACATTGTGCAACACGCGGAATGTAGTACATTAGGAAAAACATCTACACGACACATACTTCTACTAGATAATTTTTTCATCTTTCTATTATGTTTTAGCACTCACCATAAGTCGTTCTCATCAGTTTTTGACGTTTCCATTTGCTGGATGAATAATTGAAATTTAACAAGCTTTCTCCCTCCAAAGAGGTTTCCAACTATGGTGGGTTTTTTTTACCATTCGCGAGACTTCAAGAAAAACTTAACAAAATGTATCCTCTGTGAATTCGAATTACTCTTCCCTGTTACGTCGTTAGTCGAAATTTCTTAACAAAGTTACCGAACACAACTGTCTTCTGTGCAAATTGAATTATTTAAGTATTAAAAATACATTCTTTTTAAACTGACGTGGTTTCATCCCATCTTTTGTAATAGAAAATTCAGTTGAGAATTAAGGACCTGGGATGGAGAGTAATATTTTTCTCTTATTTTATTAATTTATCTCTGTTAAACATCAATAAGTTATTTAAATTATAAGTAGCACAATTTTGTTTGCATTAACAATACCATAAGCTTTAATTCATCAAAATGATGAATTTTGCTTTAAAATATCCATTACAATATCCCAGAAAAGATCACCTTTATTGCAGTGTTTAAATCAATAACAATAATTTTAAATGTAAAATCTTTTGTAAGAAATTTTAATTCCTTGCAGTTTAATTTCCAACAATTCTTTAACGAGTTAAGAGATAAACTTTTTAAAAATATATCACTAATATCATTTAACAACTTAAACGTAAATTAATGAACTCAAAACTTCCTTTATTTCACCACACATCTCTAATGCGATATTTCGAAAATCCTGATCGGATTTTCTTTTTCAAGCATTAAATAAAATACATTAAGGGAAAAAGAATCAGCTTCCTTCTTTCCCAAAATGTATTTAATCAGCTGATTCTTTTTCCCTTAATGTATTTTATTTAATGCTTGAAAAAGAAAATCCGATCAGGATTTTCGAAATATCGCATTAGAGATGTGTGGTGAAATAAAGGAAGTTTTGAGTTCATTAATTTAATGTGCCTTTGATGATTTCGTATATAACTTAAACGTAAATTGAATGGTCTACGAATCAAAGGCAATAACTGACAAATTAAAAGGGAAAGAGGACATTTTTATCAACGATAATTTATTGTTAATAGAAGAACTGAAATATAGGTGGTTTTTCTTAGTTGTAACTGTATATTTACATTCAAATATCTCCGAATTATTACACCTTGAAAAATATCAATTTCAGCTATCTTCAACAACACCGTAGATTCGCAAAAACATGAAACTACACCGATTTTTAAGAATTAATTTATTAGTTATGTATTATGTACTGTTTCAATGTATTACCAGTAATATAATAATTCCCTTGTAAAAACATTATTTTAAACTATTTTAATGGAAGCCAAAAATAAACCAAAAAGGAGTTACAACTTCTTACAATTCCGCGGAAATCGTCTTCCAAGAAATTCGTCTTCCACTGAATTGATATCGTGTTTTCCTTGAAATAGGGAATGCGGATAAATTCTTTATTTTGATGAGAACGGGCGGAAACACTGCAAATCGAAATGTCTATTTGGTAAGAGGCTGAGAGACCGGCCAAAACACACACACACACACTGGCCATTCTCCCACATCAATCCGATCAGATCTTCCCGTTTCAACGGATCGGAGTATTGATCAATCCCACAACAACACTATCATTTCTGTATTAAAGCTTTTTGAAAGATGGCGATCTGCTGGTAAGGTTTGATTGTGACTACATATTTTTGACTGTCATTTTGTTTCCAATTAAATTGTATTTCTTAATAAATCGAATTTGATCGTATATAACGATGTCGAAATAACGCTGTTCCGGAGGTCTAGAAACTAAATTACTAGGGACAAAGAGAAGATTGGTCACTAAGAGACCGTAGACGCAAAATTACTTTGCGGCGAGTATTCCTGAAGGACATGGTTGATCACCGATTTTCAATTCAGATGAACACTCTAAATAAGATTTAACACTCGATCAAGCTTATATTTTTTAACATTGATACCTGACAACTCTTTATTTTCTTTAAATTATGGACATGGGTTATGTTGTTGCTTAGCTCTAGAGTCTTTTCATGTTTGGAAGTTTTTAAGAAAAAAAGAGCTGTTGTGTGTGATTACGCATAAAGGAAATAGATCATTTTTAAATTTGTACATTAAAAACTATTTCTTGGTGATTATTTCTAAAATTTAAATCTTTTTTATATGGACTCCGATAATCCCTAGGCCCTGTCTTTAATTTTTTGTGGATTTTTGTTAGGTTGGCTATGACAATTACGTTTGCTTTGTTTCTGGTAGGTCGCCGTAACAATGAGTAGTGATAATTAAAATTATCTAACATTAAGCACGCATTAGTGTTGATGTTACTTATGTAATATCTACAGAAATCTCAGATGGATCATATATCTACTGTACTTACATGCTAATAATCACATAAATCGATCTGAGATTTCTCATCGATTTTAAGTGTATACATTAAAAACCGGTTTTTGTATCGATTATTATTAGTTAAACATCACGAAATCAAAAATCACGAAATGATATGCGTTGTAATATTGTAGTTTTACAGGAAGTAAAAATATTTTGTATTTGCAATTTAATTTGGTAGTTTAAAGTTTCTAAGAAAAGAATGTGAATCTACAAAATATTTCTGAAGCTTAACGACATCTTTAATATCGAAGATTATGTTGGAGTCCTACCGCAGTGACAAAGAGAAAAATGCCATTTTTGTATATAGTAACTGCCATTTTTATAATAAATTTTAAATAAATCCATTTGAAAAGAACAGTTTATCTGTTTGAAGAAAAATTAAGTAAATATATTGAGATCTACAACAGTATCTATAATAAAGTTTATAATAAATATTTAATAGATAATTTATTAAATGTTAATAAAGGTAAATTTCATAGTTTCTTTTGATTTTTTTTTTAAAAATAAATAAAGATAAAAGCTTGGAAAAAAATATAAAAATGGCTTCCCCAAATTAATAATTTAAATTTGAACAAAAAAACCTACTAAAGATAACTTGAAAAATTGGTCCAGTTTCTTTACTTTAGTTATAATGCAGATTGCAAAGTTATGAATGCTCGAAAATTATCTATCTATGATGACAACCTTCGTTGGAAGGTAGCTTTAACAAAGCCAATAAAGTCAGCGAAAAACCTAGACTATACGTAGTTGTATAAAAGAGAAAAAAAAAATGCCATTTCAGTGACTGAACAATTTTCCATTGAAAGTAATCGTGAATCAGAGCGTAAGAATAAAACGTAAACCCTGCAAAAGCTACAATTCCATTCATAATTTTAGTGTTTGTGAAGTAAAATAACAAGGCAACGTCATGCTAGCAATTAAATACAGATTCGTAATTAATAACCTAATGTTTAAAAAAGTATTCGATTAAATGGCATTTCTTATAGGGACCTAAAAGATTAGAAAAAAAAAAGTTTTAGATGCAACTTTAATTCGCAACATTTATATTCGTCTGGTGATCAAAAAGCTTATAGGAATTGTATATCGTTTTGATTTTACGAAAAGGAAAATATTAATTTTGGTTCATAGCTAAGAAGATAGAAGCAAAAGTGACAAAATATGTTGTCGTCGTTAAAACTAAATACTTCCTATATCTCAAAAATTCTTATTTTTTGAATGGTAGATAAATGCTATAAGATTCTTCTACAATAGTGATTTTTATTAGAAACAGGATTTAAAATTGAACCAATATTAACAATATAGAATTGTCTGTAAAGTGCCTTTATAATCTTAAATAAACACTAATCTATTTTTGAATGATGAAAGTTTATTCACAAATTTCGACTATTAATATAGTACAACTAATTTTAATTTTACATTGCTATATTGAAACAAATTGGTACTATAACTTGTCTTTTTCCAATTTTTAGTATTTTTAAGTTTGATAGAATTTATGCTGTTTTTGAAAATATTAATTAGACAAAAAAATATACAACTATAGAATTATATATTGTTTTACAAACTTTTTCATTACACAAAATCGTTATTAATAGCCTAGAGTACTAGATAAAAGAAAGAAAATTCTTAGAGTTCCTTAAGTTCTCCAAGTTAGATCAAGTTTTCTTATAAAAATGTAAGCAAATAACAGCATGGAAGTTAGGAATCCGGTCGATAACTGCGATGCTTCAGATCACACAGTGAATCCGAAAACTACGCAGCAAAAAAATAGAGAAGAAATGAAGTGGAAGAAAGTGATTGATAGAAGTACACGAGAACTAGTCCAAATGATCAACCATCAACTTCTACAAGTTATCAGAAAATGAAGCGAAAATCTTAAGTTGGATCAAATGACGTCTAAAAAAAGCAATAAATTTGAGACATTTGTTTTTCTTGAAAATTGGACTCGACAGTTATTGTAAGAGAAAAAGTTTTCTAAGCAATTAAAGAGATTTATTGAATGTGAAAAGGCTACATTTTATAGATGTTCTTGTTAAAGAAGCTTTACCTTATTTAGGCAATGCTGGTAAATGTGCATTTTTAAGGTTGCTAGAAATATAAGTTGTTAGACTCACCATTCTGCACAGAACTTATTTGACTGCAAGAAAACGCAAATTAAAGAGGTCGAAGATGTAACTCTTGAGAATAGACTGTAATCTAAACCCCAAAAGCAGCAAGTCACATCCAGATAATTATGATCTCCTGAAAACATATTGTTATGAATCGACTGGAACATTCTAAGTTGCCTTATTACCAATAAATTAATGATCTCTTCATATGCTCTTTTTAATCAAAATACCAGCAGACTGAATACTATAAGACGATCTTTTGTACCAGTGCTGGCCCATAAAATTATCTCATCAGAACATGTGCTAACTTTTCTATTGCACCTTTGTAATTTAAGCCTCTTTCAAAATTTCAATAGGAACCACAAAATTCGGTGTAATTTTGCAAGTGTCTGTATTTAGGAGATATTGAGTTGTGGAGGACAGTAATGGCAAGTACATTTACTTGGAGGATTGTAAGGGGGATTCAATCTAGATCTAACCCAAAATTTGACATTTATTAATTTGGGAATATTTCCGGGGAAAACCTGTAAGCCATAATAGACCCAATGTTTGGTTAATTTCCATCGTAAGGCACCACAAAATAAGTTTTCTCAAAATTTAGGTGGGGTTTCGACAAATATGAAAAAGTTTATTGCGCTTTCGTCCTTATTTGCAGTTAAAAAGAATGACTTATAGGCCGACAAACGGTTCTTGATGATCGCGTTTGCGCGAGAATTACGAAAAACGCGAGATTTGGCCATTAGCCTCTTCAGCAGGTCTCAAGGAATTTAGTATTTTGAATGTCTGTCACTACGAAATTGCTACCTAATGAATTTATTGTTTGTTTATTGATTTTTTTCAATTTATGAAAACTATATTAAAATGTAGAAAAAGTCTCATGCATTTCCCCGTATTATAATTAATTTAAATATTTCAATGAATTGTAAAAAAAAATATATAGGAAACATTCATGCATTTTTTATTTGGTTTTGATTTTTGTGATTAGCAAATAGCAAATCAAATAAATGTAAAATCTGCATTTGTGCCTTTTTGATGATTAATTCGTTAAAGTAATGTTGCATTTTAAATTTAAAATGGATTGTCGTATATAAATGTATTTACATAATGCTAGTAGTTTATTTGGTATTTTGTTTTGTTTTGTTTCAATTAACAAATTTTAAAATTAAGGTTTTCTAATATTTTAGCAATTATTTTTGTGGATGATCAGTATGCTTGGCAGCTCTTTCATATACTTTTGTGGCCCTGAAAAGGGCCTTTAAAGGTAATTTTTTTTTTCAGCTGTTGCTTCCAGTAATGAAAGGGTCGGCGAAATATGTAAAAGATATAATTTTACAAAATCTAGCCAAGTACAGAATTCGTAATTATTAATTGCCATTTCGTACATCTCCCAATAACTGCGTGAATTGGGAATTGTACGAAATAGCAAATAATAATTACGAATTTTGTACTGTGTTTCATATTATAAAAATATATCTTTTAAATATTTCATCGCCTCAATATAAATCATTGAGTTATACATTATACATTGGATTTAAACATTACGATTGATGTTTTCAACTACTATCGGAGGAATCGTCGAGGGGAATAACATTGTCGAATTCGCTGTTATCTTCATCAATAATTTAACTTCGCAAAAACTCTGGGCGTTGGAGCACAATATCTTCACGTTCGTTTACGACTAAACGGTTGTCGCATCTTTTCCACTTACATCCAATTTATTGGATTAATAAATGGTCCTCCATTTATTAATTCTCTACGAAAATATTCTTCAACTAGCAATATAATTTTTTGAGCGATGCTTCGAATAGCAATGTTTCTCGCCATTTTGTGAGAAGACATGGATAGAGGCTATTCTCGCGTCAATCACGTGAAATCGCGAAAATTCGGGATCATCAAGAACCATCTGTCGGCCTATACTTAGCAATGATAACAAGTAGGCTCAAACGATTGCTGTGAAACGTCGCATCATTCCTTAAGGTAAATTTCGTGTGGTCAATAAATCTCTCTGATAAATGGGAGGAAATTTCATCCGAAAGAATGGAAATTCAAATCTGGTCTTATTTATGAGACTAATGACTTCTGAATGAGATGTTACGAACACTACTATAGTAACAGGAACTGAAATTATCAAAATGGAAGGAAGATACCAATTCGTCAGAGAGTAAACAACCTTTTCTCAAACTTAACAGTATCTTCTTGGATACTAATAAGTGAGTTTTAATTTACAAAATAATATCTGCCTCCATGTATTGAATGAAATCGTACGAACGATTCAGGATTTCAGAAATCATAGCTCTCAAGGAGTTCTCTATAATAAAAACGTTAGGTTCAATAAATAAATAAATAATAATAGGCCACAGTGTAAATTCGCAATTTAAACGGGAAAAGTGAGTGCTACACAACCTGGAAGCAATGGAGACGCCTTTTTAGAAAAAGGGAATCATCCAATTATGTAAGCTTTCAAAAGTTAAGTTTTTTCCTAGAATTTTCAATAGAATTAAGTTTATTAAATCACGAAGGTAATCAATCAATTGTTTGATTAAATTGAAACCTCGAAATCTATAGTGAATTCTGAAAGAATAAAAAATAAAAATAATATTCTTTCTAAAAAAGCATTGCTGTGACTCTGCATGTGGAAGATATTGAATAGTTTAGTTATGTTCCAATTAACAATTAACTAATTACAACAATGAAACGTATCTTCAACTTTGAAAGGAAAAAATAATGCAGCCGGTTATTTGCACATTTACTTCATATTAACATTATTTTACATTTGAATTACTACAAAGCATCACATACAAGTAATATTATAAACAAGTTAAGTAAAGTTTATTAATATAATGAATTATTACAGTTGTTATTCAGGCGTGAGTATCTGAATGCAATTTATTGTAAGATGGATCTTGAAACTTTAATATAGAAATGGCTTTAGCTATAAACATTGAACATTTCCGTATATTTACAAATTCCTATATATTTTCTACAGAATAAAATATGTTATTTATTTTACATTGGCTACATAGTCAATATTAATTATTTCCCTTTATTTTTACAGGATTTTATTGGCTTCCGGCCAGTTACGTGTTTTTTTGTGTTTTTTTTTGCTTTCGTGCAGCTCCTGTCCGATCGAACAGCGCCAAAACATTGGCCGTAAACGAGTTCAAGAAAAGTATTAACATGTCAACCAACTTAAAATTCTTCGATTGGATCTGTTTTGCGTGTCCCGAGATGCTTTTAATTCTTTTCCCAATAGAATATTTTCACATTTGCTAGAAAATCACAGTGTCTGTAACGCACACAATTATTCTCAAAAATAAAACAATTTGATTTTTTTGCTAGAAAGAATCCATTGTGTATTAAATATACAAATTACGTCTATTTCAGTGAAAATAAAAATCACTATCAACTTTTGCTGGTTGAACATACATTTTTTAGCCTTTATTTCAAATACATGTTAACATCATGATCTCAAAGATTTACAAGACAAACACAACTGAAAAAAAAAATGCATACAAAGATAAAAAAATTCTTAGAATCAATTCAAGAATCTCAAGATTCTTATTAGTATTAAAATAATTTTTGGATGATATAATTTTAGAAATAGAAAGACAGCATTTAATACAAGACAATCTAAGATAAACATCAAAGACTCCTTAATATCGACTGAGAAAAAGTATCTTTGCAGATCTTTTGGTGTAATTGGTATTTTAAAAACAGACTGATAACGTTATTTCGTCATGAAAATATGATGAACTCGTAATAATTGTGTTTTTGTGCTATATTTACTTAACTACTTTTGTACTAAATATTTTACAGTCTTTGTCAGTAAAGAAATCGATTTTGTCCTGGTTTGCAGCCAAAGGAAGCAGAAAAAAATAAACAATACAGAAAAACAGTCATCAAGAAAATCAAACGAAACCATCAGAAAGACAGCAGAAATCAAGAAAGAGACTGCTAACCAACATTGATCATGCACAAAAGAACCAGTAATCGTTTCTCCGATTACAACCATTGCCAGGAAATTAATACAAGGCAGTAAAAAAAAAAACAAAAACAGGATCTACGCTACAAGGCTTACTTAATCATACATTGGTTTTATATAAACAAAAAAACTGAGTTAGAAATATTTTCCAATTGTAATTTGTGTCCAAAATACAATTAGCCAGAGACTATTCCTTCTCCTCATAAGCTACAATAGATTAAATAAACATACAGTAGTTTAGTTAGAAATGCCTTTGATTATTATCTGTCAGTTCCATTTGATTTGAAATATATATTCATAAGTTTCCAACTGCCTTTGTTTCTTAGAAATTAAATCTTGAAATAGAGAATTATTTTGTTAAAAGAAATGCGCAAGACAACACTGAATCGATGGCAATGAGACCACCTTTGCAAATAAATCATCTTTTATTTTTTGCATAAATACCAAAATATCTATAGAATGGCTCAAAAACATATGCAATGTAATATAAACAACCGATAACTCTTACATGTTTCGGATGTTTTTACATCCATTCTCAAAGATAAGAAGAACGAACATTTCAAATTTCACTACTATAAACATTAAAACATGAACATGATATCCCAGGATTTTTGTCAACAAAGTTAATCATAGAGGATTTAAAGAATAGTTAACTATATAAATTTTAGTAAATATACAAAAAAATGGTTTCAGTTTTTAGTTAGTTCAACATTTGAGCAATTCACTGGCCGTGAATGAATAGGACATGAAAATTCACAGAAATCGAATGAAGAGTGAAATTATTTCCTAATCTTTCTTTATGGGATGAAATTGATATGTTCAACTAACGAGGTATTAAGCTTAGCTTTCTCTATATATTATATAAAACATTCATATCTACAAACATTTCAATCATATTTACAAAAAATTTATTCAGATTTTGCAAATTTTCAATTTTAACTCACATTTCAGCAAACTTTTAAAATTAGCTCGAATTTATTTATCTCTAAACTAAGAATTTTTTAAAGAGAGATTTCTCGGCCTTCTGCAATGGATATTAACAGATTTAACAATGTATTTGATCATCTCTCTAAATCTTTTAATGTTTACAGAAATTCTGGTGTTATATTTATTGGGTTTGAAATTATATATAACTTTGTTTGGTTAATTGATCTTATCCTCCCACACACATCCTCGCAATGTTTTGGCTGTGCCATTTCTGAATCTTCTGAAATTTCAAATTATACGTAAAGACTTTAAGACTCTTTTAAAGGTAGAAACATTATCAGAAAAGCTATAGAAACAGAAATGTAGGAAAGTTCTGTAGATGTTGTTGGAGATTTATAAAAACTCCTCCTAAACAACAGAATTATTCCATAGCAGTCACGATATTCATGACTGCCTCTGAAATACACCATTAGCTTCTTATTCAAAATAGGAAGCTAAAGAAGTGAAGTATAACTAGAAATGACTTAACAAACTAGAGTTGTTGGGAGATAACCTCTCTCTCGCTCGTTGATCACGAGTGTTCTGAACATAATTTCAACACCATTCGGATGTAAATGCACATTGTAGCAGGAAAGCCTTAGCGGACAGAATGCTAATGAGACCTATTGCTATTTCAGGCCGCTTTAAAGGTTATTTTAGCTGAGAATCCCCCGCTTGCAGATTCATAAATGTTTAAAAGAAAGCTATAATATTTAAGGATAGTTCTTATGTAAAAGTAATGAAGCAAAGGTTTCAATCAATCATTGAAATTGAGAATACTATAGAATATAAGAATAAAATTACTGCTATATAAAGCAGCATAGTAATGTAGAATTTTGAAAAAAGTCAATACAAAAAAACCATACCACTGTTTCCGCGAAGATATGGCCTTTACCATCGCTTCATCAGCGGCACAAATATAAATTAAAGTAACTAAAAAGTTAGAAACAATTTAGACAACAAAAACGCAATATTCTAAGATATTTATTTTCTTATTATATCTACAGACATTTAAATCATCTTTATTAAAGATAATACTATTTTTACAAAATTTTCAATTTTAAAGCACATTACAGCAAACTTTTGAAATTAGCTCGAATTTATTTTCTCATTTATTCATTTATTTAAAATTTTCTCTTTTTTATTCAATTATTTAAAAAATATCTATAAAGTCAGTATAAAATTTACGAAGTAGGGCCACTATTTATTGTGATTATTTTTACACTACTGATGTTTATAATGTACTGCAATTTACGATTGCTTTCCAGCAATCAATTGATAGTGATGACTGTGATCTCGAATGTTGCTAGATTTCACGAAAATGTTTCCCGAAAAGATTTCCGAAGACTGTCACTCGCCCAAGTTGATTAGTGAATTTCACTGTATACAGACAATGAAATTGGATCTAATGATAAAATGTAGAGATGATATCAGAAATATAGGAAATATTCAGGATAACATTCTGGATAATCGTAATATTTTCACTGAACTACAAATCCACCAACCCTGGAGAATAGAAGAAATATAAGTGCCTTCAGCTAAATTGTAATAGTTTTACAAGACATATTTTTATCATGTTTTAGAATCTTAATAAAATATGCATTTGTAAGTACGATCTTTGGCTATCAAAAATAGTGAGGTATTTTGTAGAATACAAAAACATCGTATAGAAAGCATGTATATTAAACTTTCTCCGAAACATATCAGGCTAAGAACAAGATTTAAAATTGAGAACAACCCTTTGTAAGAATTAGCAAGAAACATAAAAGAGAGACAGAAATATCCATTCCCAATTCAGATTCAATGCATATCATCCATATGACAAGCCTTCCTCTTGACATTCGACTACGCCCGAGAGACAATACCTAAAATGTGCTTAATTATTTATATATATATATATATATATATATATATATATATATATATATATATTCTATCTTAAATGAACAACATTAAAAACAACATTAACAACATTGTCATCGTCATTCTTATTTTATATGTATGTATATGTCTAATTTTATATGTATTAAATTACTGGCTGACCCTCCATCCAAAAAGAAAATTAAATTGCTCAAAATGGAATTGTCTACAAGCCAGTGTAGAGAAGTTCAGTTCCGGTTGGAGAAGCGGGATTTTTGCTTGGATGCTTTTCCGGATATTGGATGTTTAATTTAGCCTTCTCGCAAATGGAGACCGGACTTCTGTGTTAAGCATTGAGTTAAGCCTCCCCATCTCAACTTTTATTGCGATTGATACTTTGGAAAATCAATGTTATTGAAATCCAGGACTTATTGAAGGTTCTTTTAATTAGATTATGAGTATTAAAGATATTTACCAGTTAATAAAATTAACAACATGCTATCAACCGGTAGAGATACTATTGGTAAGAATAAATTAATTAGGGCTGTGAATGACTTAAATTGTCAAACTTGCAAGAAAAAAATACATTGGAATGACAAATCAACTTCAAGCGTATTAAGCAACACAAAAATGATTTGAGTGTAAAAAACACTTAGTATGCAGCAATAATGAATTAAATAAATCGACGATGGTAGAACATCTTATAAAAATATCCCTCACATGTGTGTGTGATTGGAATGATGTGAAGGTTTTGTGTTCTGATAACAATCGCAATACGTTGGATATAAAAGAAGCATTAATTTATTAATAAATATAAAAATGAAATAATAAATCGTAAACAAGAGATTGCTAGTATTAATGAGAACATTGTTTTAAGCTTATTCCTATGTTTACATTTCAATCATCAAATTGTCGTTCTTAACTTAATACTGTACATTTGTTGACACATTGTTTGTAGAGTATTAGTAACATATACATACAAGACTAAATATCTAAGATTTGCCGTTGCCTACTATATTGGCACAAAATTAGTTAAAAGCGTTTAAAAGATATAAAAATCTATTTACCTTTAAAACACGACGTTTCGGAATTTCATTTTCAGATTCCCTTATCAAGTGGGGTCCCTCCTTATTTAAAAGAAGGAAAAAAAGTGTGAAAGATCTTTCCTGGATGGAATTCGTTGTCAAATGAGACATGGCGGCTGTGCTTAACAATAGAACGTCCACGCCTCATAGCAGAAGGCAATTTTCGTTTTGCAAAAAGCGACCGCCAGATTGATACTGGTAGCCAGATTTCACTTGATAAAAACGTCGTGTTTTAAAGGTAAATAGATTTTTATATCTTTTAAACGCTTTTAACTAATTTTGTGCCAATATAGTAGGCAACGGCATATCATATACATGTTGCGGTCTTTGAATTCGATATATTTTTCCTTTAAAATTACAAAATGTTATATTCTATTTGTAGACATTTTTGTATAATACTCCATAAAAGGAGTAAAGCAAGGAAAAAGCTATATAAAATTATATTTTTTGTTTTCCCATGAGATGTCTTTTATTTATAAATTACTAGCCCGCTATCGTCGCTTCGCTCCGGAAGTCTTGCATGTATCATGGTATAAATCGCCTTATAGAAGTATCAGTTAACTGTGGTCCGCGCCTGCAAACAATCTCCTTCAATACACTCATTGTCAACCAAGCCATAGGGCGATTTACCACTGTGTACTCATTGTCAACCAAATCATAGCGTGATTTAAAATGGCGCTAGCGCCATCTATTTTCATTCAGATCTGTGTTGCCATATAGACATACAAACGTATCCCACAGGAACGACTTGATCGACCGGGATGAAAAGTAGCCTGTATCTTACTCCGCGCCATAGATGCCACGTGCATGCAAAATTTTATTGAGATCAGTTGCGCCGATGAGGAATGATTCAAGGACAAACAAACTTACAGAGTTTACCTTTTATAATATTAGTTAGAATGACTAGAGTATTATTATTTTTTTTTTATTATTTGGTTCCTTTCTGACTCACTCATGTTATTGATTTGTTGAATTTCTACCAAAACAGATTGAAAATTTTGTCAAAATTTTCACGATTTTTCAAGGAAACCAAAAAATAAAAAAAAATAAAGAACTCAATTTGCTTAAGGTTGTATTCAAATATTAAAGAAAATGCTTAACACTCAATGTTGTGCTTAGCACAAAATTATACTCACTTGTTTTTTTCCTAGTCAACCCCTGAAACCAAATGAATTTCTGTATTAGTCCATTACAGAAGCGCAGTTTCATTCTAAAATCTTGTTATTTTCTAATAAATTGCGTTTGCTGAAATCATTAAAGTTTTTTCATCAGAATTGAATATTTTGGGATTTAAAGGATTTTACTGTTTCTGCGTTTGCTCTTTTTATCTATTTTATATTCCTCCTTCAAAAAAAAGATTAAGAGAAGAATGCATTTCGACAGTGAAAGAAACTATTTCAATCACACTGACATCACAATGAGGGTAAGATATATTCATTAAATTTCGAATGCAAACACTGTCTTAACTCATTACTATTCTTTATATCTTATATGAAATCTCCTATCTAAGTAGTCATCCAACGCTCTGCAATTTCCTTTACGGCAGCCAAAAGAATTTCCTCGTCCCTTTTTTTCTAATAAACCATCTTTTTTATTTATGAGTTATAGAGAGAAGCAGAGACGTTGGTTACGGCATTTTTGCAGCCATGAATATCCTCTGCTAAACTGGCTTTCATTAAGCCGACTTCTGTAAACCGAAGAACCAATTCATCAGAATTACAAATGACGTCCTTCGCCCCCCCCCCCCCCCCGTTTTTTTTTTTCATTAGTTTTCTTCTGCGAAAAATAGCCCTGAATTTTCAAGAGAAAGACTGATTTACATATTCAGCTTTACGTCTTTACGAGTTATCATTTTCTTCTTGCTTTACCCAAGATTTAGATGGCTTTGATTATTCTCGATTAAATCTCTAAAAGTCTTTTTTTTTGGGCAAACTTTTTCTGTAAAATCTTTAATTTTTATTTAAAAAGATATTGAACATAAATATAATTTATCTTCCGAAATTTGAATGTAATTTTGAATTGGAAATTACATCAGTTTTAAGATAAAAACATATCTAGAATTACTGAAGATAATAAATAGAATCTTAAAATTCATTTGAATCAAATAATAATAATAATAATTAAAAAATAATACAGGTGTGCGCTGACTTACAATCAAGTTATATTTAGACCAGACGACCCTAAGCCTATCATTATAAAGAAACGATCAAATTATGGCATATAATATAATACTGTCAGACATAAATTAAACCTTTATAATTATGTAGCCTATAAAATAATTCAATTAACTGTAATATAGTACCACTAATAAGAAAAGAGACAGAGAGCACATGCAATAGAGTATAGACTAATCAGTACTTCCCACGACTGGTACTGCAGTTCACCTGATGGTAAAGGCAACAGTAGGTGTTGGAGGCACAGTACTGTGCTATACATTTCAAGATACAATACTGTATTGTACATTACATTCAAAAGTCGAAAAACAATTTTTGTTATTGTTTTTAGCTTCTGCTTTTACAATTTTTACCTCAGTTTTATTAACTCATACTGTCTGTTTTCCGGGTCAAATATTGTAATAAATTTTTAAATCACTTCCCACCTGTCAATCATCTAGAAATTTTGCGCACCTGCTTATATCTGATAACAGTACTGTGATACACAATAATATACTATTATATTAATATATTTTGCATGCATTAATATATTTTATATTAATGTATTCCGCCAAGGCAACACGTCCTTCCGTGCGCTGTTACTACCGAGACCAGCCGCTAGGCGTCGGCATAAATATATAAAACAACTTCTGAATTATATATACGCAATTCTTATATATTTTAATCATTATATAATATAGACAGCGTGGTTTTTAAAAGTTTTTTAACATTAATTATTTTTATTTAATGTGCAAGATTCAATTTAACTTTAGATTAATCACATCTTTTTTTTAATTTTTCAACTTTTATTTTTTTTTATTGTGATCTAGGTTGTAAGTACGAACGGTCGTAAGTCGACTCAAAACTGTATAGTAATTTTTAATGCTGATTACAGCAATGCTGAGTTCTATATTTCTTTTGGATAGATCGTTAGTTTTGAGATTTGTAAAAAAAAATTGACGAGTGTACGTCTACAGCGTTTATGCTTCTTATCAGCAATTTTGCGTTATCTGAATGCAATTACAAAGAGCAATTTCAAAACAATAGAAATGTTTTTTGTATTTTCATTATTATTTTTAAGAGCAGTTTGGAAATAAAATGTTAATAATTTTTTTAAACAAATCAAGACAAGACAGTTGTCTTGGTATAATTTGTAACAATTAATAAATAGTTGATAAGTAGTTGATAATTATTAAATAATTGATAAGTAAGCTGATGTCTATGAACTATATTTTGCAAATGAGAAATACGAGAATTTTATGTTAATGGAGTTCACTAAATTTCCCAGAATTTAAATTAACAGTCATTAAGTAATAATATCCTTGAAAAATATTGTAGTTCCATAATCAATTAACAGTTATGTACAGTACAAGAGAATGTGAGATAGGGTAGTGAAATGAGACACCAAGGTTTTGGTCTCTGTATACTAGGCACATTGTTCGAAATGCATTGAAACTATGTGTTCTGTGGCTGCTTCCATTTTCCGGCAATAGGCAGCCACGTTAAATGCAGTTTTAGTACATAGTGGATGTTTATTGTTAGTGGTGCAGCTGAAAGGTTTTGTGGCTTTTGTAATTTTCGATGAAACAAATAAGATAAGTTGTTCTGTATTCTGTAAGTTGTTCTGTCTTAGATTATAAGCTAGGATTTAAACAATAGTGTGTTTTTCAAGTGTGACATAATAGCGAAAACCAAAATAACGAGTTGGTTGTAATATGAGACACCTGATTGGTAGTATTATGAGAAGGCCTCTTATCTCTACCATATGCAGTTTATATGTTATAAAAGATTTCAAACATTATTTCAGATGCTAAGAATAAAGTTAAAAAAAAAGAAAGCGAAAGGCTTAAGAGGCTGGAAAAGGCAGGAGGAGGCTGAATCGATCATTTTCTGAGCAGCCACCATCAGAAGATTTCATTAAGAAAACCTACTTCAGCTACCAGAACTCTTGGTTATACCAAGGAAAATGTGGATGCTTTTTTTTGATATTCTTGATCAGCAGACGACAAACACCATCATAATCTCAATTTCATTAGAGACTATAAGGGATGAAGTTTTCGATCCAGTGCTTTTTATGCAATATGTGGGCTCATAGTGCGTGTTCAGGTCCAGAGAGATCAGGCTACTTCCGCAGTGTTTAGAAAAAAATTAAATTCTTGCGACTCTCTGTACGTTTTCGTCAATAAAACAACACTTTGTCGCAATTTCATTACATTTTTCCTTAGAAAGTAATACTGTCTCATATTTATATCCGATTTTGAAACTGTCAGATATTGACCTTATTTCGAAAAAAATTCTGTAAGGTCAACAACATTTATATTTATGCAGTACATTTCACATAATTCAACGTGACATTTGGTTTTATTCTCTTATTTATGTCTATTCTGAGACCTCCTAGATCGAAAACTCTAATAGGTATCTCGCATTCCTATCTTCTCCTCTTATTTATCAGCAATAATATGTATTTTTGACTATATTTCAACAAATATTACATCGTAAGAGATCTTAATTCGTTTCTCTTCATGTCAAGATTCGTGTGAAATTGAATTGAACGGACTGACTAGTATTTTTTTTTCGCGAGAGACTTCTACTGCTTTCGTAATTACTTTACTGCTTTCACAATTGTTATGTAGCCTTCGTCGTCTCCCCACACATCATAATCTAATAGTGTTAGTCGGTGGAATGAGGCAGCCAATCAAGAGATCCCATCGCTCAATCCAATTTCATAAGCGAATCCCGTCAAAGTAGTCAATCACCAGATACTCACTGAAATCATTCGCCGTAACTTCTTCTGACAAAGCACAAAAATATATTGATTATTGCTTCATCTCGAATCTATTGAGATTTTACCAATAAAACTAGCTGCAGAGTAAACACTATTCAATATCTAATACCTCGTGCAAATCCTTAGTTTGGGCTTTCTTCTATATGGATTCTGGTTACGAAAAAGTTACCATACGCATTGTAGTACAACATTAGCAATATACTAGCATTACATTCAACCATGAAATGAAAATTAACATTTTGAAGATTCTTATCAGAAGATTTTTCAATTTTAACATCAATTTTATGAAGCAACTGTGCGCAATGAACAGATTCATTAACTTTGAAAGTCATTACTTTTTATCTGTCATTCTTTAACACATTATTTATTATCATTAACCAGACCTTAACACACTTCCTATTGCAGAATTCATCCAAAAAGGAGTAAATATTAAAAAAACAGACGTGATTTACTTGATTAATTTTGTCATTCTCTGCCTGACAAGATTTCATCTATAGAAGATTAGAATCTCAAAATTTTTATTTTTTTATCTAAACTGTTTCTTATAGAGTTTTCTTTTTTGATCTAGAAGAATGGACTAAACACACTTAAGTTGACACATATATTTTAAGAAATTTAGTACATCTTGCGGGAACCGATGACCGCTTTCCTTCGTCAGGCAAATCAAAAACAAAGCCTTTTTTGTTATTAAAACCTTATTATTATTTTTAACTTTTTTTATTATTATGGGTAGCTCTTGAATTTCTGCTTTAGCATAAAATTATGTTCACTTTTTTTTTACAGAATAATAAAAGATTTTTGAAATGTTGCCAATCTGTGATACCACTATCTCGTATCGAAAATATGGAAACCGATTAGAGAAAGTTAAGAAACAGAAAATCAAAACAACGAAATAGCAAAACTGTTACTTAGCTAAACTATTATGACATCTTAACAATAATAACATTCTCTTTGTATAGAAAAAAAATCAGTGAGTTAGGATTAAGGAAATTTTATAGAAACAACAATAGAAATAGCACAGAAAAACTATAGTAAACTAACAATAAACAATTATACCGAAAATTGAAGAAATGAATCAAGAATGTAAAACCAAAATATAATTTTTTAAAAATGGAAACGAGTTATACACATTACCTTAAATAAAAGTAAAAAATAAGAAAAATAATAGTAAAAAATAGAATTATTATAAAGCTTTCTCTTTATTTCAAAATAAATTTTGAGACATAGGGATGTATTACATACATTCTCAGACTAACAAAAAAATCTACTATTTTAAAATGCTTTCAAAGTAATGTATACATAGAGATAGTTTCATATAAATTTCATACAAATGAATTCTAAAACCATACAAAATATGTGAATTTGAAAGTTATTCTCATTAATTTCTAGCATTTACGTTAGAAAATTATTTATGGAAATTCTTAAGGAAAAAATTATGGAACACAGTTACAGTTTTCATAATGAAAGAAGTAAAATAGCAAAAGATAAGCATTTTATTATACTTTGAACGAGTTTAAAATGATTACCAGCCGTTCCTGCTGCATTCCAGTTATAAAATATTTTCTTTTTTTGTCTTTTCTTTCTTTCTAATAACAATTAACAAGAAGACGTAGATAAATTTTTTCGACAAAAGATTTAATCAAAGTCAAACGATCACTTTTCGTAAATTAAAGTAGCTTTTATTAGGGACTTTTAGTTAAGGCTAAATTAAACTTGGCATCAACACAATTACCACCATTGCATTTGGAATGTAGGAGTGCTCTTCCCCAGGGGAATGGCATCCAAACACAGTTGCTCAGAGAGACTCATCTCATCTCCAGAACAACCCTGCTCTGGTTCTTGGCTCTTCTCATCTGCTGAGCAATAAATAAGCGCGGAAACTACTGAGCCTCAACTAGTACGACAACATCAGCCGAGGAAACCATAAACAATAATGAGCTTTGTTATTTATCAGACATTCGTAGAGAAATGCTCTAAAAGAAATGATTAAATATCGCATCATTGGATAATACGTATTTAATTAATTTCGGAATATGTATTTAATAATTAATACAAAGGACCAAACACACAAAAACAATAGAGATATAAATAAATAATTTCATTCCGAGCCTTGTTTTCCTTTTCATGTATTTATTTAAGATCATCTGAAGACGAAGGATAGTACCTTCGCAACATGTAATGAAATTATTTATTATGAAATTATTTATTTATATCTCTATTGTTTTTGTGTATTTGGTCCTTTGTATTAATGTTTACACAAGCTGAATGGATAATATGTATTTAATAAATATTAATGTTAGTAAAAAAAAAAAAAAGACTCAGTAACAAATTTAAAAAAATCGTTACATAAGATTACATTATACATCGCTGATTGATTTTTAATAGAGATTTAACTATTTCTTTAAGATTATTCAACCAATAAGTCATTTAATTTATCGTAGTCAATAAACAATGACCATTTTTTTATAATTCTAATTTTCCAATTTCCTCAGTTATTTCAAATGTATTTACTTTCTGAATGAACTTTAATACTTTCTTAATGTCTGAGTTGCAAGTTTAATTTTGCGTGTTATAAACATCATGAAAAATGGAAAAACGATAAAAATGCATAAATTCGTTTGTTTTCACTCCTTGAGCCAATCTTCAATGCTTATCGATGCCAATCTTCGACAGCTGTTTCGTCCATATTAGTACTCATCAGCCGTATTCAGCCTCGATGATCAAGTTCAAAACGCGTGAAAGCCTTTGGATCCTTCTCCCGCTCTCGGAAGTGGGACCTCCACAAAAGCAAGCAACAATAGAAAAATAGCTGTGACCAGTACATCGTAATTACCTTACCCACTAAGCGCTGGGCACAAAAAAGCACTTAATAATAGGATAAGCCTAACGCGTTGGCGAAAAAATAATATGAAGGTTTCGTGCCCATCGCTTAGCGGGTCACAGCGATTTTTCTATTGTTGTTTGCTTTTGCAGGGTCCCACTTCCGAGAGCAGGAGAAGGATCCATAGGCTTTCACGTGTTCCAGAAACAGCTGTCTCAGATTGTCATCAATGATGGCTCAAGACGTCAAAACAAACGAATTTGTGCATTTTTCCGTTTTTTCATTTTTCGTGTTACATTTAATGCACGTTAAACCTTCTTACGTAGGTTTATCAAAATTTTTTAAATATTTGTGAACAAAATGTGTAGAAATCCTCCATATTGATTTTCAAAAAGCACTTAAAAAATTCTGAAAGAAACAGTAAGTAATTTTGATTTTAATTATAAATAAGGCAGTGGAATATAATAGTAGTAGTTTAGTAATTTTATTTCTGAAGGATTTGCAAATTTTTATTTTTCCATATGTACTTTTAATGAGTATGATAACAGATTAAGTAAATTAATAATAAAAATAAAATTTTATATTTATTTATATTTGACTTTTAAAATAAAAATAATTGCACTTACATCACTCTATTGAACATTCTGGGATTGCCCTCTCTGTCATAGGCCTATTTTGCTTTGCAAAAAAGTTTTTAAAATTAAAAAAAAAAATCTATCTGTACATTAAATTACATTCAAATGATAACTCAAAAAGCATTCTTTAAGTATTGAAATATTAGAAAGATATGTAAGTAATAAACACAGAGTTAAACAATAAACGGAAATATATTGACTATCTTGAATTAGGGATGACGAGAGAGCTTTCCAAGAGATATTATTCGAGATAATATTCCTTAGATATTCGGCAAAATTAGCGATTAATCAGTCGTTCTTTTAAGTTTTCGTGGTTTAAATTAAGAAGTACTTTAAACCTATAACTATATTTCCATTTAGACTTCTGCTGCTATCCTGAGGAGCATCTGTATTTAATATAACAGAAACTATTTACAGTCTTTGTGAAAAATAACAATCATCTTGCAGATGCATAAAATTCTATCTTCACTTTAAATTCCTACGTATCGAAGGAATTGAGGCAACCACACATTCGAACAATGAAATAAAATTTATAAACATAACAAAACAAATTCACAAGTACTTTCTGAACGTTCTACGCTCCCTTTTCAAGTGAACAAATACAGTATTTCGAATTTGTGGTGGCCTCAATTCCTTGGATGCATATAGAAGAAAGACACGTTATATACACTAATCAATAACTTTAAATTCCTGACTACTTGTCTTTCATATGATGCGTTTTACCATTCTTGATCTTGAAATACGTTAAAACTCAACTAAACTTTTAAACTACTTACAGCACAAAACTTTCAAACCCCCGTAAAAAATGAAAAAGAATCAGACTGTCTTCAATAATAAAAAATTCTGAAGTTTTATCAGCAAAAATTACTATCGCACACCATAAATGTTATTCTTCGCAGCCTTATTTTCTTTTTTCCTTTTAGATATCTGCGACATCTGCTGAAAGATATAAAAAGCCAAATTTATATCCATCTCTGCATCTCTCTCTCTCAAAAAAACAGAAAACATCGATTGCAATAGAACACCCACACATGTTACTTGATAAAATCAGAAACTGCATCTTGCTAGACGATTTATTTACACACAACCAAACTGAAGTTATTCTGCTTAGATACTAAAAAAAGAAAATTTATCTACCTATAAAAGAAGCAATGAGATACGTATTGATATATTTTTATTGATAAAACTAACTCAGTAAGTTACATCTAATTTTGGATTTGGAAAACTTTGGAATTAATAATTGTTAAATTTATGTTGAATTGTTATGAAATACACTGTATTTGCTTATAGGCTTTTTACTTTATAAATTTAAACAAATATTAATCATTTTTTTTCCGCTCAATGTATCAGATCCAACATTAACCAATGCAAAATTTAAACTGACATGAATGAATAATCTCAAGAATTAAGAAGAAATATCAATCTGTTAAATGAAAATCAATGAATCTATCACAATCTAAAAATTAAATTCGAATAATAATACTTTACGAATATGTGAGGAGACCAATCATTAAACTTACAAATTAAGAAAGGTGTTAGTTATCTCAATCATTACATACGTGGAGTATAATCGTTTCTAATTTTAATCTGATCCCACTCGATGCAAAATGTCAGGAAAGAAAGGCAGCATTAAGGATAGTAAAACATTTCGACAATTAAATGTAAATAAAAATCATAGTAGGTTTTATCACTAAATTTATATTGAAACTTTAAAGTAGGTGAGATGATTTTTAATCGTCTTTCCACGATTACGTTCAAAGGTAAATAAAAAATTTTAAATGACAAATTTAGGCCAAATAAATTCAATCTAAGATAAAAATTGGGCTTACAAGTGCGTGACCTCGAACGCTGAGAACCACACGAAAATGTGCAAAACAGTGTTGTGAGTCATTCTCAAAACTGCACATCTTACCACGAGAGACACTTGAATAATCACCACAGGTGAAGCCATGATTGTAATAGTCTTCATAAATATTCTCCAGTATGTTGTCATCAGTATCGTACAATACAGTGGGCCTCGACATTTTGGGTGGAGATGGTTCGTACTCATTTCGACTTGAAGGTTCCTGTTGATCTGGAGATGAACGTCTTGTACTGCTGGAAGAGCCAACTTCAGGTATGGGCTCTTCCTGTCCTTCAAAATCACTATACCTATTCAGCGTATCTTCAAGCATTTCTGCGTCATCCCATTGTAATTCTGAAGTATTATGCTGTATAACATATTCATACGCTATTTAATATATGTAAAACTCCAAATCCTCGACTCCGATTACGTTTCCATATTCAGCACGTCGCAACTTTGCCTCTAACATTTTGACAACATTCATGGGATTAATTCGCCTCATGATACTGATGTACACCGTTTACACTCTTACCCACAACCGAACAATCCAAAAGACGGCCTCCTACTGCAGCTATACTATTCACACAACTAGATTAAGTACTTGTTAGTGCAGATACAACATGCCACCGTCGGATTGCGCTAGCAGACAACAGATGAGTTTTGCATGAGAATGACTCATACCACTGTTTTTGTCATGAGAGATTTATATTCTAAGCACACATTCGTGCGGTTCTCAGTGTTCGAGGTCATGCACTTCCCTTGTTAGTCTAGAAATAAATCACTTTAGATTGTCTTTTTTTTTCATAACTGGAATATCTTTTGAAATAGTTACAGAAAACACAAATGAAGTAATAGACAGGAAAATCGTATATTAAAAACTTCGCTGTTATTTCTCTTCCCAAAAAGATTCCAAAATAATATATTTTTCTGTATTTTTCTGTCTGCTATAGAAACAGCAATAAAAGATGTTTGACATTCTTATATTTTTTTAATGATGATCATTTTAAAGGTCTGTATTTTAGAGAATTAAAAAGTTCTTATTCTTAAGTGTTAATAAGAATATTTCCAATTTTACTGTTTAGCAATATATCTTTCTCACTAAATTAAATGAGGTTTTTCTGCATCTCAATTCCAATCTTCAACAGCATTTAGCACTTTCATTGGTAATCGTAAAATACAATAACACCCTAACATAAAAGTAAACCATAAAACTCATTGAATTGCTTTGAAGTCACTGCTTTTCACAGTATATATGGTCTAAACATTGAAAATTCTTAATAAGAATGAGAGAAAACAAAATTAATTACAGTAAACGTTAATTTAGTAATTTAGTTTAAGATCCTTCTGCTATAAACATACATAGATAGTGGTCGTATTTTAATGGTTCATAAAAAACTTCATTAGCATAAAATACACTTTAGAAACACCAAACAAAAGAACGAATTTTTACTAGAATCACTGCAGATTTCTTCGTTATTTCAATAATATATTTTTTCTTTTAGTTCGAAAATGCGAATTTTGATTTATTGTCTTGGTTATTGTTTGTCTTGGTTTTAGCAAAGTATAATCTAGTTTCTTCCAGATCAACAATGTAACGAAGTAGTATTATTTATTACTGTAAACTTTTTCTTCTTCACTAACATATAACAGGTTTTCGTGGTCTTGTGACCATCTTCGAAATAAAAGAAAAACTTGAAGAAAATAACGATGACAAATTTTGACAAAGATAATTATATGGTATGAAAGAAAAAGTAGATACTTTTTCGAAAGACTGTAATTTTAATCAAAATATAGCCTTTGTTTTGTTAAAATTTTCATTAAAATTCGTCCCATACAATAAGTAAAGTCTATGATGTCTCAACCAATGAATGATATTTCTTTTTATGATATTATATTCTTTTATTATAGTTTGTTTACTACTCCGTCAATTTCTGTTCTAAAAAAATTCTGTTAATTTTTTTATATGATGTTTAAGAATTAAAATTATCTGACAGCCAAGTTTGTCTGAAGTAGCTAAATACAACCATTAGGAAATCAATTCAATTGGTGCAGTTTCTTGAGCAGGAAATTAGAAGTCCAATATCCTATTAAAACATTTTTTATACATGTTGCTTGTTTTTAATTTGCTTCATTTAAAGTCAATGAAACTGAAGATGGATAATAACCAAGAAACAGGCTTGTTTCGGATTCCCGATGTCAAAATCACCAAAATGATCTTTATTTGTTGTGCGTTTTTTCATTGTAAACTTATTTCAAGCACGTTTAATTTTCCTTATGTGCATATTTTTGCTTATGTTTAATCCTTTATAAGCTAGTAGTTGTCTAGCGGGGATTAACTAATTGACCTTTTTTATTTATTTTTTGACTTTTTTATATTAAGGGCCATTTTTATGTTTTCTTGTCCTTGTTTATATTTCCTTTGATCTCACTGAGCTGCAGACACTGGGTGAATCCAACTGAGGACGGGTAATAACCAGAAACAGGCTTGTCTTGGATTCCCGGAGTCGAAATCACCAAAAGCAGCTCAGTGATTATTTGTTGTGTGTCTTTCCCTTATAAAGTCAATGAATAGTTAAAGATATTAAGAGTTGATAGATAATTTGTGAGCAATAATTTTTTATTAATTTTAAATTGATGGCAACATTTTTGTTATAACTCCAAAGTGAATCTTTATTAAACAATTATTTTGATTTTAGATAACATGAAGCTGTAGTAATGTATTTTTTTCATTTAAAAAGTTGTTAAATTGAGCAATGGAACTACCCTCGAGAATTTGGGATGATTTGGTTCAAGACCTTCATTATGTTGTAAAAGTATTGCAGCTTGGAAGAGTTTAAATTATTCAATGGAAGTGGGAAATCAACAGTTGATTTCGATTCTGGAATACAGAATTTAGAGATTATTCAGCATTAACAACTTATAAAAACTACAACGGTTATAAAAGTTGTGTGTTTGCTTTGATAGGAGAGTTCTTTATAAAGTATGAAAATTTAGCTTATTTGGAAAGTTTGTCGAGTTGCTTTCATATTTCATTCGTGACATTTAGATACAATTCCATAGCCAAAGAAGAATTAGAAAAACTTGCTTCCGGAAGTAATAGTATTAAGTAGATATTTAATGCTCACGTAATAATATTAATTATTGTAAAATAAATAAATTATTTATTGGGAATTTTGCATTCACAACTGAAGTTCTGTGACAGCGAATTCTCTTAAGCATCCTTCATCCGAACTAGTATCATAATAAAATAAAACAAAATCGTAGTATTTCTTAGCGCTTTTGATGCCTTTTGCTAAAACGTTCTGTCTGTATATGATACGTTCAGGTTTTTCTAATTTGTTTTCACATATGTCTCTTGTGGCCAGCGCAATGCTAAACTGAGGATTTGGTGTCATTTATATTTATATACTAGTCGGTAATCATCGCTTCGCTCCCGAAGCCTTGAATATGTAACGTACAAAAAACGCTTTATTTATTCAGAAAACCAAATTACATAAAGTAAATTAAAAACTGAAACGTAGAACTAAAACTAAGTTACAGTTTAAATTCTAAAAAAAAATACTTGCAGTACAATGTTCAAATCCATTTACAACACTGAACTTTGCGCAATAGAGTTTTGATCATGCGTTTCTGGCGTGATGCAAAGGAATCCGTGCGTCCTTAACACGTGGTTGTAAGAGATGCCCCCCCCCCACTTCAAATTTACATCCCTTATGACGGAAATATGGAAAATTCGTCGATTACATATCTTTTAGATTTTGACAAAGAACATTCATGTGAAATTTCGTGTTTCCAACTAAACAGGTTTCAGAGAAATACAACAAGGTTTGGCCCGACTTCCCATTTACACCTCTTACTCCGGATCCGCTTATCATTGTTCATGCATTATTCTGGGATGCATGTGAAAATCCGTAACAAATTTGGTAAAGATCCGTTGAGAAATGGCGACATTGTTTCAAGACAAACACACAACTAGACAAGGAAATAAACATAGATCAGAAACGCAACAAATACAAATAGTGAGTCTTACTTTTCTTCCATGTTTTAATCTGAATGCGATTTTGGAAAAATACAATTGTTTCATGAGAGGAAAACAAATTATCGAAAGAAATTCGCTTAATTTCAATCACACTGTAGCAAAAAGAACAAAAAAAAAATGTCCCCTAAAAATAGATTTAGAATTGCGAAAATCGATGTGCAAATGAGTTTCGGCTTGATATGCAACTGATTAAAATTTCAACGCCAATGAAGATATCAGACACTTCCATATAAGAAGGCCGCAGTCTGGGACCAATATAAGGACCCGCGTTCGCGCGGACGGACACACCTGACTGGTTTTGCTGTTTCTTCACGTTGACTTTGAAGATGCCTCTACAATGTAGCGGTTGGCAGCAAATAAGAGAGTTTGACAGAACCATAGGCTTAAGAGAAGCCAAGTGGTCATTCAGAAATCTCAACCGACAGCGATGTGGATTCAAACGACATTGACAGCAATGAATCCAGAAGGGCACATAACAGACACAAAGGATTTGGGCGTCCAAGCGAATCAAATGCTCGAGAGGATTGTGTCATTCCAGGAACAACTATCAATTACATCCCTATCCTCCATTCAAAGGTACTTATCATGTATTATCAAAGGACATCATTCGCAACGACTGGCGTACACAGGTCTTCACTCCCGGCTTCCATTAAGACATCTACCACAAACAGGCAGCACCGTCCTGTTTCCAATTGGTTGTGTTCAGCGTCGAATCCCGCTACTCTATTGATGATTATGGAGAAGATGTGATCACCGCTCCAATCCAGCTGCAATAGTCAAGTGGCACACGGAGGTTACAGTCTTACAGACATCTCCAATGACAGCTGATCTGCTTGTAGTTTGCTACAAGGTATAGGAAACATTAGACCATTAAATGACTCCAGGTCATGCCGCGTATCGGCTTTTATCGTCACCAGTGCTTATTAACAACTGACCATTATTTTGTCACTGCTCTATAATAAAAAATCTTTTTGCAATAAAATGTGATCATTTCTTTATCTTTTCGTGTGCAAAAGTTTCATACTGATAGAACGCTTTCTTCTGGTGCGTCATTTTTATGCAATAGTGTTTAAGAGAATTCTATTAATTTTACTAAACTTGCTTCTGAATACAAGCATTACTATTGAAATTCTTTCCTATTGAATTTTGCAAATACTTTTAGTTTAACATTACTGTTGAAGAGAGACGTGCACTTTTGTAAAGTAATACCACCATCTCTGAATAATCCATGACTATTCTTAGAGGATTTACCAAAACCAGAGTAATCAGCATACATATTAGGCATTAAGAAGAAGTAGGATTAGATAATGACATAGAAGCGACACTTTCTCTAATGCACTTTTGGTTTAGAACCCTAAGCCCAGTTATTAACCTGTAGAAAGCGGTACTTGCATTAAAAGGCAGTGCTCTTAAAGAATAAGCATTTCTCTATTTAGCGAAGATACTGAAAGCCAAAAATTCAGATTTGCAAAGAAAAAAAGAGAGAAGATTGTTGTCGCTTGCCGAAGACTCGAAATCGTTACGGAAAGGCAGTAAAAGAGCGGTTATGGCTTGGACTCGGATCTGCTAACGTGTTCACTGGATTTGGTCTCGTGAAAGAAAAACACCATCGTTTCTTATTATCCGCCTACAATAAAAGGGAAGGACTAAAGAATGGGTAACAAAAGTCTTTCACTCTATTTCACGAATGTTATGTCATTGTGCATTGTCACATTCGACAGAAAAATAACAAAAGAACAGAGGACAATGCCAGGGTAAAATGAAAAGGTGAAATCACTCGAAAGAAATGTAAAAAGGAAATGTAAAATTAAAAAATAACTTATATGCCAACTGGAAAATTTAGATCTCAAACTGTAGTCTGTGGAGTCTCGATTATTTGATACCTAATTCTCACTTAACATATTTTAATTTTTTTTATAAATATTTTTTGCTAAAAAATATGTATATGGGAGTTAAAATATCCATTCAGATAACAAAAAATCAAATTATGGTTGAGTAAGAAATAGTATTTAAAATATAAAATATATTAGACGAGAGTTAATTATCAAATTTACGTAAAGCAAAGTTCCATTTTTATTCAAAATATAAGCTTAAGTTTATTTGTTGTTCATTCAATTTCAAACCGTTTTACAGCAATTTTATAACAACTAAATTTGGAATTTTTACATTTGTATAAACATTAATTATAAATAAATAATCGAATAATCAAGCTGAAGATTAATGAGCACACTATTTCATGTTTTTTAATTATATTAAACTTTACTAATAGCAATATGTTAAACGATTTTTTTATTCAAGTATTTTGGAGTAGGAAAACAAGTGATTTTAAAATGATAGGCATTAAACAATCTTTGTTTGTAAATAAAAAATTTAACGTGCTGTTTTCTTGCTTTCGGAGGCCGCTGTCAGGTGTGACGATGGCCTTCAGATTAGCTTGTGCCTTTCTGAGTCTTTTATCGGGGAAGGCGGATTGGGCTGATGAGTCCCTAGAAGGATGAAACGGCCATTCCCAATTGCTTCCGATAATTGATTCAGAGAGGCAACTTATTTATTCAGGTGCTGTTTCTTATTTTTGCTTTTTTATTTTCATAATCTTTTTATGTACTTTTTTTAGATTTTTTAAATCAAAATTTCTGCGTTTCTTATTTAGTATGTCAAATATTCCCTCATATATTATACTAATAATTAAAAGAAAACAGCAAAATTATTAATTTGAACTATTTAAGTTTTTAATAAAACTTTTATTTTTAAACCGAATTTCAGAAGAACGAATTGTGAGGATATATTAAAGATCCCTGTCTTTAGAAAGAAGATTTAATTATAAATGAAACTATAATGAGATCGATCTAAAAAAAATAGCAAACAAACAATTTAGATTCCGTTTCCAAGTGGAATCAACCTGAGTATTGACTAATGTGTTTTACCTTTATAGGTAAATAAATAAATCATCAAATAATCCTTTAACTCACAATAACTGGAAATTAAACATAAGTACAAATTATACCTATTATGTTATGTTCTATTCATATCCAATCAATTCTAAATACTAAAATCCTCTTTTTTAATTTTTTTTTTCAAATCTTATTAGAATGACGAATATAATGTGTGAGCTCGATGAATGCTGCTAATCGAAAAAGCATTAATTAATTAATTCTTCTGCATGAATTTTAAATAATTTTAATATATTCTGGAAGTTTTCATCAGTTAAGTTTATATATTGAAACTGTATATATTTATACGCGTACATTGACTTTTACAAAATCATAAATTATTACTTGCCAGAAATAAATTACTTCACCATAAAGATAGCAAAGAGGCATAATTTTACAAATGAAATATGCAGATCACTTTATCAATTTAACAATATTTTTGTCTGGAATTTTTGCATGGATTTCATACTTTAATGCTATATATTAGACCCGAATTTTTATGACTTAAAAAAATCATAGACATATGGGTGCATTCATGAGTTTAAACACTTAAAAATATGACCTGAAAACTAGCCTATCCAACCAAGGAACAAAACAAAAAAGCTTTTAGATAGCATTTATATTAATTACTAAAACCTACCAATAGCTTACTCGTAATAGACTGGTTAAAAACTATTACAACATATTTAGAAATTCAAATTCCTTTGAGTACGATAGATTCTCAGGACAGGATTTGAAATTATATTTGTTTTTATTTCTTTCTTTAAATGTATTTTTATTTGAAGGGAAGCCACAGCCGGAAGCGGGTGTGGATACCCTTATTACTTTTGCACTATCTCAGCATTTCATCTGGTGAGTGGGTTTGGCTGATGAGTCCCTAAAAAGAACGAAACGGGCTGTCCCAAATTCACCGATGAATGCTCAGATATTTTTTATTTCTGTGTCGTTTTCCAACACTTTTCCATATTTAGAAATGTTACAAATATTAACATGAATTAAAATAAAAGAAATAAAATGGGTGACTCCAAATAAAAAAAAGTGTGGTTACAGAAATTTAACTATCTAATGCAAAAACTATATCCAATAAAATGATTTGACGCAAGACATTCATTAAAATAAACGTTATTAAATGTTAATTATGAATAAGATTCTACAATTTAGCATAATCTACTATACTTAGAAATTCCAAATAAAGAAAGTCATCATTAAAAAAATGTAATGTAGTTTTATTGTATAATATTGTATAATATAAAAATGTAATGTCTTTTTATTGTATAAACATCATCCGTTTTGTTTTGCTTTTTATTTTTCGTTTTGAATAGATAAGAATAGTCTGCATTACTAATTTCTGTTATATTTCATTAGTAGAATACCTAAATACTATTCAGAAACGTAATCGATAACTGTTTCCTGCTAAATTTACTTATTAGTAACAGAAGACACATGCAAATACCATTTCTAAACATCTTTCTCACATATAATCGTGTTAGAACTATAAGAGCAAATCTGCATTTACAATTTTTGCTTTCAACCTTATTGGATAATTGTGACTTATTTTGAAAAATAAATTCTAAAGCAAAGCTTTGAAGGCATAAAATGTTCTACATTAACCTTAAATCGTACAAAAAAGTTTTAATGTTGATAAATAGAAATATTTAATAATAATTATATATAATTATGCGAACGCATTAGGTTGGAAAAAGTAATCACAGAAACGTTTGAGGGTTTCAATTCAAAAAAATTAATAATATAATATATACATATAAACGTAAAACTGGTAATATAATGTCTTATAAAATAAAATCTCAATTCAACGACCAATGATGAAGTCATGCAAGCAATCCATAAAAATAATGATGATTCAAATTTAGAACATTATTATGAATCACATTTGTACAAGATATTACAAATAATACAAGATATTAATGGATAATAGTAAAAACCACAATAAATGACAACGAGACTTAGGAAGCTCACTAAGTTATTCAATATTTAAAAAAATAACTGGATAATTTAAATAACGAGTCCTTATCGGTCATCTTCAAAGCTCTAAAATAATTAAATAAACAGCCATTCTTTAATTTGTGCATCGTTTTTGTAATTGGAAGTTTTTTAAGAGAAAAAGGAAATCTGGAATGTTTTCAAAAGCTGTTTGAGATTGTTTATAGTTCTCTGTCACGATTTTTGGAATTGTGCCACAGTAAAACAGTAAAACGGTTTTCAAGGATTCCGTTGTAAATGAAGACCACAGGCAAGGTCCATGGACGTCTCTGTTTCTTAAAACTCTTATCATAAATATTTGGCACAGGATTTGAATTTACAATGTTTACCAAGAGATTTTGATCAAATTCTTTTAAAAAACAAAGCAGTGGCAGGCAGAATATTGTGCAGCTTTCCAATATGCTAATAGCTTTAAGTTTCTTAATAACTAATAGCAAATCGAGAAGTGGTAAACTAATGAAATGTTAAGGAAAACATGCAGATTTCAGGAGTAGTTATTTATTATGAAAACAAGCAATGTAAACAATAAGCAGATAAAGTAAATAGATGCATTTCGTTTCCGCTAAGATAAGTAAAAATAAATATTTACCAATCTTTATAAAGACAAAATTTGTGTAAAAATGCTGCCGGCATGTTGGTAGTGTTTCGTTCACCAACACCTGTAGACTTTTCTACGATTTTCTAACTAAATAATTCAGGACATACATTTAGTTAAATTATTTTATTGAATAGAATTTTCTTTTTAAAAAAGCTACAAACTTTAAATTCTACATTTTATAGAAGGAAGTTCTGGTATCAAACTTTTTCGCGAATACGAAGTGATAGGCCAGATGTCAATCAATTAACATGAACAGACATAAACAGAAGAAATATTCTTATTCGGAAATTACGTCGATCTGGCATCGGAAATCAGCAGGAACTTTTAAATTTATCTTGGCTTATTTTAAAAATGAAGAAAGCGAATCGCAAGGTTTTTGTCTTTCTGCAAGAAGTTTCAAAACCAATAAAGCTACAACCACGAAACTTCCTAATACTGTTAAAATTATTAACAGTCTTCATTACAATACGTGACACTTGATTAATGGTGGAACGTTCTAAATAAGACATCTTTTTTCCTGTAAATGCCGGTCACAGTTTTCCTGTATAACACCTAATTACTCTAAGTGGTTTACGATCAAAGTAAAATCGTCGAAAATAAACAAATCAAATTTGATACCTTTTGAAATGCGTTTTAAAGTTTAAGTTGTAAAATGCTATCGAGCGATGGATTTCTTATAGAATGCCTGTAATGTCGGAGGTTCTAACTGATTTTCTTTTGATCATAAAGAAGCGGATTTCGTTATTAAACAAATACGATAATTTAATACGAAATTTATTGTTCATTATCAACCTGAAGATGCTGCAATTTGGACATGAAACATCAACACTATTACAGAACGACAGAATTTGATTGCTCGTCAGACTAAATTCCACAGATCAATAGATTCCATCAACAAATGCTGAGGTTAGAGGTCCGACAATTTCAGCGTTTGAGACTGGAATTTCCCAGCATTCATCATTGCTTTCCAGTTTTCTCACTAGTTTTAGCTTCTTACGCGTTGCGCAAAGGAAAGCTACATTATCATTAAAATAACCTTTATAAATATTTCAATAAACTTCTTTAATACTAAAGAAGAAAGCTACATTAATCGTCATGCAAGCATATAATGTTGAATATACTTCGTACGCTACTGCTTTGATAACAATATTATCAACTCACTTCCATGTTATGCCATCTTCTGTTGGAGTTCGACTAGTTTCGCTTTCTGATTTTCTTTTATATCTTTCCAAATGTAGAGCAAGTCTTTTCCGGTTTCCTTCCCATCCGGAATATGGAAATGAGAATCTAAAGCTAAGCACATCTTAATAAGGTTTAATTAAATTCTAAAGTCTGTTGAAAGAAGGTTCAATGATAGTAATAACATATATGGACTAGAACTAAAAACCGCAGTAGAATATTTCTCATTTCCTTTCCATTTATTATCTTGTACGAAATATGGTCTATTCCTATTCAATAGATCTATGATCTTTATAAGAAATATGCTTTTAATATTCGAATAAATATAAATATTTCTATTAACTTTCACTATTTTTTTTTTTAATTTTTGATAAAAATGTCGTAAAGTTAAAGAATATGTCAACTTTATAACAATTTAATATGAAACATTTTAAGAAGTAGCGCGAATTCTGGATAAGTAAATTCTTTACGCAATGTAAATATAAATTACATCACTAATTTACATCACTATTTACAAATAACTTCACGTATTTGACTTCTCACTATTTCCAAATAATATGAAGAAATGCTCGAGCTTGGCAGATCCATTAATAACATAATGTGAGTGATGGTGTCTTCTTTAAATTAGGCTGCAATACTTTATTAAGACTGAAATCATACAATCTACTTTGATACTAAATTTCCATCATCAGAGGATACTTAGATCGTATTCTATTAACAAAATTGCAGCCATGTGAAGAATTATAGATTCTATCAATTAGCCCGAGCACAACTTTTTCGACTCTCATAATTTCTCATTATGCATTTATTCTTCAACGAATGAAAGTTAAGCGTATTTCATTAAGCATACTTTACTTACTAAACACCTTTAGTAAACACTTTTAGTATTTCCTAATATGGAATTGGAAATTATAAATAAAAAGATATAAAAATGAAAATGTTTAAAATAAAGCCAATATTTCAAAAAATCGAAATTTGACAAATCTCCAAATATATTCTTCTATGTAGGCACATCTTTCTTATTGTATGCATGTTTTATGTAATCATAGAAAGCAGATTTTATATTAGGAATTTCAATAATTTATAAACTTAGAATTGTATGAATTATTGATACCCAGACATAATGTCTACAATTAATGTATAAATAACAAGCACTTAAATAATGACATTCATAATTTCTACATTAGAAAAGCTTTAAAAAAGACTTTGACTAGATTTTAAAGAGTTTGTTTCTATTTGTAAGAAGATTGCAATTTTAGGAGCGAAAATAATTAATATACAAACTACGAATTAATTCAACTTTTCTCTTTCTAAGCAACTATGACAGCTATTTAAAGCGTGTTTCACATAATATGTTAATGTATACAGAAAAATATGGCACGAAAAATTCCTTGGACGTATTATATTGTTGTTGCATATGAAAAGCTGTTCACACAACATGCTAATCATGAATCGCTTCAGGGGAAGTCAGGTACACAACCGGAAGCGGAAGTGGTACTTATTATGCGTTTGGGGTTGAAGACTCGAACAAACATTTCAAAATCGAAAAAGCAAAACTCCACTTCAAAATGGAGCTAGAAAGTGATTGTTTCTCCATAATTTCAATTCACTGAAAAACATTTAAGCAATGCATCAGGGTATTTTTCTGTTAATAATGGATTTTCGAAAAGTTCAGAAAAGTTGATTTCTGCAATCGATCGTATTATATGTAAACATGGTGATTCTGAATTTTCGTCCCACTTCAGGTAAATTATGAATCATTACAAATTTACTTTCACTATAACAAAATTATGTTTTCATATGAAACAAGCTTTGGTTAAAAGCTTTGCATTCAATGTTCAGAATGTTTGCCTGGAATATTGTCGTTTTTTTTTTAAATTGGATTTTTACTGAGGCCGATGTATATCTATAGTTTCACAAAAGCTTCTCTAAAAGTATTAAATTCATATTTCTTTCTAATCTCTTCTCTTCTAGTTGTCATATTATTATAAATAACTACTCCTTACAACAATAAAATATATTAAATAAAATACATTTATTAAGTATGTTAAATATCCGCAAATTTTCGGAAAGAAAAATCTTCTTTCCTTTTTCAAGCCTATTTCAACAATTTTCGACTGTAACAAATCATTAAAATGAGCATGAAACATACTTATAACATAACATATTGTTATCATGTTTTAAGTATGTTTTTTTATTAAATTTTTATTTTATTAAAAATTTTTAATAATTCTAAGGGACAAATCATTGTTGATACCAATAACCCAATAATATTAAAAACTTAATAGTCTAAATCTTCAAATTTTTACATTTTTTTGGTAATTAATACACAAATTCACTAAATCTCCCGCTAATTTTACAAAACTACTATCAACATCTACTTCTTCGTTTCTATTCAAATTTTGTTCATTTGTATTTTTTTATTATTATACTTTCTATAATTTTTCTAGTTTTTGAGTCTTTTTCTACCTACAGTGTTTTTACATTATTATTCATATAATGTCCTCTTTTTGCATGTATGAATTCTCTTTTAACAAAATTTTAATTTATTTGTAGTATTCAATTATTAATACAAATAACAAGAATAAATCCATGACAACTTCTTTTTATAAAAATCTGCAGTATTTTTCTTTAGAGTGAAAATGTTCTGCTATTTTGCAAATAATTAAAAAATTGTGAATGGTTATTTTATACAATTTTAAATTTTTCTAAACTTAGCTGTAGTACGTCAGTTAGGTTTAATTTAAACCTAATTTTTAGGAATAAAACTACATTGTTTACTAAGGTTGACTTGATGGGAAACTGGTTATAAATTATCTTTGTATTTTTGCTCATTCAAAATTAACTTTAAAATCCTGTACGTTTCTCTTTATTAACTTTTAAACTTATAAATTTAATTACCGCTGAACATAAGCAAATTGGTTGAATTTCTCAATAAGGGTGAAACAGCGTAAACGATCATCAGCACAGAAATGCAGAGGAAGTCTCTTTCTCATACATATGGATTTGGCGCTTCCCAAAATTAATGAAATGTGACAGAAAATAGGTAAAGGGAAACTCACATGCCAATGACCTTTGTAGCCCAATTTCCCTGTTGTCTTAGCACGTAATGATTATCACCTCTGTTAACCTCAGAAACCAACCAGAAAATAGCATTGCGGAATCTGACAGACTTTCTTTAATGTCAGTTGTAAACGAAAACATACTTTAGCATTTATTTAAAGCGGTAAAAAAATAACTATAAATTGATTCTTTAGCATTTCTTAACTATTAGCTCAGGTTTCATGTGAAATTATAACTTGTAATCCTTTGTTGTACAAATTTTATTTTATCCAAAGTGTCAAATATATGCGAACCATTTTATTTAAATAGAAATATTTTGATGTGTACGTTTTTCCTTGAGAGCCTAAAGTTAAAAAGAATCGAATCTTCTGAAAGTGACATTAGTTTTCTGGTAAAGTTGAACGCTTATTGGTAAGTTTCGTGATTGGATTATCCACAATCTTTTTGAATAATTATTTTCTGAGATTACTATGAGGGTATTAAAAGCTGCCATTCTGATTGTACATTGCATATTTTTTTTTAAGGAAATTGAGTCTCCTACAAAACTCATTTTCATACCCGCATGGAAGCAAATCTGAACGAGCAACAACTTGTAATATATCTGAAAAATGGTTTCGATCCAACCAATTTATAACACTACGATTTTAGAATAATCAAAATGTATGATTATACTAAATAATAACTGTGTCGTTATTGCTATGGAAACAACAAGATATCTGTATTGGCAGCAAATAGAAGAATTGGTTGGAAATTTTGTATTTTATGAGCAACATATCACTGTTAAAGCAATGGCGGTAGTTCAGAACTTCACGGGAATTAAGGAGCAACTCTTTGGTCGATTCATGAGTGAGGCATGGGTTAATGTAACATCTCAGCATCAAAAACTTTTAAGACAGTTGTAAAGCCCATAGAAGTTGTTTAAGACACCACGGAAAATAGAGATTGAAGAAACATAAGCTGGATATTGGAGCTGCTTTGTGTTGACGATTTCGAGGCAGTGGACAGCTCTGTGGCTGTCAGGACTTTTGAGACTGTTTTCGAAGACAGCGAGGAAAAAGATGCTGGTGAGTGTCAAGTCAATGTAATATCAAGCACGGAGATATAAACTGCTTTAGAAACTTTCACTGTTTTAAAATGAAACAAATGACATGAGACAATTGAAATTCGGAATCAAATTACAGATATTGCGCATAAATTTCATATTAAAAAAATTGAAACAAATAACCAAAGAGAAACTAATTTTATTGACCTTTGATATTAAACTGAACTGACTGGTAAGGAGTTTGGGATAAAGAATGTATTGGAAATTATAAAACTATGCTACAATAGTCTTCATAATATCTTATATTCATAATATCTATAAATATCCTCCCACACTTTCACTAGCTTTATATATCATTCCGTTTTTGAACTTGTGTCTGAAGAATACTCTATTCTACTCTTTAGAGCTTTTTCTCACTTTTAAGACATGTAAGAAATGGAACTACAAGCCCTTCTGTCACCTCTTCTCGAAATGTTTCACTTTACCATATTTTATTTAATTAAGGTATGTCAAGATAAACAAAGTTTAAAAACACTTATATTTCTAAAGACTTATTCCTTATCTAAGTATGTTCGAGATAAATACATAATACCCCCCCCCATCATCAATAATCATATTACGAAAATAAGCTCCAGATACAATAGTTTATATTACATAAAATAAGGTGTATGATAATCTGAATAAGCAGATAAGGAAAGATTTTAAAAGCAGCTGTAATAGTAAGTAACGTAAGAGAAACTGAACGAAACGAATGAATATGGAACATAAATGTATACATTTGCTATAAGACATTTAATGTAAGATCTGATTTTTGTCTTTGCTCGTTGATCCAGAACGAGAATTTATATCGAATATGCCATTCTAATGGTCCTTGATGAGATTATTCAGCCTTTTAACGAATCAGTACGACCATACTTTCTTTAATAAAGATTAGTAACTTAAGGGTCGCAGTTTTATCATTCCTCTCAGTCACGCAATTAAAACATGTGTCATTACATAATTAACTTCATACATAAAATTTAAGAATGATAACTGCTGATGATGACGACAAATGATTCCGACTCATAACGTGTAGACTGGTGCTTACATTACTGAATACCACAATTCTCAGTTTGATATCTTGCTCGGCAATGAAAATTAGCTATTAATTGTTTTAAATGAATAACAATTTAAGGCCAACTTATTAGATGGTTTAAAATTAGAATTCGGTTCCAGATTCTTATCACTGCCGTAAGCGATTGATTCCATATGTTCTATTTAATTTAGAAATATCATCTGATTACGAGGTTAGAATCATGATAAACATTTACTTATGTTTTCTCCGAATTATTATAACAATAAGTCTAGATTTTACGAAAATATTTCGAGAAACCTCAGCCCAATTTTTAGTAAGTTTCTTGAAAAAGTATTTCGGATGAGTTCAGATCTGGGCTTGTTGCCAACACGATTTTCACTGTCTGTTATTCACCTTGAAGCCCTTTCTGTTCCGCTGAAGAAGTAGAACTTTATTCTTAAGGAACGGAAAGGCTATTCTACTTTTAATATAAAGGATGAGTTACCAGTGTTTGCTTAGTTGAAATTGCCGTTCTTCTTATCTTCAAATCATCCTTATCAGAGTAATTAAACCAAGAAATTTGCTTGTATTTTCTAATCGAATGGGTAACTTGGCAAAAATTATCTCTTCGAATAATAAGAATTGTAATTGTATTTGTTCTGAAATCTAGAATTTATTGAAAGAAGTTTAATTAAGAATTAAAAAGCGGCGTTATTCCATTTACTATTATAACAATAATGAGAGCTTGATGCAGATATAATACAAAGGTACAGTATTATAATTGACTTGCTGATATTAAAAAAAAATCAGGATCTCAGGCTTAGAGAATCAATAAGTTAAAATATCAGACCCTCTTGTGTCGCTTTCTGAGTTGCAAACGTTTTGTTCAAATTAATGTTTTAGAACACAATTGAAATTTATTGATAATCAGATAAAAGCAAAAAACGTTTTGAAATATTAGATGTATTATGTAAATCCTTCAGTGGATGTTTGACCGGCGAATTTTCGTAGGTATTTGGCTAAATTGATATTTTGTGTATTCTAAACCAAAACCTTTATACAAGAAATTATATGATTCTTATGTATCCGTCTGTCCTTACTCTGCACATGTTAAGTCAAATACATTCCAATGTGTAATGTTTTTTTTGTCTTACTAACATTCAATTTTAAGAATTGCAAGTCTTCATTTTCTTTGCTATTAAGTGAATTTATGTTGCCTAACACATATGGGAAACAACATAATCGTTTTTTGTGAAGTGATCCTAAGAAATAGGGATATTTATCATTGGCTTTATCGAGGTCATTTCTAGGGATGTTGAGCGATTTGCTCATCGTTATGTTTTGTTGCAAAGCAAAGATTCGTAAAGTTTCACACACAAGTCATAAAGCTCTTTTGTTAAGATGCATCTGCCTTTCTATTGGAGCACCTTTTTTGTGTTTGTAAATGAATGAATAGGAAATGTATAAACATACATTTCTGAATGCTTCATGATGTTAAATGAAAACGTTTTTTGAAAAATTTAACCATTATTCAAACTGAATGAATTCTGCAACTACAGTTGAGGAGTCAAGCATTTCTTTTTTTACTTTTTTTTACTTCTGTGATGTAACTTTATTAGAAAATGAAATACAATCTTTGAATTTAAAATGATAATATTACAATCAAGTTTCCAACCTTGAGCTCGACTTTCCAGATCGATTGGAGTGTAGGAGAACGTAGCAAGGTCAGACAAACAAATCACATTAAAGCTTTCTTCCCCATTTAGGCTGGAGTAACAAAAGAGGAACGCCAACACTTTTTCTTCACCTAATTTTCAAAAACGATAAGAAGGATTTTTTGTCTGTGGATATATAAACGAATTAGAATCTAAAATTATTGCTTCCTTTTAAGGAAAGTAATCACGAGGTTGTTAGTTTGGGTAAGGAAAGGAAATACTATTGCAATTATAGAGTGAAATATAAGATTAAGTCATAGACAAGATTCTTTATTCATAAAATCTGAACTAGCAGAACCTGAACTTTATGAATTCAAAATCGAATTATGACAGAAAGAAAAGAAAATATTTCAACAATCAACCACTAATCATCAGCCTAGGCTGTGCGGTTGGCGTTTGCGCTGTGACACTGGCCTCTCACCTCGGTTCAGTTCTCATGCAGGTTGCGTGATGGTGGACGATCCGAGCTGGCAGGTTTTCTAGGGGTTCTCCCATTTCCCCTGCACTTCTTTCACCATTCTTTCTCAGTCTTTCTTTCCATCTGTCGTGAGTTAGTACAATAGACCTCGGGCCGCAGTGCTTGGCTTCCCTGCCACCCACATTCATCACATAATCGGCCTAGACTAATGAATTTCACATGATGTAATGTCTTAAGATTACAAGTTTCTATTTTCTATGTTTTAAAATAAAGAAGTTTAATAATATTAGTTTACTTTATTCATGATGAATTTTGGTTACTTTTTTCTTATTTTTTTGGCCATTTTTGATGAATAATTGTGTAATAATAAAGGGTGAGATATAAATGCTTAATCAAAATCATGCCACACTGCAAAAGAATATCGATAATTCATTTGTAAGAATTCTTTGAGTTTACAAGAGATTTTTAGGTTCAGAAATCTTTAGATTTTCGTAAGTCATGGTGCCTAATAAAATACAAATCTAAAAATCATGGATTATAAAATGCTACTATGAAAAATGTGTAACTTAATTATTTTACACACTACAAACTGAAGAAATGTTGTATATCCAAAACTGTATAAATCTGCAAAATGAAATTTAAACTTTAAATTAAAGTGAAAGTAGAAGTAGCTCATCTGAAACTCCAAACTTCAGTATATTTACTGTCTCTATTTAACTAAGCTTTCGTAAACATATGTTCTTTCAACAAAAGTTATAAGGAATATGTTTTTAAGTCAAAGATCAATCGAGAAATCTTTTCATATTTAGGAAAACAAATTTCATGGCTATTTTTTGAAATAAATTTCAAAATTTAAATTATAATTGCGTTTAAAGCAAATTAATATTTCTATAACGCTATATTTTTCTAAATCTTCAATTATTAATTAACACTCCGTCGGGCGCAATATGGTGTGACAAAAGGTCGGGCGCATTGACCCTGGGAGGCACTACTTAATTAATTTTTTTTTCGACAGATAAAAACGTTTTTTCTTACTAAAAACTATTGTTATTATTAAGAACATAATATGTTTAAACAATCGCTCATTCATTTGATTCATCAGCATATATATGTTTTTCTAGCGCTCTGTGATAGCATGGAAAACACATGAAAACAGCATGTCAGACGCAAGTATCAGTATGGTAGTTTTTACATTCATTTTAAATCAATCGTCTGCGACGAGTCTGTAAATGGCATGTTTCACATTTGCATCGTTTTGAAGGTATCTGGGGCTGATCATCAGTTTGATTTGGTTGTTCATTGGGAGCTTATCTCTTTAATTTGTGTTGGAGGTGTGCTGGCATCCCAATGGACTTCAGACTGCGTTGAACAAGTTGGCCAAGAACAAGTTCGTGAGAGAGTTGTTTTGTAGATAATTACGAAATATTTTATAATATGACATTACTAACGACACAATGTGATACAGTATTAAAAATAACTGGGAAAACTTATTTGTCAAACTGCAATGTAATCGGGCGCAATGAGCCTATGGGATAATTTCGTCTGTCAACCGGAAATGAAGAATGAAAATCCCTAATTGACCTTGCCATTGTTAGTAGCACTGGAAAAGCGGAAGCTACTAGGATGGAGACTTCGCGAAAAAATTTAGCGGGGGAGGGGCAAACAAAACATTTAGCGGGGTGAAGACTTCGCGCAAAAATTTAGCGGGGCGAGGTGTGCCTAGCAGATCGGTTGCGCCCGACGGAGTGTTAAACATATGATACCATGAATATATCAACATAATACTCTCACTGCTTATTATTCTCACTGCTTTTAAACAAATCCTCCAGATCAAACGCTATTTGTTAAATCACTTAATTCATGAATTGTGTACGACGAGATTTTATGAAGATAAGCCTATTACGATTCAAGTGCATTAGAAAATAAATCAATGGAAGAGATTTATATCTAATCGATTTAGCTTGTAAAGCTAATTGATAGATTTTTTATTGTTGCTATTCGATAACAGGAACTAGCCTAACTAAAATTTTGTCTTCTAGAAATTGTAGAAAATCAAAGAACAGAAGCTACATTTTCATGTTATCAGAAATTTCAAAACATAAATTCACGTAATAAAATACCAGAAGTTAAATATAAAGCAAATAACTTTTCATAGAAACTTTTGGTATTAAAAAGATTTAAATTTACATTTAAAAAAGACTTATAATCAAATAACAACTAATAATTATTAAAGACATTTAATAATGAAAAATCTGAAAGGTGCTTAACATGCATGGAATCGTTTCTAGCTTTAAAAAAGGTAAGGCAAACATTTTTTATTAACCAACTTCTTAGGATCAATGTATTTCAGTGGACATATAATGGAAGAATGTGGCAGACGAGAGCGTTTGCTGATATTGCAAATGGCAGTGCTAACTTAGTTTCCTAGCGGTTTGTCAGATAATGATGTAGTAAGTGAATGGTTCACAGAAATACAAACTAAAACAGTACAATTGGGAATGACTTGTTCCAATTTGTAATTCAACAATGTTGTCGTGAATTTACTCTAAATGCACCATTCAATATTTGAACATTTTGTTAAGTATAGAAGAAAGAATAAAACTGATTTAATTTGTCAGCAATTCAATTACTGACAGGACTTCTAACTAGATCAAGTTTCTTACGTAGAAAAAGTAATCTAATTCTTCATCGTCAAGAAGAGCTACTGAGAGCGTTTCTTACAGACGATTTTTCCAAATAATATTAGTATTAGGTCATGTTGCAACTCTATTGAATTCAATTGCTCTAATCCAGGATTAGCTTAAAACTATTTGGAGAAATCGGCCTTTAATGAAATGAAATAGTTATAGTTTGGAAGTTTGCTATCAATTGCTTATAATCCACTCGTCATATAAAATATGCTTCAGCACTTTTTGGACTTTTTAAACCTTATCTCATCCTTCGATAAGCCCAGACTGAAAATAAAAAGCCGGGAATTCCTGTTTATTATCATACGAAATTCGATCGACAAATAATATGAAAGACTATAAATAGATGATAGGTATCAGGAAGATATTTTTATGAATACAACAGCTATACAATGTAAAAACTTCAATTTTGTTTCATCACAGCCTTTCCAATGAGATAAAAACATAAGTTTTGACTTAATTTTGAGGCGTTTGGAAATTACAGTGCATTGGACTAACTGAGCTGGGGAGAAGATTACATAATAAAACAGACAAACAATATATTAAAGGTGCAGACAATGATACGTCAAAATCATTTCGAAATACCTAATCATTTCGCTCAGGAATTAATCTATATATTAAAACTTTAATGTATACATTAAAAGCTAAATAAAGACTGGGTTTTTATAGAGCTAAAATCTTATCTTTATTTACAAACTTCTAAATAGAAGAAAATGGGACAATAAAATAAAGATCTAATAACTAAAGCTTTATTTTCAAGACAGCAGAACGAATCTCTCATTGCCTTAATAGACTTCTAAGAAAAAATCATTTATCCAGGTTTCTTCTTGTTTAAGAGACAAGAATAACATTTAAAAAAAATCTCTAACTCTAGCATAAAAACTTGAAATTTTATATCTCTAATAATATTTTAATAAAGCTACTTCTGTATTTTGAACTGTACTGGAGTTAATCTCCATATAATTTGTCTTAACGTCATTGAATATTAGTGAAGATATTCATCATAACTCCTTCCTAATGACTGAAATTAATTGAAAACTTCTTGTATAAGAACCCAAGGCCACATATTTCCTTTTCTGTCTTCTAATCCTGTTTGAATTAGTGCCTGTCATTTGGATTCCTTCCAAGCAAAATCGTAAGATCTCTAGATCTTCGTGAAACGATTTGCACTGACTGAGATAAATGATTTTCCAATTACTTAGCTTTGCAAAAGCTATTTTTGTAGAGAAAATTACTGCTTTGTACTGAAACTAAAGTGACAGTATTAAATTGACTTCGAGATGAAAAATATTAGTTCCTAATGAACTGATTAGATTTTATTTTATTTCTGCTGGCTTACATTAGGTTCTTTTATTCTTCTAAATAGATTTTCATAAATAGATCTCTATGGAGAACTTCGTGTTTTGGTAGTACACTACGATGAATATAGGGATTACAGAATTACATTTCACTTCACTATATACTTTTATGTCTCCTTATAAAGGAATAAGTAATTTTATTTAAATAATGATTTCGCAATACTAATTAACGTTGACTAATGAAAAAATGACAAAAACTTAAATAACAAATTATTAAAATTTCAGTATGCTGTATGATTGTGCAATTATAGGTCCAAAATATGAAGGACATACACAGAGATTTAATACAGAGATTTAATAGAAGACATAAACGCGCTTAAATTATGTAAAGTGCAAGAAAAGATAAAGTACCTAAAGATATATAGTCTATAAACCACAGAAAATTTACAGCAGTAACATGCTTAGATAAGTACAATAGACCTTAGGTCGCGGTGCAAGGTATATTTACCACCCATCTTCTACATTAACATGCTTAGATGCATTCGAAATAATAGATTTACAAGCACAAAAACTATTTGAATCACATATCCAAAGAAATTTTATGGTGTTATTAGCAATGATTACTTATAACAGTAATTAGTTTATCTTGTCACTTTATTATTTAGTTTGTCTTATAATTAAACCTATTTCTTATTTTTTAGGCCTACTTTTTATTTTAAGGTTCAAAATTGAAATTAATTGAACTAATTAACTAACTACTGAAATTAATAGTAATTTCAATTAAGGTAGATCAGTTACAATTATCAATGATCAATGACAAGGTTTCTGAAATATTATTCCCTTTGTCCTGAACTGAGTCGTTATATGTGTTATTAAAAATTATAAGATTACTTGTGGTAGAACAACCAAATCATCGTCATGAATGCTTTCGCCATTAATTTCAAATCATCTTGGATAACTTTACTGAAAAGAAAATGGATATTAAACAGGGAAGAATTTCCCATTGTGTGCAAAGGAAATCGATAAAACAATCTCATTCTATTATTACTTTGATTTTCCTCGGGACAAAGATGTTACACGATTGGCTGTTAAAAAGTATTGAATTTCGATTGAGATTATTAATCTAATTATTTCACACCAATTATTGTTTTGCAGAGAACAATAGTCCAAACAACATCTCTCCAACTGTGAACAAAAGATGATAAGGTTTAACCTTTATCAATATTAGATTAAATTCTAAACTCAAGCTCGGAAGCATTTCTACTTTCATTAGATTTCAATGAATTAAAAGGTCTTGCGAGCATAAAACTTCTAATTAAAATGAAAACAGATAGAAACATCCCAGAATCAACCAGTTTTATTCTCTGTCTCTAAGTGCGATCTCCTTTACGCATCCTACGAATCTCTATAGTTCCCATAATGGTGAAACCCTAGAAGCGATACAGAAGTAGTTTACCATTGCCTTCCTGCAAGTTATTAAATATGACATCTGAACATTTGTTTTTTTGAAGTAGATCCATTTGACTGAACAAAGATGAAATAAAAGAATTCTGTTTAAATAATATCTTAATCTCGATTCCCTAATCAACAAGAAAGAATCGCAAGAAGTACTGTTAGGGTCTAAAATTTATTAATAGCACTACTGAATGATTCGAAAAGTTTTTTAGAGTTTCTTTCGACCCCAACAGCCAACAACCACACAGTACTACAATATATGCTATTTTTATATTAAGACATCATAACAATGAATATATTAAAATCCCTATCATTATAATATACGTTTTTTATCATTATAAGAGTTTTTTTTTCTTAAAATTCTCTTTTAAAAAAAAGTATATCTATGCGGCTACTTTTCACTTATCTCTCGTCTCAAAACATTTAAAACTTCAAGATGACAAAAGTTTCTGCTTACAATGTTATATAGTACGTGTTAAGCTACAACTGCTAGGTGTCATTCAATTTTTGCAGATGAACAAATGAAAGTACACTGAAACAAATACAAGTAAGAAACGTTTCGATATAAAAACTTACTGTATTTTTCGTTTTCAGCACTAGATTTGTCAATTAATGAATTCTTGGATGACTTTTTAAAGTAGGCCTATACAAAAACACAATAACAACACAATAGTTATCAAAACTACTCATAGCGCAGATGAACCTAAAAAGTTCACTCAGCATTGATTTAAAAAGACAGATTTTTTTTTTAGCAGAGAAAATACTGTCTCCTTGTTGGAAAATAAGCATAATTTACGTGTAGTGGAAGTATTTCAAAATTAAGCCTTTTTGACGAATTTGCGTAATTTCCGAGAATTCGAATTATTTCAAATTTTGTTGCATATAGTTTATGTATATTTTTAATATACATAATTTCTAGTAGTCTCCAATTACAGAGCTGTAACAGCCCCTTCAATGTCATCACAGACAATACTTACACATTGTGACCGTAATAGATTGATTACAGCAGTTCTCCAATTACAGAGACGTAATTGGGCGCTACATCAGAAAGGTGTAGATGGTTCAACGCGCTCTCATTACATTAGCCTTAATAAAAACGCGACAGAATATTCGAGGACCTGGAAGTGATTGTCATAGGGTTGGTTATATTCTAATGTTTTGCTCGATTTCTTGACGGTCGTGAGACAATTGAGGACGAATAAATCAAAAACAAAACGATCATCACATAAATCATCACCACATATTAGTCCCATTATTGCTAACATTTATTATAACTATTTAGAAAGATTATTTATTTCCGAAAGTGTATGTGAAGTTAAAATTTATATGAGATTTGTAGATGATATATTTTTAATTATTGCTTAAAATATATATTGATTACTTTATTTTTGAATTAGAAGAAAATTTTCAGAGAATTAAATTTACTAAAGAAAGTAAAAAAGAAAAAAATAGATATGGATATCTCTATAAAACATGAAGGTAATTTGGGATATAAATTATACAAGAAACCTAAATTCTCAGGTAGATTGTTAGATTTTCCTTCAAATCATCCTATGCTTAACAAAAGATCAGTTATTCAAAATACACTCTTTACAAACGCTTCTAATAACCATATTAGAACAGATCAACTTCAAGAAGCTATTAATTGACCTTTTATTACTATTTAGTAATTATTCGATCAACATGATCATGATGTTCTTAACAAAATTAAAAGATCAGATTTTAAACAAGAGATTGTGACGTATTCTAAAAAAAATACCTTTTAAGGATAAGAAAGTTATTACATTGCCATATTTCGGTTTAATTTTTGAATATTAAGGTCTTTGTTTAAGAAATTCGGTTTTTCAAATCTTTTAATGAAGAAAGAAATGTGTTACCCAATACTAAAAATGGAATTCAAAAATTATAGAATATAAAGGGATCAAAATTATCAATAAATATAATAACAATACAGACTAATAATTAAAGCAGCTTTGTTAATAAAAAAAACATAGCAATTGGCTTATTAACAGAAAATATGAAATTCCCCAGATCACAGCCTTACTACAAATTGATTCTTTATAATCATTTTGTTTTTATCCTTTATTTGCAAGAATCAATCTTTGTTATTTTCATATAGTATGAATAAGCTTGTAGTTTAATTTTTAAAACATGATAGAATTTATTAAATTTTAATTCCTTTTTTATATTTTGTTGTCTCTTTGAAAATGGATATGTTCAATATTCGAAACATCTAAGGACTGTTAAATTTATATCAATTTTACCCATGATCTTTGTTTATTTCTTTATATTTCCTGTATGGGTTTCTTTAGTTATTTAAAATGTTAAAATTACATAAAACTATATTCCATTTTCAATTGCCGAAAGCGCCATTGCTTTATTTCCACTCTCACTAGTTATCTTTTTCAATTTCTAAATTATTTTTATCGTAATATTGGACCAAGTTAATGTTTTCCATAATTTTTAGTTAACTGCGCTATCTGAAAAGCATGTATGTGCTTGCAATGTTACGGAATATTAAAATGCACATATATAGCATTAAAATGCTTATTAAATGCAAATCATATTACGAGTATTATTACTTGAAGTGGGGGCGATGCAATTGGAGCGTAACAAAGCTCATAGAAAAGTAACATGCAAGCATTCATGCAATAATCTGAGACAATAAGTTAATGTAATATCCTAGCAAATTTAATAATTATCTATTATTCATCAGTCTTTAATTGAAATCCTTACTGATTAAGTATTCATCCGGAGCCCACTTTTCTTAAGACTGTTTGATCTATTCCCGAATTTTCGTCATACAGCTTACAACCACCAATTGGTAATTTCGTGCAAATTGCTTCAAATACGCGCTTTTCCGAATCCATTCACTTCATCTGCTCCGTTTCCGAATTTGCAATTTCTAGAATTGGAAAAGGAAAAGAAGAAAATTAATCTTCCCCATTTATTTATCGATCTATTTTTTTTTCTCCTCTCTCTTCTTCCGTCTTCTTTCTTCGCCTTCATGTTAATTCCTTCTCCCCGTTTCCCAACAATCATGCGAAGCTCAAAGAAAAGAAGAAAAAAAAAAGGAAAAAAACGATCACTTAGGACGAAAGCGAAAACCAAAAAAAAAAAAGAATAAAAGACGGAGGACGAAAATCCACACGGGGCTATCACGTTCCAGTTCTCTAGCGTTACACGCTCCGAAAGCAAAACAGGTCCATTGGTAGCTGGCTCTATCCTGTGCGAGGGTAGGACTTTGACTCCGTCTGGCTGCAGCTGATTCAGCGCCCAGGGTAGAACCTCCACAGATCGATAAGCCCCCTTTCGAAACAATCAATATGAGTCATTCCAGTTTCCCGCCTTCCAAAGCTTTGTCTACGGAATGAAGCGCGAGAAACACCGGCAATGTTCGTTGTCAATGTCCGGCATATGTGGATCTAACAGATAAATCACCCACACAGATACTTCCTTTATATTTGGATTCCAACTGATACAAAGCTGGAAATTTCAATCGGTGTTGCGATATTGTAACAGATATAAAATTTAAGCAGAATATTGTATTTGATTATTCATTGTATTCATGAAATATTTACATATACATATCTTGTTGTGTGTCAAGCATTTCCTTTCTATGTCTCAGACAAGAGTTTTTATTCTTTTATTTCCGGGACATTTATTATCCCGTATTTTTCATTGAATTTCAGCCATGAAATATTTATGTAAGTTTTTAAAAAAAATGAAAGGTTAATAAAATAAAAAATAAATAAATTGACAACTAATAAAGCCTAAATTGACTATTACGAGTATTTTGTGAAGTAATGTGATTCAGTTAACTAATTTAAATCTGTTATTTTTTTTTATAAAATTATTCAAGATATATTGCTGATATCTCTTAATTTCAATTATGTAATACAATAAATAAGTAATTCACTAAATATTTTCTAATTGAAAAATACTGAAAAATATTTTTTTCAGTATAAGAAAATATTTATACTAAATGTAAATATTTTCACAATATTTAAAAAAAAAAAAAACAATATTTGAAAAAGAGAAGGAACTCCCGCTATAATCACATACCATGGTTGTTCTGCATGAACTAAAATTAGCAATCTTAATTAAATTTTGTTTCCATAAATTTTTTCCCTTTAAATAAGTAACATTCCTTGTAACCGATTTTGATAGTATTCTGAGATTAAAATCAAAATATTCAGTATACCTTAAAATAATTCATGTTATTTATTTAAATCTAAAAGTAACATTTAACATACAATTGAAGAATATAATTGCATTTTAATTGAAAAGAATATATTAAGCAATTTCTCTTGACTTAACTTCAGCAAGAATCTCTCTTCATTACAATATTTCGAATGAC
>JAFIDM010014012.1:22577959-22649374 GCA_023159025.1 Thereuonema tuberculata
TAACCACTTAAAAATCCATGTAGAAGTGCCCAATCATATTTTCAACACTTAAAACTGGAAAGGAGAATGGGCAGATCTGCCCCACCATTGTATAGTGATAAGATATATACATAAGAAAAGATCTCCATCAATAGAACATTTTTTATTATTACGACTTGTCTAAATTATTACTCTGTTCGGAGTTATATAATTCTAGATATGACTTATCTAGTTGACATCTTAATTCCAGGAAGTATTAATTACTTATCATTTAATAATTATTTTCGGTAACACTAAATATTATTTTCATTTATTACATGTAAATAATTATTATTTACTTGAAATAAATGATAATTAATAATTATTAAAAGTTATTTAAATAATAAATTCGAGAATTACGATGTCAACTAGATAGTCACATCTAGAATTATATAACTCCGAACGGACTAATAATTGAGACGAGTCGTAATAATAAAATATGTTCTATTTAAGGAGATCTTTCTATTGGTATATATCTTATCACCATACAGGGGTGGGGCAACTTCCCACAAATTTGTCTCCATTGTCCTTTTATAAGAATCATTTGTTTTAAAAACTTGGAAAAACCATAAGAAAGATCATAACAAAAGTGCCATTATATCATGGTCAAGAGATGTATTCATGTAATTTCCATTTATTGTAATAGCTTGAGAAAAGAAGATCGAAATGTTATGAAGGAAAGGAAGATAACTTCCGAAAATTTGTCAATAAAAAAATATATAAACATGAAGGGAGTATGGAGATTTTTAATCTATCAATTATGAAAAGGAGGAATTGAGAGAAAAATATAACTAGAAGCGGTATTAGTTCTGAAACCGAAACACAACATTGTAATGTCTAATAATGCTACAGCATCGTAGCATTAGTCAATTAAAAGTCATGCATTCACTGGACGAACTGGCTGCATACCTACGTATATATATATGTATATACAGAATTTATTATGAAAATTTTTGGAAATGATTCTTAACAGTGCGCGAATATAATCAAAGCTTTTTTGCTAGTTTTAATTTCATCTTGTCATAAAGTAAATACGTGTACTTCCAATTTTATTTCTTTCTTGTTTATGGAATATTTTTATATCAAAATATTATTGACAAATTGAACGTCCTTAATTGTTTAGACATTAAAAAGTTGAAAAATCAAAGGTACAATGCTTACCTTCAACGTCCCTGAATAAATCATTAAATTATCATTAAGCACAACAATCCCAACAATCGCAACAATTGCGCATTTTGCATTCGCAACAATCACATTTATAATAATAAGGAAATTAAAGCAATATCAATGATATTTTCTTAACAGAAGACGTTGCGAAGCATTGTGATTGGTTTTCTAATTGCTTTCCCTCCCTTGTTTATATTAGTATTATTATCGTACTTTTCATTTCAACAGTGGAATAGCAAACTTCGAAATGAGTTTATCTTATTAGTGTCGTAAAGATATTTGTATTAAACAGCATTTAAAGTTCCAAATTTATTATTATTGTTTTATATCTAATAAATATTATCTCTAGAAATACATTAACCATTAATTTTTTTTTATTTTTTAATGTTCTTCTAAATGTTAAAATACAACAGAATATAACAAATTCTTCTTGAATAAATCAAACTTTTATTAAACATAAATTCTTCTAAAATAAAAATTCTCCAGAAGACAATATTTCAATAGCTTTACAGGCTATCTTTTTCAAGCACCAAGTAAAATAAAATAAAATAAAACTAACAGGGAAAAGACAGTCAACGTCCTCTTCCCTACCAACTCCAAACAGAAAGATAAATTCAAATTCACAACAAACATGAAAATGAAGAACATAATGTGCAACATCCTCCACGAGACATTTCTGCTATAACAATATTTCAATATTCTCTTGTGGAGAATTTTTATTTTAGAAGAATTTATGTTTAATAAAAGTTTGATTTACAACAGAATATAATGACTTTTAATATGCTTTTAAATCAGGACTGCACAACCTTAAGAAATCGGAGGGTCAATAATTTTATAAAAGTTATGGAGGGGCACAGTGTCCCATCCAATACATGTTACTAATTAATGATTTGATAATATCATTTATAGTAATAATTATAAATAATACATATAATTTACATAAATGCCTTACTAATTAATGATTTGACAGTGCCATTTATAGTAATAATTAGTAATAAATATAATTTACATAAACTTTAAATTTTCAAATAATGCGCTAATTGTATTTCATACCAACATTCCAAAAGTAAAGTCTGAGACAGTTGCTATTGCAAGTTATCACATGTTTCAATGTTTCGTTTAGCAGCAATGTAAAGGCTCAAATTTAATTTTAAATTTGACACTACCGAGCCGCAGCAAATATACGGGCGGCATGTGACACCCTGTTTTAAACTATCTAACATTTATATTGGTTACAGTTACAATATGGTGTCCAAACTAATTACAGTGAAGTGCAGTGAAACCTCATTGCATCGTTATCCCGTATATGTTGTTTGCCTTCTTTGATCCGGAACTAGCACAAATAAATAATACTATTTTTTGCCGCCTCTATCGGTACTCGAACTGTCGTTTTATCGTGTCGTTATTGAAAAATCACGGTCCCGATGCAGCATTTTCTCACAATGATTTATTTTTTTAAATTTAAAACAAGGATTCATTAATCGAAGGGTGGGGAAGGGAATTCGTCGCACGAATTCAAATTTCTTATTCAGCAAGAAGGAGTGTTTTAAATGTACTGTAATGTTTTTATCATACATTTCAATGAATAGTAATCATTAAATTGTTCTTATTTATAATTTATAATGGTTTCCTGGAATTACTGTTTCCCGTACTTATCGTTATTGTTTTCTATTCCTCTAAAAAAACGTGGCATCGAGGTTTTACTGTAGATTTGTAGGAAAGATGCTAACAAAACTTAACATATAACTGCTATTGGTAGATGGTATTTGAAAAACTATCTTCATTCTCATCGACGAGAACTGTTTTAGCTTCGATTCCTTGCTGTTTTAATATGCACTACACTTCCAGCAATGTTAAGCCAGTACCATCATACTTTAAAGGGGTGGATGTCGTAATATGACAATAACGGAATTCATCGACTTAGCGGAATAGCGGAGCATAAATTAGATAACACGAGATCGGACTGTACTGTTTATTGATCATGAAAAATTATAAATTATTCATATTGTTTACTATTTACATAAGTCAATAAATGTCGATCTTTTCCAGAAAACTGACATCTGTTGCAATAGGGAATGTAATCTTAAAATTGTTTTAAATAGTAATCAGAAATGTGAAAGTAAAGAAAAATGCAGTACATTTATTAACATTTTATTGGCTACTATGTATTCAAGATTTTGTATTATGTAACAAAAGTTTCAGGAAATTTTAAATTTAGGTTCAGTTCTCTCAGTATATTAATGAAATTACTGTACATCGAAGTATCGTGTTTTGAAATACTCTATAATGTACTTCTCTTTAAATGGTGATTAACCCACATATATAAAATCAGTGATAATGTCAAAACGGAAATACTAAAAAAAAATCATCAGGAATATTTTTATAACTATTAAAAAGGGAACTTAGAAGGGATTTTGGTAAACTTTTATTTAGTGAATTAAATAAATTTCTGTCCCCTTCTACTTATGAATCTTTACAATGCAATTCTAGATAGGATTTTCAGACATCTGTATAGTTTCTAAATGTATCTACTGCTAAAAAGATTTTTTTTTAATGCAAATATTTGTAAATAATTAGAATTTGAAATGAAATTAAGTAAATATTTGGAATGTTTTATTTTTCTTTATATTCTATTTTTTCTTTTTGTTTCTCATTCTGTTACCAAACAGGCCAAAGTGACTGCAGCTGCTACAGACACTGTTCGTATAAGATGAATGTTACGACAAAGAAACTGAAAGAATAAGTTATTGTTCTTATCCAACACTTGAAAGTGACGCCTACGTAAATCAAAGGAAAACATTTTGTTTTCTGAACATGAAAGACAAATAAAAATTTTCTGTTATTGTATAGACAAACACAAACATTATTTACAAATTTAGAGAATTTTTTATAAGAACAAGTAAAAATTGAAGATAGCGATTATAAAATATAAGACTGCATTTTCTGTACAGAATATGTAACTCGGTAAAAACTTTTGTTTTAATGACTCAGGAAGCTTCAAATGAAGATTAATACAGCATACTCGCAATCGAATCATTTCATTGATATTTGAAATTATATTTTCCCGTAAAAAAATTGGGCTAATTAACTGCTCAAAGAAACCCTGTGATTTGCACCTGCTTGTACTAGTAGTATTATATCGCAAATTTTATCAAGGTAAAGTAGCTAAAATGCGATACCAGCGCTGACGAACATCGTGTGAAGATCAACATTATCCTTTGCATTAAATAATAATCATCATAATATATACAATGAAACAGTCTAGATTAGATTAGAATGGGGTGAATGTGGGCGGCAGGAAGTCAAGCACCGCGACCAGTAGATCTATTGTGCTAAACCCACGGAAATGAACAGATGGAGAAAAAGACTGAGAAAGTATGGTGGTAGGCTCGCATGGGAAACGGGAGAACCCCGAGAAAACCTACCCAGCGCGGATCGTCCACCATCACGAAACCCATATGAGAACCGAACCCGGGACTCAGAGGTGAGAGGCCAGTATCTTAGTGAAAACGCCAACCGCGTGGCCATGAAACAGCCAAAGTATCATGTTTCTATACGTAAAGTTATAATAATACACTGAAGCTCGGTTATAACGCGGTTGTTTATATCGCGAATTCGGATATAACGCGATTTGGTCTTGGACCCCTTCTATTTTGGAAAAGGTGTAATATTGCAATATTTACCGTTTTTTCGCCTAAAATCAAATCAAAGATGTAAATTAATATGCTTGTTCCCTTATTATTTACAGTAATTGAGACTCTATACCCACCCTAATGTCACGAAAATGCGTCAAATACAATATATTTTTAAAAAAATACCAGAATCGCGGACTTTTTCATTTAACTAAAATGAATATCGAGATCTATTTTTCTGCCAATGACAACCAGTAAAGAGGCCCATGTAATCTAATAGGCGTATGAATACCTAGTTTCGATCCACGTGACTCGTTGTTTGTACAAGATGTCAAGATGGCGGCGCCAAATCGATTTTAGCTAATGTAACCCATCAAAGTGTTGAAAAGGTAATGATTTATGTATTTATAAATATAAAATTCTCTCACATAGCTCTGAATGATGTAGGTAATCGCGAAATGACCATTTTAAATCGATTTGGATTCGTGTGGGTGATAATAGGGTGCGATATACGACATTTGACGTCGCGAAGTAATAAAAGTTCGGTTATATCGCAGTTATATCGCGATCTTCGAGATCTTGGATCCGAAGATCGCTTTATAACCGAGCTTCTGTGTATATTTCTTTACGTAAAATATCGTTAATTAACAAAACTTTTTCCCTTCTGGGAGTGTGATCAAAATGCCATCCTAAAGCTTGTGAATCTTAATGTCCATCCGTAAAACACGCAGAAACGTAACTTTTTTGCCTTCCCATTCAGATATTATCCTAAACTTCCCTCCTAGTTAAGCACTAACTAATATAGCTTAAACAGCAATTAATCAATAAGAAATATAAAAAAGGGAAAGTGATTCAGAACTGACATTAAAATTTGTAGTGTATTTTTAATCTGTAACACTGTTCCACTGGTGAATTAATCTGCTGACGACGTCTAAGTTGAATTATTGCTACTACTTAATGAATAGCCGCGCTGGTGTGGTCGAGCGGTCTCAGGCGTCAGTCTGTCGTGAGATCAATGTGCCAGCGCCCGGGTTCAAATCCCGGTAGCGAGCATGGATGTTTCAAAAATTTCCTTTCCTGTGTTGTAGCCTCTTCTTCACTTTCTCTTCGGTCTGACGTCATTCCTTAATGGCGTCCTGGGGAAGGCCACGGGAAACCACCCCAGTATCTTTCCCTTGTAATTCTAGGGAGTCTGCTAGGGGTTCGCCGTCTTGGGAACACTAGCGCTCCCTGGAGCACGGATGCTTCGGCAACGAAGCTCGCACTTCGGTGCGAACCGACCACACACACACACACACACTTAATGAATAAACAGTAATATTTAAGACTTCAGTATACTGGTTTAAACGAGACTGCAATAAACAAGAATTTGTAGGATTTGGAGCAGACAGATTTTTATGATTGCAAATGCTTCTTTATTGCTGTGAAATATTGATCGTCCATGTTATAGAAGTTGTTGACATTCGAGCAGGACATCCTATCCTAGGAAGGCGATGCAAAATACCGAACCTTCCCCTCCAGGAGAGGAAATTTAATATCCGAATTTGTCGGCACCAAAGAGGTTGATTAAAATAGTTGAGCAGAAATTGCCAAAGGAGGCAAAGTAGTTTAGGGGCAAATTTACTATCAGGCAATAAAGTATAATAAAGAAAAAAAAGATAGTTTTCTTTTCTTTAATACATTGTCTGAATAGTTACTACCGAAGAATGGTAAAATGTTGTTTTTAATCATTATGTAGATAGAAACAAATTACTGTTTTTTTATTGAATTAATAGCAATGAACAGTATAATTACTTAATATATAATCAATTGTAGTAATTATGTTGCTTTTTTTTTCTAGTACGTAAATAATGTAAATGAAAATTAAAGTCATGGTAATTATAGAATTAAAGTAAAGGATAGTATAGTATAGTTTTCAATTGAATTAATTTTTTTTAACATAAGCAAAAATTACAAGAAAACAGGAAGTTGATATACTTAATAAGAAAACATAGTTATAATAACATATTTATATAAACTGTTTTAAAGAGTCCAATTACAAGTAGTAATATGAACTTAAAATATTTGCGGACACTCGCAGTCATTATGTATTTTCATGTCATTAGAAAGAAGGATTGGTTTAAAAAACTCGAAACATCTGTTATAATTCATTAGCACGATTTCTAATATCAAAATATTTTAACGAGCTTAACAATATTCACAAAGCAACCATTTCGTCTTTCTTACTTATATCTAAATAGGCAAATAGAAACTACAAAATCAGGAGATCAACTAAAAAAAAGCACAAATTATAAAGAGGAATAAAATGCCTTTAATATCGTAGTGGCTATAATAAAAAATATTTATTCTATTTATAATTTTGCCTATTTATTTTCATATTTTTCATCCACAGAAACTGTTTTCTCAGTGGTTGGGTGATGATAAACTGTAGGTAAACTCAAATTCAGGAAGAGTTAAAACAAAACAAAATAGTTCATATTAATCCCATATAATATTCCACGTAAACATCCTCACAAACTTTATCTAACAAGGAACACCTTTGGATTTGAACAAACAGATACTCATCAAATTCAGAGGATGATATTTTTCTGACCTCTGAATTCACTGGTGATAGTCGTTTTTCCGTAAACCTCTGCAGTTGTTCATTAGAGGTTTCTGAGGACAAGGGACATGCTGAAGCTTGAAGAATCAGTTCTGCATACAAATCTATACATGAGACAGTGTGACGTCTCTGACTTTATTTACTGATAGTCAATTTTCTTTAGAACACCGAAGTTGCGCACAGTCTCCTAAGGATATTGCATATGAGGTCTTTCAATAAAATGATCAAGGAAATGAGATCAAAGAAAATATGTGAACGACTCGTCTTCCAGACTAATATTTTCATGGCGTACTTTTCGTCGTCACATTACCTCATTCAATCTCACAATCGAACAATCTTAAGTAATGATATGCCGACACATGCAGAGTCTCGACTGGCGTAGCAGCAGGCGAGCGACGGTTTAAGGTTTGAGGGAATAGAAACCTCTATACTGGACATCTGCAGAGGCTTACAGAAAAACGACTATCACCAGTGAATTCAGAGGTCAAAAAATGATTATCCTATGAATTTTGGTGCATATTTCTTTGTTCGAAACCCAAAGGTTTGTTGCTTGTTAGTTGTCTTCAAAAGAATAAAATGTGCATTGAGAAATATGATGTAAACCTTATAATAAGTTTAAATTTAAATTTTCAATATATCTTGTAATAAATGTACAATATATTTTGTAATCTAATTATAAATTTCTAATATAGTAATTAGAATTATATTACAAAAATTTAGATTTAAATTTTATAAGATTATTAGCCATTAATTCATTATTTGAACATATTTTCAGAAACTTTTATTAAAAGGAAGAATTTTAATAATTCAGCAAACTGTCATTCTTGAATTATTAATTTATCGTAAACTGAAACATCATGTAACTTCTTAACCATACGTAAACCATGCAGAATAACAAAAGAGGGCTGAAAGAATGCGTTAACGTTACTTCACTTGGATAAAAATGAATTTGTAGAGAAACGATAAAATTTGAACAGGAACAATTTCTAGCGTTGTTAATTTAATTAAAAAATCTTATTCCTGGAGAAAAAAAAAGGACAAAATGGTTTACTTCAAATTGATTTCAATGAAAAGAGAATAAACATGTCTGGAAAATAAGTTTCGATTGAGCAAAAAAAAAAAAAAACAAACAAAAAACATCTGTAGTTCCCAAGAATTCTGTCATTTAGATTTAAAAATAAACACATTGTCCTTATTCAATTCCTTACTTTCAATATTTCTCCAAAAATGAAGGTTCAGAAAGGAAAAAAAAAGTACAAAAAATTCAAAGAGAGTACATTGTTAAATTTTTAATTTTTAACTTTTTTTTTATTTATTTTCTATTTTTAAAGTATATTTTTTTACCTTTTTTTTCCGAAAAAAGAAGATGCAGCTACTAAGATTTTTAAATTTTAGAAACTGGAAATTTATCTAACGATAAGATTTAAGCCTTAGTGACAACAGGATCATCATTTCCTTGCTCAGTTACACGATATCGATGATTCCTTCAACTTCATCGATTATCTACTGTTTCTTCTGTGTATTTCCTCGCTTTTTATTGCCACAACTATCAAGCGATTTGCTTTATAGCTTTCTGATGTGGAAAAGATATTATCGGATATGGGTTTCATGGATGGTAAATTACTATAGGTTTTGTAAATGAGCTTCTGGACTTAGCAATGATATTTCTTTTGTTTGCTTTTTGTTTAATACAATGATTTGTACAGTTATATAAATAGATGGAATTTAGCTTCATAAAGTTACGACTTTCCAAATTTATGTTTTCTTTCAATTAATGTTTGGAAATTATTTTGCATATATTACTGATTCTACTTTAGTCGAAAGAATCCTATAGAATAAACGTAGACGGTCTAACTCTCTCTTCGTCTCGTAAAATTCAATAATTTTAAAAGTTTACTGTAAATTATAAATTTCTAGTGAGGTAGTTGAAATGGAGATGTGAGTGAACTTAAAGTTTGTTACGTAAACACGTTACTCTTATGCTAAAATATTAAATAAATAGTGGCCATATTTGAATCTGAAGTGGCCATATTGTAATCTGGGTCATTCATTGACTGGGAGCTGCAAAAACTGTCGGAGGTCAGGGATTTTTCTACACTGAATTCTTCTCTAGAGCGGCCCTAAGATCCAACCAGCCCTATGTAAACGGAATGCCTTAACTTAACTTCCAATGTATTCTGAAGTTCAAAATTAAACAATTAACTAAGTTGATGTAAACAGATAATTTAGCTAGTTTTTTTCTAGTTTATTGAAACGCAAAATTTCAACTTAATTGTGCAGTGATTGGCTACCCAGACAGTAAATTCTTTTTATTTGAAGATCAAGCTTATATTTACAGGCTCATAGTTGGATTAACGGACCCAGAGGTCGATCGATATGAAGTTAGGGTGTGAATAGTAGGGTGTGAAGTTCAATTCCCTGTAGAGACCGGGAAATTTTTCTCATTGATTTTTCGCCAAGACAGCATCGTGTTTTCTGAATCGGAAAAACATTTCTGGGGTTAATGGTGGAGAAGGAATCCTAGCCATATATCTTATTCGTGTACCCTCATTTAGAAACGAGTATTTCAGAAAATGTTTCCGTAATACTGTACATTTTAAAGATGCTTTCAAAGATATTTCACTCGTCATTTTTGCCAAAAAATGGTGATCTAGAAAAAGATACGTAAATCAGATGAGATATGATATGATACGTAACATATTACAGAAATAGATATCCACATGCACCGTTAGAAGATAGTTTATTGATTTCAATTAGATAATACCTACACTGGGATTAAGCGCATCTAAAACTTATCATAAAAAAATAATGAATTAGAATTTAATATCAACTTTTGAATATCCAACAAGTATCTGCCATCTGTAACAAGGCTGTGAAAGAAATTTCAATAGATTAAGGATAAACCGCGTCCTACTGGAAGGTCCAAAGAGACACAACACATTGACACTTAGCTTTAATTCTCATGGATTACCCTTTATGGGCTTATTTGAAATCAATGTTCGGTGAAACGAACTGATTTAGGACGCGTCAAACAACAACAACAACATTTTTCATTTCAATATTGTCAACCACTTATGTTGAGTTTTTATTCCTTTTAAAGTATTAACATATAATTAACATACCGGGTGATTCATAAAGTACTGGAAAGTACTGGTGGTTTTCACCGCCCCATATCTTTTAAACTACTGCTCATAAAAATCTGAAACTTTTTATAAAAAATCATCAAACATATAAGAGTAATATTTTCATGTTATAATTTATTCATTATTATTGAAATTCGTTTTATTTGCAGTCAAACACCCCCAATATTTCGAAATTATCATCCTGAAAAAAAAAATATTCGACTGTCTTCCAGAAAAGTCATTTGTCAGAATGCATTTTCAAAAAAATACGGTTTTTTTAAAATTAAACAAAGGAATTAATGATAAAAGTGTTTAGATTGAATTTTCCTAATTAAGTTTCTGTATCATTTTAATATTGGATCCAGACTTTTAGAGTTAAACAACATCACAACAGTTATTTAAATGTACGATATATTGGGGGTGTCTGAACGCAAATAAAATGAATTTCAAAAATAATGAATAAATAACAACATGAAAATATAACTATTACGGTTATATTTATAACCGATTTATATCAAGTTCAGATTTTTATGAGCAGTAGTTTACAAGATATGGGGCGGTGAAAACCATCGGTACTTTCCAGTTTATGACTTTTTGAATCACCCGGTATTATTAACATACAATTACGAAGACAACATTTTGAACAACCAATAAAATAGGTTTTTCTTTATTTTTAATCCTGACTTTTGATATAAATATCTAGTGGATAAACATTGATTTTATATTATTTTTGCGATTTTTTTTCTAGAATACAGGAGTCTTTTCCCGTACCAGAATAATGCAGATTATTGTAATAATTTACGTAAAAGCAGGTAAACTGCAGTTAGATGTCAGGAAAACCTAGAAAAACACATTGATATAAATAAGGTGAAACGAATGAAGCCATTTCCCCCACTTTCGATTCGAATATAAAAGATAGATGGGCATGTATCTTTGAAATTACTTCACGAAAATCTCAATATCTTCAATACTTAAAGAACATCTTAAGCTTTGTGCAAAACCAAATAAAGCTAAAATGCTAGAATGTATAGCGCTATTCAGTATATCTATCGATTCCAAATATCTAATGCAACACAATAACTTTTCTTTTGGCCTAAAAGATGTCGTTGAAATCATAAAGATAATGTTATACAGACAAATCTCGTTCAGAAAGATTCAAAATACCCAATTTCAATTCTCAGCTCACTGATTAATGGACGCTTCTAATTTAAGGTGAAACACAGGTATAATTATATTCATTCTGATTAACTAATTACAAGGATTTCTCATAACGTTATAAAGAGTTACCTATGTAATTTGGGAAAAATAGTTATGAAGACAATTGAGCAAAATTCACACATTTAGACGGATTTGCCAATTTCTAATTCATCATAATGTATTAATAAGATGTTTATTTGAAATGTATATCTATTTTAAAGAACCATCAACTGTGTTGTAGTCAGGAATTTCTCAAAAACTGCTGGCAAGAATAATTGGACTCCGAATTTACTTTGTCTATTGTACTCTTTGCTTAAAATACAGAAATAAATATAAGTTTAACAATTGCTGCTAGCACATATCTAAGTTTCATATGTTTTTTAAGAAAAAAAGAAGTTAATATTTGCATAACAATGAATGTATGTAGGCTACCACATATAGTTGGCATTAGAATGTGCTGTGTTATGTTGCAAGTTATGCAACCATAAGGCATAAAAGAAAAAAAAAAGTAATTTGATATGCCTTTTTCAATTAAGTTGGGGATGTAATTGGGGTCTTCAAAAATTGAGTAATCCATAAACATGAATGCTGCCATCCAAGAATGTTAAATGATCTTAATCGAATGTGACAATTAGCAAAACAGTAGTCTAAATGGTAATACAAGTAAGGACATGAAATTCTAAATGCTGTTGATACTTCTTTCTCTGTATGAATTTTTTTTAAAATATTCTCTTTGACTCTAAATTTAAGCATTCATTTCACTAATTTAAAATACAATATTTTAAAGCTGTATCAGTACGCTATCAAAGAAGTCATAAAAATTAAAAAAAAATACATTTCTGTAATTATTAAAAAGGAACCGAATTCGAAGTCTCTCATTTTAAATCGACAACGGATTTCAACCAAACTTCTATAATGAACTACTAGTGAGGAAAAAAATGTTAAAATTCAGGGAGAAGTTTCGCTACTTCAACAGAAAAATTAGAAAAAAGAATCAGAAAAATAACAAACAAATAAAAAAATTACATTCCTGCTTCACATTCAAAGATCGAACTCTTGAATTCCTAGTAAAATAATCAATATTTTCTTCAGCTGAACTAATTTCGCGGTAGAGTGGTCTCCGAAAATCAATAGCCCGATTTCCATCAGTTGACTAACATAACTACAGATAATCCCTTTATCATATAAATATTTACTGGTTATGCTCATGAATTGAACACCATGTTTTGAATCAGTTATTATATGAATCAGAAAATGCATTTTCTAAAAGCTTATTTCAAGTTAAAACTATACCATTTGAAAATGAACTTTGGTTGAAGGTGGGTTGTCTCCTATGCCATTCAGACCAAAATGGATTTCTCTAAGAATAAGAATGTTATTATTGATTTCATATTCATTTTGCTACTGAGATCATCAAATACTATTCATTACTGCGGAAAACAAGTTCATACAGGTTACTTTCAAAATTTTTAATTGCAATGCAAAATTGCAATTGCTTATTTATCACAGCATCATTCTTTTTAGCGGCCCATAGGTTACAGCTTGCCTGTAAAACGTAGGGCCCGCTCTTGCTTTTGCTGCTTGTTGGGTATCACACTCTGTAGTGGCCAAACGGTTAGAGATATTAGAATGAAATCTTCACCATTGTGTTCAGCATCAAAAAGTAGGTGACCACGTCCAAAAAATCAGACCTCTAGGACCACTCCCTGACCCGATGTTGGGGTGGTCGCTTCCGATAAAGAGAAAAACGGCGATAGACATCCCCCCAATATCGATCCTTCTGAACACATTTTGTTTACAAAATTGTGCATATTATGGTGCCGCTTTTCTTTGGACACTGTCTAAAAGCATTAATTTATCTTGTTGAAATGTAGCATAGTTTTTTTAATAATCAATTAAATTGCAATATTGGAGCTGAAAGTCTCCGTTCTCTGATAATGAAGCACATGTTTTAAGTACATACTCGTTATGTATTTCCTTCAACAACTGAGAATCCCTTAACAGAAGAGTTCAGAGACTTGAACATTGAAACAATCATAGATATTCGACTTTTTGTGTTAGTGCGATTTTAGGAGCACCCAAGCAAAAGAAAATGCCAGACGAGTAAACTAACTACACACTTAAAGATAATATAAGGGAAAGTGTACACTTGAAAAGGACTGCCTAATATAGTTTTCTGTAAAATCTATGGAAACTTTACAGAATCGAATTCAATTCTTAAAGAGAATTTTCGAACTGATGAAATAAACCATTTCCAAAAGAAAGTACCATCATCATTTCCTATTGTAATATGGTTTTGAGATAATTAAAAAAAGTCATAAAGAAGGTTTTGCTTTGGAACATCTTAAGTCGTAATTGTAGCAGCTTATCATTCCACTGGAAAATTCTGTTTGAGTTCCTTTAATTCACTCAGATGTTTTGTGAGCAATGAAGCCCACTCACAGAAATAATATATTAAGCAACAAATGCTACTGATTGATCAAATGTGACTGAAGAGATGGCAGCTGTCGCTTTAAAAAGTTTTAAAGGTGAAATGAATTTAATTTATAACAGTTTGTCATGACTTAGATAAATATTGCAAAGTAAATTCAATGCACAACAGCAAGTAATGACTTAAGTAAACGACTTATGTAAAACTTTCCTACCCAAAATTTCATCTAATATCATCTAAGATCATTTAATTTCATCCTATCAAAATATCTAATTCACAAACCGATAAAAAATAAGGTTTTTATTTATTTATTTATTTTGAAACGATCATCATTTTATTTACATTTTATCTATAATGTAACAGAATAGATATACAGATTGATAGATAGAAACACAATAGATATACATGTGGTACATGTAAAACTAATGAATGTTTTTGTCATTTCCTTAAAAGGAATGTTTTCTGTCTTTGAAAGAGATTTGATTGAATACAACTTATGATATTACTTGTCTCTTTCATTTCAAGTTATTAATCCACAATTCAATACATTATCGAATCTAAATTTGAAAATTACAAAAATTGTATTACGGAACTGTTTTTAGTTTCTATTTGTGTCAGTCTTAGTAATTATCGTACATAAACACGCAGAATGTTTCTTTTTGTTTTTGCATTCAAGCTACTTCTTTTGAATATCGGCGATACATTTTAATTTTTTAAATTGAAATTCAAGTACGACATGGTTGGGGAGGTTTAAATATCTAATGTTTTCTTAAATGAGTCCTAAAATTTAATTTCTACTTATCTTTCGATGAAACTACTGAAGGAATAATTTAAAATTCAGCAAGTATTGCAAGCGTGTACTGGGAGCAGAACATAAAAATCAGCTACACAGATGATTTTCACAAATGCAATTACCTTCACCGTTTGGAACAGTCACACAAGGACAATTTCCCTAGGAGGTACGAATATACAAAAATTCCACACATAGCTCTTGTTCTGGTAAATTTTTGGACTTGTGCCATCATAGCCCTGAAGGGAACCTCGTATATATAAAACCTCATATCACAGTTAGCTTTTATTGTTGATGGTAACATTTGGCTGAGGCTCCAATTACCTCAGTAAATTAAAAGAGATCTCGTATCACCTTTTTATGCCCTTTATTCCAATGTCCTAAGAAAGTTCAAGACAGACGATATTACCTCATTTTTTAACATAAAATAATATAGTTTTTATTATATTTAATCAATATATCTAATAAAAATGCAACCAATAATAAAATAAATTCAATTTAAATATATAGGTCAGAAATTATGGATTCTAAAATAATCTTATTATACATATATATATTCAGATGGACATTATGCCTACTTTTATACTATAAACTGGTATTCACACTCATTAAAATCCGGATGTATTCACACTCATTGATCTGGATGACGTACTTCCGCAATGCACTTTCTCTGTGTTTGAAAAATAATTTTAACTAGGTGAAACCCGTGAAATATTCACGGAAGTAAAACAAATTCCACATTTTTGAAATACCGTGAAATTTTTCAAAAACACAAGATTGAAAAAGATGTTCTAAGCTCATTTTTTAAAAGGAATAAAATGTATAAACCCTGCTGCATTCGATTTATTTGCTTTTTCCCTTGCTGACAAAGTCAAATTATCTTTTTTCTTTTTATTCGCCTTGCATGGGATTCGAACCGAGGACCCTCGCAGTCAGGAACTCTAACCACTGGACTACTGCTGGTCTTTAAAATATTCTCTCTCCGACTGTCTCCGCTCTCTCCACTGTGATGACAAACATACATCCGTACGTTTTTTGCCTATTAATAGTATGATTTCCTGTGAAAATATAAATCGTTCGCAACTGGAATCGAACCAGCAGTCTTCTAATCCGCAGTCAGATGTCTTAGCCATTAGGCCACGGGGACTATACTCAAATTATTGATGTTAAGTATCTGTTATCACTCTCTCTGGTTTGTGACGCAATGAGAGACGAGCTAGAGAAAAAAGCTTTTAGCCTACTAGATTAAAATTTAAAGTTCCACATTCAGTTTTTTAGCCTACTACAAGCGCATATATTACCAGACAAGCATTAGATGCAAAAGCTCTCTCTCAGGAACGAACTGAAAAGTTGTTAAGAGACCTTATTAGACAAGAATGAAGAAATTACAAATGATGGGCAAATAACATCTCTAACCAAACTAATTTTCATCTACTTATATTAACTTATATTAACCTTAATAATTTTAACTTTTTTATTTAATATAAAATAAATTAATAAAAAATCTCAACTAAAAGCCGTCACATTGTTATCCCGTTATTGTTGACTGGCCGCGTATATTAGTATTAACATAATATCTTTGAATATATTTGAATATTAACATAGCCTATTTGAATCGACAAAAAAAAAAACAACCACAATAAGAAATTCCTTGTAGTTTATTTATCTGTGCAAACAAGGCATTTCCGATATTGTTATTCAATGAACTGAATACTGAAAGGAGACAAAGCTTCATGCGTGTTTGTTAGCAATGGACGGTGATGTAACTTTAAATTCTTCAACATGGAAATTCTACCTTTCTGTTCTGCAGTGAAAATTTATCTCCAGGGAACAATGAGTCTCCTCATTTAATTTCTAGGACTTGAAAATCCCTAAGAAGATTAAATATCTAGTAATTAAGAATCGTCTTAAAAGACTGAACGTCTACTGAACTAATATATTTGCTATTCTTCACTCTATTCTGCGCTTAAAGATGGTATTCTCATTCATTACAAATCACAAAATATTATTAGATTCTTATTTTCATTATTTTTAAGTGATGTTTTCAAATGTTTAGGAAAGAAATAAATACAAAAAATGAAAATAAAAAAAGGATTTAAATAATAAAATATAAAAAAAAGATATAAAAAACAAAAGAATTAAAAAAAGAGAATGTACGATAAAAAAGAGCGAAGTCTTTGAATATTACGTTTTTGTTTTTCTAAATTTTCCAAATTTTAATACGATTTTTAACACTGGTGCCGCTGTTGACGTGAAGGCAAGATTGGTTTGTGTCTTCATAGAAACAGTAATTTGAAAGTTGTATTGGCATTTTTCAAATTTCAGATTACTGTCCGGCTTTATGTATTTAGAAATATAAGTTAATTTTATTCTTATATTCTATACTTTCTAAATTTCTAAATTGCAAATGATTGATTGAAATCTTTGCACTGCGAAACTCGAAGAAGCCGCTTTGAGTTTGGCGTGTTCTATATATATATATAGAATATATGAATATATATATATGTTCTATATATATATATGCGTACCAATATTCTCTATTTTTAGCTTTGCAATTATCAAAGTTAATTTTTTTATTTCGTTTTTAATGAAAATGAAGTATATCTAATAGATTTATAGTTATATAATAGAGTTGGTTTAGCTATAAAATCAGAAAAAAATGTTAAAAAGATAATATTCTGATTATGATTTTTTACATTTTTGAAAATAGAACCTTCAGGTTATAACTGGCAGTTTGTTTCAAATTAAATTTCTGTATAAGCGATCAATTCGTTTATTAAGATTCCAATCAAGTTGATTGATTCTGGTACACAAATATTTGCAGAATATCCATACTGTTTTTACTGCGATATTCTAATTTCAACAATAAAAGACTAATTACAAAAGCAATCAAAAGGTAGTTAATAATTTTATCATTAAATAAATAAAAAGAATAAAAAAAACATGTTTAGGGGTAATTTTTTTGTTTAATTTTATCATGTTTTAAGGTAGGGAAAGTTAGACCAAATTTAAATCTTTTAGGAAATTTATCTTTCTAAGTGTAATCAATAAGTAATATTGTTCGTCTTAGAAGTAATGAAATTTTTTTCAAAAGAAATCATTCTTGACTTAAAATACTAGATAATGTATGAAATCTCTTTAAATCATTCAGGGTCAACAACATCAGCTTCTACTTGACGAGATCTAATGAGGCCAAATGAAGTTTAGTGAGGAACCAATTCACCAATGGCTTCCGGCTATCATTTTCTCGTAGACTATTAGCAATTAGAAGATGAAATTGTTAAGGGTTCAACAAAACAACGAAACAAACTGACTTCATAGCAAAAACAGTTGTTTCTACTTCATTGTAGATGTTCCCAAATTGACATTTAAAGACCTTTTCCCAGAATATAGATATTAATTCCATTCTTTGCACTGACGAAGAACCTCATGCTGTTCTTGAATAAATTATATTACTTAATACTTATTCTGTCCAAAGAAAGAAGAATGACACATAGACTGATAATAAATCAATACATAAAAATGCTATGGAAACATCGTTAAATTGGAAGCAATTGCCAATATGAAACGAATTCATATTTCTCTTCGTTACATACATTATAAAAATCCATAATATAAATGATAGAAATAGTAGTCTTGCAGCTAAGATTCAGAACTTACTTTGCTTGTGAACGGCACAGTTGCGATTTACTTGTAAACAATTCTGAATCAAGAAGATGATCTCAGAGGTAACTGCTTGTTTATTACTTCAATCTCCGCTTATTTGGTTCCATAGTAATAAAATGTGTATTCAAATTCAGATATGCCAACATACAAGAGTAGAAGATGAGAGAAGTCTTCAATTCTCGGTTTCCCTTCGTTTGTATTTTGAAAATATTGTTGACATCTTTCTGCACTATTGAAATTGTAAATTTCTGTTGTATATATTCGAAATAATAAAAATAGACTTCAAAACTCAATTAAATCTGACATAATTTAGACAAGCGAAGAGTCTCTCCATTTCCAACGACATAACTTTATGTGACCCGTTTTATTCCAAATCTACAGTAACTAGAACAAAGAAATTTTGCTTGGCCACTTAGCAAGCACAGTCACATTTTCAACACTTAAAACTGAATTTTATAAAAATTATTAATTGTTAAAAACTTGGAAAAAACCATTAGCAGAGCGCCATTAGTTCTGAAACCGAAACATAATATTTGTAATTTCTAATAATCCTACAGCGTCGTACCATTAGTCACTTTTCAATATCTGTAATCTTAACTACACACAAAAACTTAGTATATATATACTGTATATATATTATATAATGCAAATTTTTGGAAGTGATTTTAAAAGTCTACTCAAAGTCCGGCTTTTTGCTAGTTTATGCACCATTTAATTTTAAACGTATAAACACGTATATCATTACGTTGTATAATTGAAAATAAAGCTTAAATAAAACCTAAAGCTTAAACGGAAAAACTGCAGCTTTATCTGAAAACGTTACTGTTCAGTATTAGAAATATATTCTCTGTTGATATGTAGGGTTTTAATGGAAACACGAAAACAAAATTTTAGAACTGAAAATAACAAACAAAAAATGCAGACAATTTATTTTCATGATTAATTCAAAATATTACATTATTTGAAAAAAGTGAAAAGAGGCGAGCAAAGCGGGCTCACACGACAGAAAGAATCCTCACGAACATGAATAGATTTCCCTGCTGGCTTTTATCAATTTCATTTTCTTAAAAACTCATCGTTCGCCTTTTATAAGTTTTTTCTGTGGTTATCTGTTTATACTTTCATGTAGAGTTGATCTAGGAGGAATTCGATTAAAATTTCAGAATCACTATTGCAATTGCGCCATTTATATAATATTTGATTAAAACGAATTCCAAATATGTTAAACTTTTATTTAAACGAATTACAAATATGTTAAACTTTCACTACATCTTTACTTACGATATTTTAAATAGGCAAATACAAGAACAGTTTCTCCAAACTAAATTTCAATGACCTTTGTTACGTAAATGGGGTGATTATTCAAAATTTTGATAATTAGTGAAATAGTAGCTATGAATCAAATTGATATAAGGGAAAACTTAATAAGATGTTCTTCAGCGCAAGAAAATTCTTTATGCCAAATCTGAAATATTTCAGTATCTAATTATTTGATTTTTCTAACAGATACATAATAACGGAAATCTTATTATGATAAAACAAATGACGATTTCCGTATATCATGTTAGTCTTGAGATCCGTGTTTTTCACATCACGTTGGAAGCCACAATGGAAATGCTTACACCTTTCAAAGATCTGTTTTAATTTTTCAGTTTTATTTTTTTTTTACATTACTTCTAGTTATTTTTGCAGTCGTGTGGCGAAAGTCATATTCTATTTTAATAAAAATAATTTGACAAATTTCTTTCAAAGTTTTACATTATTATAATATTTTGAAGAGAAAAACTGTTGAAAAGTGCTGATGACTTAATGAAAATATTTCAAGAAATGTCAACATAAAATTATATTAATATTACTTGTTAAATGTACGCTCGAAATGAATGTTACTGCAATTTCAAGGAATTATAGAATGCTTACAGTAGTAGTAATAAGCTATAGCGTAGAAACATCTGGTGTAGCAAATTAGTAAGAGATTGTAATCGATTTGATAAACCAAGTTATGCTGTACTGTGGTAAAGACTTACAAGTGAAAGAATAATAATAAAACAAAACATTGCTTTGAAGAAGCCTATGGGAGCAGAGTGAGGAAAAACAATTGGAAATAAACATCATATAAAAGTTGTCTATGAAGGAATATATAGGCTAAATAAAAGTTAAAGTGTTTCATGAAAGGCCTATGTGGCCCTTGGAATGGCGGGAGATAAAGCTCCCAACGTTCCATGATCAACAGTAGTAAGTTGTGGTCGGGTGGTCAGCCCGACGCTCGCCCGCCTTTAACTCCCAGGAAGAAACCCGGTACCCATTCAGGGCTGGATAGGAATTCCGTTTGGAGGAATTTGAGCTAACTAGCCGTCATGAAAAGGATACAAAATGAAAAGGATACAAATATATAATGATTGAAGCCATAAAAAAGTGCAGTTATTTCTGCAGTTATAAACCATCTCTCTTATTTTTTTATATTTACCTCTCCTTTGACAATGAATAAAATATGTTTGTTTCATGTCTGTAGCATTCATCTTCATAGCAGTTTATTTTATCAACATAAAAAGCTTTGCTTGGGTCCCTACACGAACCCCATTACTGTTCTCCATATAGAATCTGCTGTAACTATTTCTTAGTGATAAATTGTTTACCCGAAAAGTACTGTTTTTGCAGTTTTGATTATAGATTCTAGAAAAACTTCTAGTTTAGGTTTTGAACTACATTGACCTATTCTATAAAGAAACAACAAACAGTGTAAGTGTTTAGAAAGACACTGCTGTTGGAAAAATGTAAGAAACTCAAAAATGCTGAAGTGGAGTTGGTAATGATAAAAATATAATGTATCTTTCTGTGGTTTGATGTTTGATAATATATCTCTGATACATTCGACACAATCAAGTGATAATTATACAAACAACCACAAAGGGTCCAAATAGAACTAATCAGATTATGATTCCATTTCAATCATTGATTAAAATGTTTGCTAAAATTTACATATGATTAGATTACGCCTACGTGAAATATTGAACATTACGATTCCCAACGAGTAATTTGTCTAATTTTCTGTTATTATCGTGGAAATTAACAAATCCTAAATTGCATTAATATTTTTTTATAAAATAAATGCTTTCTCTATCATTTTATTGATAATGAAAATCCCAAAGCTTTGAATAAATAATTAAAGGTTCAAAAAATCATAGAAAACTACTGCGTTAATAAAAAGAATTTGACCATTAATGATATTAATTCTCGTGTTGATTATTTCTTTTAAAACTTGTTCATTTCAGCACTTCACTGTACACAGTAGTTTCAAATAATTATCCAAAAGAAACAAATATTTGTGCATAAAAGGAGAAAAGACAACTTCGTACTTCCTGATCATCAGAAAGATAAAATTTGGGGATGCTAAAAAGGAACCACTTAATTTGTGTTCAAAAATCAGGCTATCAGATATTCTATTCTGAAAAGATAGAATAACTATTTTTGAAAATGCTGGAAATGAAATACTGGACGCACGTGAATCATCGTATAGTAACAGATGGTAAACTACTTATTTGTGCATGCCTTGATTTTTCATTTTTCAATTATTATTTTTTGGAGGGATTTAAGCGAATTAATTCTAAGAATTTGAGATTCTCCGGAAGAAGGCCCGAGGCACTGGGCCGAAATATCGAGATAATATCTCATCCAGGAGAGGGGAAATCCCTCAAAAAAAAAAGGACCTATATAGTATTATGTCCCACTTCTCCTTCAGGACAAAACCAACAAGAACACGTGGAATATTATCAGAACAAAGTACAGACTTGTTAATATAACAGAAGCCGCGAGAAAAAGGATAGCACCTTCACTTGGTGGAGCTCATATTGACGCTGTCCGATAGGCCTCTGAGAATATTATCGCTATTGCGATTGGCCGCGAATGGGTGTGCTTATATGTAGCGACATGGGTTACACTTTTATGGAAGTCGATAAGCGAATCCGAGGGAACAAATTCAGCGGATAATGAGGCTTTACTATATCTTGAAATTTTTAATTATATCGGAAGCCAAAAGTTTTCTATAAAGCTATATAAAGTAAAGATATATTAGATATATCTGATAGGTAAAAATAACAATATAACTTATATGTAAGATAAAAGTTTTTTTATAAAAATATACTTAATATTCAGGAGCCGTAACATAATATTCGGGTTCCTTTGCAGAAAACCACACTTCAATACCGTAAAGGCTCTTGAATGTGAAGAATATTTTATAAAAACTTTTAAATGTTCTTGTCTGTGTATTGTTATTTTTACCTTAAATTATTTTACACACACGTAAAAATTTCTTTTAACAATATAAATCTAAAATGAAAAAAAATAAATAAAAAATAATTATATACAGTCGGACCTCGATATAAAGTCACCCGCATATAAGATCACTTTTCTAAAGTCCCGGCTCATTGAATAGGAATTCTATGATATGGATTATCGGATATATGGTCAGGTCTTAAATACCATAATCGCGTATAAGGTCACTTTTGTCTATGATTTCACATATCTGTGTTAGATGTAATTTTTTATATTCATAAAAGTTGGAGCTTGGTGTCAAACACATGCATTTCAAATTGCTTTCGACATGCTGGTTTTCAATTTTCTACAAATAGTGTGGCTGAAATAACAGATGAAGATGATGAAGACGATATTCCTTTAGCTGTGTTAATACAAGATCTCAGAAATCACGGCTGTGCTATAGAAAGGGAAAGTGAATACGTGAGAATTGATGTTGAAATTGCTACCACTTCTCAAGCTTCGATTTCCGAAATTGTTTTGCAAGTTTTAGATTCCAATGCAGTAGAAAGTGAGGATAACGACAGTGATACTAAAGGTGAAGCGGTGACACAAGCAGAAGTGCTCAGAGCATTAACTGACGTAAGACATTTTTTTACGAGCCATGAGGGAGCTAAAGAACATTTTCAGAAACTACAAAACTTAGAAAACATTGTACAAAAGATGAAACCAAAATCGAGACAGTCCTGTATTATGGATTATTTTAAGTAAGGTCAGTTGTACATCAGTACTTTGCTTGAGCATACTAGTACTATTTGTATACAACTTTATTCCGAATTAAAATTTTTAAAAAATAATCTCTTTCTGATTCCATTAATTTTAATTGATTCAACTAAATTATAAAATTATAACCTAATAAACTGATATTGTTGTACACATTAAATTTTACAAAGAATTATACTGTATTAGCATTATATAATGCTTATTTATAACCGATTCAAATGCGTTTGAATCGGTTATAAGGTCATCCCGCTTATAAGGTCACTTTCGCGAGGTCCCAAGGGGTAACCTTATATCGAGGTCTGACTGTATATATATATATATATATATGCATACACATGCATTTACACCTATCTGCAAGCTAACAACAAGGATGTCGTAGGTTTAGTCTAATGTTTGCTGATGAAACTTCAATATGCCCCTTAAAATGCATTAAAGAGAGAAAAGAAATGCTTTAAAAAAATCTTTAAAAAGAAATATTACGTCTAAATACGAATGCTCTTCAGTATATGATTAAAGTAACTCAAAAACTTCTCATCTATCAAGATGGAACATTAATAAAAGGTTCCTATCCTATAAACCTATTGATTTTCTTACCTTAAGACCAACAGTTAAGAAGCTAAGGTTAAAATGCCCATAATTCGTTAATTTTTCATTTTACTATTTCTAAAAAAAATAAAAAAAAATTGATTCCGCATTCCTGTAATTCTTCTTTACAAATTTAATAGTCTTCAAACCGTTGCTTCCTATTCTTTCTTTCTATTTTTTTTTCTTTTCTTTTTATACCTTTTTTTTTTACAGTGTATAACTTTATATATGCTATCAAGCAGATTTCATCTTTTTATATATAATATGAAATGCAGAAATAAAGATAAGAAAATAGTTAAATATGGTTTCAAAGAACTGAAAACATTAATAATAACAAAAACATAATAAAGGACTGAAAAGTAAAATAAATTTATGTAGTTAAATTAAATATTATCTCTTAGATTATTAAGTTTCCACAGTAAAAAAAAAAATAATGCTTTATTTTAACAAATAACGATCGTAGATTTTGAAAATTTTTAACATTTATAATGATCTTTTTTTTATGTTTATATGTATCACTTAAACTTTAGCATATATCTTAGCACATTAATGCCCTGGTTACTCGGTGAGAATTTTCAATTATAAACAAATACACTTTAATTTATGTTTCATTAAATACAATAAACACTGCAATTTTGTTTATCATGATTATTCGAAATTAGTAATTAGTTCATACGAAATTATATATATATATATATATTATATATATTTCATTCGTCGAATTGTTCATTGCTGTTATGAAGCGGAACCTGCACATGCAATACTCTTAAAGAGTATTTAAGGGTACTCTTAAAGACCAGCAGTGCCCTTTAGCATCATCAGGCTGTGCTGAAGGAACATTTATTAAGTCAACAACAATATTTATTATATAGTGACGTTTTATTATTTTTGTCTTCTTAAGAAAATAAGAATGAGTAAATAATTTATTATTGCATGATTCTTATTAGTTAGTAATCAATTAAGCCCGAATTCAAAGATGGGCTAAGATCTTTGTGTTATTTAAAATGGACTTCAAAGTTCAAAACATGTCTTTTGTCAAATATTTATTTTAGGAACAAGGTAAAAGTGAATCCGAACAGGGAATTTTCTCAACAATAGAATTTTTATTTGCCTTGAATAAATTTTATTCGATACCAAAAATAAAATCTTCCAGTTTGGTTGTAATTAGTTGATTAAAAGTAAACATGTAGCTTCAGAGATGTACAAAAACATTGAAATAACAATGATAAACTTTTCGGTAATTCTAGAATTTAATCTTATTTGGATTTATTTAAAACGAACGAACAGTTGGTAAATATATTGACAAAGACTGTTTGCTTCCATTCCTTGCACTTACCGCTTCCTTGAATAACCCATCTCCTTTGTTATTGATTACCACCTTCACTGAAACTTGTTTCGGCTCACGAATAAATCATAGACGTGACACATTCAATTATTGTATCTCATTTTTGCTGCCCGCATGAAATATTCGTTTTCTTAGGCACGAAGTATCCAACTTTTCTCGATTTATTTAAGGTGGCACCTATTTTTCTAGTCAACTCTTCAACATTCTTAAATTAACGATGATGTAACCAACGGTGTTATAGGAATGATGTAAAATGGAGGAAATAGAACATTAAAATTTGTAACAATATTAGAAGAATCGAAACAGTTTAGTAAGATTTATTATAGTAATGCAATGTTGATTCTGCTCAAAACATGATGATTTATTAATTTTGCTGTTTTTCAGATAATTACTCCTTTATAAAAATTTCTAATAAAATTGGGAAAATTAAAGAACTGAAAGTCCATAAAATGATAACATAAAATCATTGGAAATTGAAAGGCAGTTTTAGTTTCTTAATATCCAATACATTATCACTTAACATTTAATTAAAATTATTGATTTCGAATCAGTGGAAAGAATATTTATGACATTGTACATTCAGTAAGTATATGTGCAATTTGTGATTTCAATAATAATGATCTATTTTACTTATTATTGTAGAATTATAATACTCTTATTGATTTTTTTTAAGATTTAATATTTCATTTCTTAAATAAGATAAAATGGATTACATCTCTAAAAAAACTTAAAATAAACTTACGAAGAACTTAAACTTTCATTTATTATTGATTTTAAATAAGAGAGATTCAGAAATTAAGGACAAGCCTTGATTGTGTTTTGCTTTTGTTGATCCCGCTTCTGGGAGCGAGAGTGCGATTCATATATATTCGCATCTTCTAAGTCTGGCATTGGTGGAGTTTGTCTGGCTGATGAGTTCTAAAGAGGACGAAACGGCCGTCCCAGCCTCAGACAGCTCGAGATGCGAAATCTTTTTGGTTTCTTTGTGCCTTCCGTAATCACCACTTTGAAGTATTTTTATTCCTCAAAGTTAGATAGTAGAGAACGAAATATGTTTCAGAAAAATATACTTTCACATTATAGTGGTGCAATAGCTACATGATTTAGAAGTAAAATTACAGTAAAATTTAAGTTTCTATTGGGTATTCCGGCTTCAAAAGCATTAAAACATTTATTAATAAATATACATTTAATAAATATTCAGAAAAGATGTTATATCTTTGAATTTCAAAAGGATTTTCGGTGAAACTTACTAATATGAGAAATTAGTAATTTATTTTATTTTACAAACAGTAATTAACCGTAACTTTCCAATTGATGCCCTTTAATTATTTTTTTATGTTAGTTAATCTATTTTTTTATCTTTTAAAATATTTCTCAATGGAGACTTTCTGATCGGTCACATGTACTAGACAATAATCAGTAAAGATCTGTAGTTTTATTTTTTTTAAATAAGTTAAAGTCATTTTGCCGTAGAATTCGAACAAAAGAAATCTCATGACAAAAGTATTTAATGTCGTTAATTTCATGTAGATGTAAATCCTACTATCAGGCTTCTATGAATTAGGGGTTTTTACCATCATAAAATCCCGAAATTAATAGCACAAAATCAAATTGAAGAAATGCATATCGACAGTCAACATTCCAGAATTTACCAATTTGAAACATAAATGAAAATACAATTAATTAAAGGATCTATTTAGTTTCCATTTGAACTGACGCCAACATCAACTGATATGGTATCCTTTAGAATGCCTGCATTTCTTTCGCGAATATCAGAAACCTTTCATAAGTGTAAGTGACAGATCCGAAGAAAGACAGATCATAAGGAGTTTATCTTATGATCTACAAATATGGTTGTTTCTCAAAAATAGTGTCTGCTGTACATTCAATTGTAAACATCAATAGCAATATGAAATGCTCTATAGCTGAAAGTTTGCGAAATAACAACTTTAAGTCATTGACCCAGAACAAAATTGATTGTTTATGCATAAATTAGAATGAGAATAATATCTTTCATCACGAAGTATTTACACGAGGGAAAGTTCGGCATTTTATAACAATAAACAAAATCGTGAAGGAGAAATCATATACATTTGAATATATTCTTGAATATTCTCCTAATGATATCTAGCTACTAAATATACACACGCTATTCAGTACCTAATTAATAAGTACTGCTGTTGTTATCAGTAAAGTTCTTTGACCGATTTTAAATTAGTTATTTGAATTCAAGACTACAACCATAAATCGTAGGCTTCTCTCTTATTCTTTTGACATTCGTCAGTTGTGCTATGGATTTACCAGTGGACAAAACTGATTGTTTAAAATGTTCTTTAACTAATGGGTTTCTAAAACTAGATCCACCAGATTTAAGATCAATACACTCAGGTCACAGGAGGAAATCGTGTTTCTTTAGAAATAAAGAACACAGTAACGTTATAGAAAACCCAAAAAATGTATCATCTAATAACAATATAGGTTTTGATGCTTTTATACAATAAAGTTTGACAAGGCAGTTTAATTTTGTCCATTTTCAAAATTTTTACAATTGAGCGAAACAGCTAAATTTATTCATCGTTTGAGAATATTAGCAAGCATATAAATGGTTCTTTTTCGTGATATTATCTGGTTTGACTGAAATTTGCTGAAAGCAACTTCAGCAAAAATAAGAATTAAACTCAATTTTAAATTTTATTATTTTAATTTTAAATTTAAAAATATTTCTTCTTTTTTTGACTGAGTATTCGAAATAAACTCTTCAATTTTCAAACTTCTTGTCTGTCTGTCTGTCTGTCTGTTTTATCGCGCCTTATGCTAAAACAGCTAGATCGATTTTCTTGCTACGATTCAAGTCTACGGGGCAACTTAAAATATGAGCATAATTATTGTGACTTTAACTATCCCCTCCCCTACAAGAAAGCTCCATTAAGTGTTAATTTTCAACACATTAAAAGAGAATAAATAGCGAAACATAGAAATAAAGGAATACAGTGTAATGTACGAAAACAACGTTATATATATATTTTTTTTTCTGCTGTGTAGTTCCTATTACTTGAATTTTTATGTCCCGTAATTCTGTTGAGTGAAATATACTTCTGTTTTCCTTCGCTATGACATTCATGGTATGTCGATATTTCAGATAATACTCATATTTTTGCATTTATCGTGACATCGTCTATGGGAAAAAAGGCAGTCGTAAATTGTACACTTATCAGCAAAGTGAAATGCAATGTTTTTTACTGAGGACCAAAACAGATGAACATATCAAACAACTTAATTAAGCCAATCCTCTAAGCTTGCTAATGGCTTTGCCATTGCCTGATACAGCGTAACGGCCACACTGGCTGAGAAAAAAAAACCGGTTAAAAATCGATATCAGATGATCCTTATTTGCTCATCAGGGGAAGGCAATTACCATAAGTCTTCTTAATTATGTGATATAATTTGAATCCAATCGAAATTAACTTTATCATATTTTTCTACTGGAAATGTTTTATAATAACTATGTCTACGTCTTCATGTTATTATTTATTTAACAATATGGAGAGTATTATTTAAGATAATCTACAGTAATTACTTTGACATAACTGAATGTATCAGAATTGTATGAATGTTACGTACATTAAAACTGCAATACATGAGTGTCAGTATATACTGTATGCAACGTGATAATATTACATTTTTGACTTAACATCATCCAATGACAAGTTGTTACCCTTAATAATAATACAGTTATTTGCTTCGAAAACATATCGAATTATAATGTAACAACTACATTCTCGTTTTGCGTAAATTTTAGTTATAATATAACAACTAATATTATTTTATTATTATTTTAGCCCTCCCCCCTTTCTTTTAAGAAAATCGTTTTTAATGTAATGAATTTTTGAGGATATTAACTGGAATCGGACATCATTTATTATATGTTAAAAAGGAAATAGATTGAGATTCGTAACTTCAAAAACAAAATTTTCAAAAATTTTGGGAAACCCAATTTCTCTTTGCATATAGAAAAAAATATTATTACTCTTGGTGTAGTTATTATAATAAAAAATTAAAAAGAAACCTTAAGAAAATATTTTTTCAGTAGTTGTGAGCTATAAATCAGTTTTTAATTAATATGGAAATTAAATTTCTATAAATTTTTTGAGCGCCTAAAGGATTTCTAAATTAGGATAGGAAATCAATAGTTCATTCAGGTTTGCTTTGTCAATATAGCATCCAAACACACAACGGCCGGAATTTTCAGTTCACGACTGCGTTATTTTCAGAAGGATTTTTTGAGTTCAGGTTCTTTCATATTTGTAATATTTAGTAGCAAAACTATTTTGTTTATACACAGTTTCTATTTGGGGTTCAGAACAATAAATAAATCTAAAGGCAACAGAAAGTAATGGAATATTTGAGATTGAACCTACCTGCCATTATCAGGATCATACAAAAGATGGCCAAAATCCGGAGGATGGATTCTGTTCTGGAGAACATGATGGCGGTAAATTCCAAGTCTCTGCCAACGAAAACGGTGTACAGATGAAGACCGAGTCTTTTGTTCCTTTCCGAATCAGATCTTCGCTGCCATCTTTAAAACGTTTCGGCGTGCACGGGTGAATGTAGCAAGCGTGAGCGTGTGTGTAGTGCCCCCTTACCTCCCAGGGTCAATGCTATACCTTCAGTTCCCGATAATTGCGGGTATCTTTTCCCCTTTCACTCGTTCGCGTTCCGACAGCTTCTCTGCCTGGCGCAGGAGCACACCATGTTGGAGCAGCCGTGTCCTCGGTTGTGGAGCTGGGCTCTCCGCTGCGGAGTTCTTTCCCTGGGAGTAGCGGGAGATAGGCGAGAGATTGTGCGGTCTCACAGCGAAGCACCGCCGTTTAGTGGAGGGGAGCGCTCCCCATCTCTTCGATTCGACCCACCCCGCCAAGCGGCTACACAGTCCTCAGAATGGTCTATCCCGTGATGCGACGGGAGCTCCGATCAGCCCATGGGTTGAGGTGAGGGCCGCTTTGGAAGGGACGGGTTAGCGATCTCTCCACAACTGGCCTACACCAGCAGCGTACCTGCCACGGGCATGGCGTGAGACTGAATAGCTGTGCTGGGCCACCTAAGCATTCGTACGGCGGTCAGACTTAATAGAATACATTATCGGCAGGAGCGCCTTGTCTGCCGCCGATCAATAATACTCCCGCCATTACCCGGAATCTCGGTGGCCGCGGAGGGAACGAAATGTAGCATAAAGCGACACCATTGTGTAGAACCTAGAATTACTGTCAGCAAAAGCTTTGTTTTTGTATGTAAACGATGCTGTGATATCAAAGTTTACTGTCCACCCTTTAGGGCTTCCAACACAGAAAATGCCCTTTTTTTTTTCTTCGTGTATATTAAAAACTTTTGCACGTGTTCTCTGACTCACTCTATTTGTAAAATTTATTAGTAATTCGTTATAAATTATTCATGTTACGTAATATATTACGTAATGAACAATTGCCGAAGTGAAAGAAAAAAAAACATGATCATTTAACATTACCAAATTAAAAATTAGATGCAAAAAAAATGATAAAATTAAAAACTGAATTAATCTTTAAAAGCCAAATTTTTTTATCTGAAGTTAATTTAAAAAATATTAAATTTGAAGAAAAGAGTTCAAGTATTTATTAATTCTGTAGTAAGTAAAAATTTTAAAAATCTGAAAAAGTATACTGGTCTAATAAAACAAAGAAAATTGGATACAAATAAAGCTTAAGAAATGAAAACATACTTAAAACAGTTTCATTCTTCTTGTAGTCGGTCGAGGAGTTCTCAATTTTCTGAAATTTATTAATTAATTCAGATGCGACAGCAAAATATAATATTATTATAAATTTATAATAATTTGCAAGCATAAAATACGATATAATGGAAATAAAGATTTATAAATCATTACTGACTGCACAGTATTTTTAGTATATAGTTAATGACTGCTTACTGAAGTCATTATTTTCAAATAGGCCAAACAATTTAATAATAGATAAAAATGGAAGAGCGTTTCAGTAGAACTGGACATATCAAGGCTATTATTATCTTTCAACTTAAGGAGAGTCAATAACAACTTTGCTTTGTTTCTCTTTGTATTTCTAAAACTGTTTAAAGATTTATATAATACCATTAAATACATGGTAAAATTCACTAAGTTATTATTGAGATAACTACAATCCCTGGTTTTGGAGGTGTAATTTTGTTATTAGTTTTGTTTTGAAAATGGCCGTCTTGAGCTACGTAACGAATATTGTTAGTGAAAAATTTTAAAAACTAAAATAATCCGTAATAAATGAAAAGTTGCTTTGCAAATCTTTTCGAAATAATTCATGGAGAAAAACATTATTGGTTAAACTGGACATAGACTTTATTATAATTGGATAAAATTAGATTCTATCCAGATTGTCATCGGGTTTCTGTTGGGAAGTTAAATAGAAAACTTTATCAAAATCGATTAAACTGTTTCAGGGAAATTGATGAGACAGAAGTATTCAAATGTATTCGTAAGCTTTGAAATGCGCCTAAATCATTTTAGAGGAAATCAAAATCGAAGAAAGAAAATACAGGGAAATGAAAGCAGATTTTTGCAGAAATAACCTAGTCCAAATTAGTTGACAGTAAAATTTAGAACATGACATTGTCGTCCTTATAAACAATTAGAATATAGCATAAAAGCCCGATCTTAATTAGAAAAGAATCATTATCTATTTCCGCATAAATTCTTAGCAAAATAAATGCTTTTTAACTCTTTAGTAGTACTCAAAACATTAGGCCTCTGAATAAAAATAACGCGTATAAAAACCTCAGCTATGTCTGCTCGTGAATTAAGGATCAGTAGTTCATATCTTCTAAGAGTTTCAGAATAGATCCATGGAGTATCAAGGATTTCCTGCGGCATGGCTGTCCAATATTCAAATCACCAGCTCTTCATTGATTTGTACTCAGGAATGAGTCTTCCCTTCAAATTCCAAGGCTAGTCAATTCAAATCAGGAAACAAGCTGTGCTTGAATATTTGTGTTCGTTAAGCAGTGCTAGTCATGTTTCTCCAAGAATCTTTGGGATTCTTAGTTACTTTCCTCTGCAGCTTCCTAAGAACTTATTTCCAAAAATGAGATTTTCCGCGGCATTAAAGACGTTTGACTGGAGGCAATTTAGGGAATCAAAATTGATCAATGTATTGAGTTTCTTAATCAAAATTTTGTCAACCATCCGAGCTCTAGGAAAAGAGATGGGAAGTATCGCTATTACTAAAACGAATCCATTATGTTACAAAAGTAATCCATGCTAATGAACCCTAATTAATATATTTGTACATTACTTTGAGGGATCCTAATATTAATTAGGACTACAAAATTATAATAATATTAATTAAGACTACAAAATTATAGAAGCTCATACTCAGAAATATCCTAGGAAGTTATCTTTGTATCATCTGACTTATTTGAATTTAACCACACGTTTTTGTCGATGTATGGTCTTTATCTTCTTATAAGTACTCTATTTACCCAAGCCAGTAAGGTGGTTCTTTTTTTTTTTGGTTGTGTGGTTTGGTCTCAGCAACTTATTGCTGTGTTTTTGCCACAAGTCTTCGAACAGATACTGAGGTGGCTTTCCTTCCTGAGGAAACCATTATGATACGACTTTGAACTTGAAGAAAATGAGAAGACGAAGAAGGAGACAAAGAAACCAAAGAGTGGAAACATCATGCCGGTTCCGAGGTTCGAACCTAGGTTCAAACACATCAGCTCGTCGCAGGCTGTGCTTGAACTGCTGGTTCTTCTTTACGACAGCCTATCAATAATGTATTTCGAACTACAGTTACTTTTTTCTAATCTTGAGAGGTCCTGTGAATAGGAGATCTATTCCCAAAACTGATATTAAGCCTTTTAATATCTTTAAGAAAACGACTTGGAAGTTGGTAAAGTGTCAACTGGTTTATATGTAAGTATTAGCTTGATAATTTAAGATCAGTAGAATAATACTCTAATTATAGTGAAGTTCCTAAACATATTTCTAAACAGATTTATGTTATGTTATGTCAGTGGCAGAGAAGCCAAGCACTGCTTCTCCGGAGGTCTATTGTACTGTTCCACGGAAGTAAGTATAGATGGAGAGAAAGACTGAGAAAATATAGTGGGAGAAGTGCAGGGGAAATGGGAGAACCCCGAGAAAACCTGCTCAGCGCGGATCATCTACCATCACGAAACCCACATAAGAACTCCCATACAGATTTAGATTAGATTAGATTAAGATGTAAATTAAATTTTTTTTATAAGAGATTGTGTTACAGGAATTAATTAAAAATAAAAGGAAACTGAAGAAGGCTAACCACCGTAACTGTGCTTTGTATTTATGATGTCCGACGCATTAAACCTGTTAATTAGACTGTTCTTAACCTTGTTCTCCTTTATTTTTAATTATCAATTTTTTTTAATTGTAAAGATTTGTAATTTATTTTTGTCCCATCTTGAATTTGCATTCATTCTCTTTAAGAAATTCTTTATTCTCCGATTTACAAACAAAAATATTACATGGAAGTCCTTTTATTTCTTTTCACATTCTACTTTATTTCCTAAAATATATTTTTTTCTAAAAGTAATAATGATTCTATTTTTATTAAAAAGCAAAGAATAAAAAAAATAGCATTTTTTCTTATATAAAATTTTTAATTTTAATCCTCAAACATTCTGTTATAGATGCAATAAGCTTTAAAGATTAAAGTCTAAGTGGGGAAACCAGCTAAGCCTGGTTATTAAAAAGGCAAATTTGACTATAAAGTTTAAATCAAGTCGGTTCTCGGGAAATTTGAATCTGCCACCTGGCGTCGGTGAATCGAATCAGTGAATTAGGCAAAGCCCAGCTGCTGCTGCTTGTAAAAACATAAGCCCTAACATTTAATGAATTTAAAATGCTACTTGGAATTCTAAGGTGAATTAGATAACAGACAGATTAGTTAAAATTATTATAATTTAGTGCTTCAGGTCATTATATACTCGAGAAAACCTATTCTAAATCCCAATTGAAACTTATTGATATATTTTATTTTATAATGTTATTTTGAAGAAAATAGGGAATATCTTAAAATCATTTTATTATTTATTTTTATTGTTTAAGAAGCATTGTTGCTTTATTAAAATATATTGTTTCATCTCTCCATTGCACAGAAATCTAATAGCAATGCAACAATTAATTCAAAAACAATTTTCAATTAGAAAAACCTTTTCTAATTTTAAATTTAAAACTTTTTGAGGTATTCTTTTTAATGGAATATTTTGCTGGAGTATGTTACAGCAATTTCCATTACAGTAAAGAAATTTTTGGCAATATAAGGATTTCTTTACTAAAAATATTATTGGTTTCTAAGTTTTAAGTTAACTACTTGTCTTGCATGTTTAAAAAACAGGTATTTAATAGACTACGACCGATTAGAATACTTTCTCAGTAATAATAATAATAAAAAAAAAGCCTTTGGTGCCTTTTTCGAGAATATACAGAATAATGCTATAATGAAGCCAGTGAGTTTGACTATCTATGACTGAAGCTACTTCTGTTACATTTTATCGATTCACAGAAGAGATTTCTGGTCTAAAATATAGGCTGTGGTAATTCCACCTTATCATTAAGATCGTAATCCCCTGAAATTGAGTTTCATAGCCATATAAAACTGAAGCTTCAGTTGAAACTTGGCAAAATTTCTTTAAAAACGTAAAAATAATGTGGATTTTTTTTTTTTAAATTTCCTTGAAAATCTTCATAATTTTAATAATTAAAATAAATTTTGAATCAATCAGAAAACAGATTTTTCTTCCACGGAAGTAATTCTAACCCAAATATTACTTTAGGATAATTAAAAGTTTCAGCTATTATAATTCGTTTAGTTGCTTAAAAATCGTCAAAATGTAACATTTAATAAAGATTTTTAACACAGTAATTTGAATGATTCAAATGAATAAAAAATGATAAGTCATAATCATATTTTGACATGACAATATCATTATATATTATAAAAGCGTTATTTTGTCTGTCATAAGTTACGTTTTTCCAATTTTGTGACCAAACTATAAGAGATAGAGTGGTCATGTAAATGGATAAAACGTAGATCTTTTTAAGACAAACAAAATGCTACAAAAATCTTTCGAAAAAAGTTTTTGGTTTTCAAGATGGCGTCTTTTAAAGGGTCAAATTTTGACTTTTTCTCAATTTAAACGAAAAGTATAAAAGATGGAAGAGAACATTATATTGAGAAAATGTTGGTATTTGAAAGTTCTATCGAACGATATATCACTTATTCACAAACGCTTCAGCGTTTGCAAGATACATGCAAAAATGTGAATTTTTGGTGTGTGACGCCGACCCGCAATACATCCGAGTTATTCGGGGAAGCCACAACGGGCTGGGAAGTTATATATTCTCCGACGATGGCAACATTAATTTGCTAAATAAATAAAGTTTTTTTTTTTGAATGCTATATATGCAAGGGTTCCGGAGCGAAGCGACGGTACCCGGCTATTATTATTATTATATATTATAAAAACGTATATCATAAAACGTTATTCTGTCTGTCATTCTGTAAGCAAAATGCTAAATTACAAATTACTAAAATGTTAGTGAAATAGAGAATCTATTCATAAAAAATGAAAATATATTAAACAACTGTCCAACTATACTGATTGGCAACGTAAATATAGATATTTTCAAAATGAATAAAAACAATGTAGTACAGAAATACGTAAAACTTACGTGCAATAATGGTTTCAAAAATCGTCTTTACGGAACAACAAGAAACTGTACAATTCATGGAAATACGAAAACAAATATAGATCATATTTTCGTAAATAAACATGATATCAAAACACCAGGAATAATATGTAAAGAACGAATCGGATAGCAGTTGAAAATGAGAAAATAACACATCCAAATATAATCTATAAAGAACTAATCATTGATGTTAACAAAACAAAATTCATGAAAATCTACATATACAATATAAAAAGAAAAGTCCTGACTCACTCACTCACTGACTCATCAACGCTCACCCCAAACCCTTGGATCTAGAAAGCTGAAATTTTGCACAGAGGTTTCCTTTATGATGTAGACAAGGAATAAGGCCGGATTTTTCGAAATTCGGGATAGGGAATAATCTGGCAAACTGACGATGAAGTGTATGGCGGCAACCCGCAATACACCTGAGTTAAGTGAAGAAGGGCACAACGGGCTGGAAAGTCATATATTCTCCGATCTCAATATTAATTTGCTAAATAAATAACGTTTTTTTTTTTTAATGCTATATACGCAAGGGTTCCGGAGCGAAGCGACGATACCCGGCTAGTACTGTATAAGAGCATTAAGAAATGCCACAAATGAAAAATATCTGAGCATTTCATCAGCGAGAACTCAGATATTTTTCATTTGTATCATTTCTTTATGCTTTTAATGATGCTTTTAATTTCTGGCTTGTTAAATCCTTTGTTCAAATTTTAGAATATCATTTTTTCAAAATATATCGAATATTTAAGATGTCTCAAAAATTTTGGAGGTAATTTTAACAAGGAAGCAGTTTTAATAAGAAAAATTCAGTTTTTTGGAAAGTTATGTGCCCTTAGAATGCTCTATTTTTGTTGTTGTTTGGTTGTAAAATAGTGAAAACAGTACAATGGAAAAGGCTGTTCGTAATATCTTCTAAATACAAAATTTAACCTCCTTCAAGTTTTCCACCAATTTCTGAAGATTAATTAAATCCTCTATATCACTTATATAGCTAAATTTAATTAATTTAATCAACATTAAATCGCAGATGACAATAGATTAAAAATAATTAACATACATTGTTATACAGCAATAGAAATCCCTTTCGCTTCCAGGCTTTTTATTTACGTTTTCTTTTTTCTTGTTATCTTAAAGAGAAAATGTTTTGCCAAGAACGATATGACAAATTTCAAATCGTCTCATCAAACAAACAAAAAGCGACTGTCCAACTGAAGTCTCTTTGGCATCAAGTCATCGAATCAAACATCGCAAGCTAGGATACACAGGCGAATTATTCTATAAAGGCAGGAAAAAAAAATAAACAAGAATATTTGAGCTGATAGGGTATATTCGCTATTTATAGAAGGGTTCCATTCTATCTTGCGATAAGCCCCCCCCCCTTCCCAAGCAAATAAAAATAATTTTAGGTTGAGTTTTTTTAAACCAAAAATCACTTGCAGCAGATCGGATGATGAGCTATATTAAAAAAAAAATGCTGTTATAGAAATCAATTTTATATAGCATTGCAGAAATTCCCAATTTTATCATGAGACAGTTGAATCTAAAATCAGTTACGATATAATGGAGACCAACTTAGTGTTCGTTAATGGATTTTTGTACCAAATTAAAATGATAGTAAATATTCATTTCTGTGTTGAACAAAACATCTTTATTTTTTATTTGTTACAGTTTTAAATCCAGTTACTTATAACTAATCAATTTTTAACCATTTTTTGTTTCTCCAAGATTGTCTTTATAAAAACAGAACCACTTTGCTCTGGTAGCTTTATTTTCTGAGTCGATATTGTTGGGTTAATTTCGTGCACTTGTTTGTAGGCAGGATAATAACATATGGCAGTAAAGAACACAGAGGGACTGAAAAATGTCTGAAACACATAATGATGACATAAAAAAGGAACGTGACGTAATTAAATGAATATGAACATGATGGAACAAGCATATACAAACTAACAAAATGACAAAATCTAAAGTTAATGGCATAATAGATACTTAAACTCTAATAAAAGTTTTACAGATATTACCAGAATTACTAGCTATTACAGAAAATAAGTAAGTCTAAAATTTCATTTTCTTCTTTATCAATTTTCTTATGTTTTGAAGATGTCATTTAAAGATGTTGTAACTTGTAGTAAGTTACAGCCAATAGACGACTTTACATTTCATCGCCATCTTAAGATTAAAAATTTATAATCCCTACATTTATTATATAATTTCAGTCCGATCATTTATTGACACTATTTTATTACATTTATCCAAAAAAAATAGATTAGTAATAATATATGCAATATTTTCAACAATTGTTATAAAGGTTATAGTTAAGTAATTAAGTTACAGTATTCCACTACAGGCCTGTGTGTCTTTGGAGTAAGGTTCCCAGTATTCCAGGGACTAACGGGTCGAAGTTGAGTTCAGAGGGTCAGCCAGACAATGAGTCTTTAAACCCGAGGAGAAACAACTTGAAAAAAAAAATCCCCTGAGATTTGAAACCGGCTCCTCCAGCCCGCAGTCCAAGGGCTTACCACTGGACCACTAAGCCCACAAGGTTGCAGTTAACAAGCAAAAATTATAAATACAACTGTAACGTATGGAATGAAAGCTTATCAAAAGCCATAATAACAGTTAAACAATAGCGCTCACATTTAAAATATGTTCTAATTAACCATAAACAGTTTCGATCTACGGAAACTGCAAGGTCATCCTCAGCTTAAAATTTGCTTTTTACTTCATTGTTTATTTCCAATATAGAAATACTGTTGCTGTAAACTACGGAATTTATAATTAATTCATTCGTTAGATGTGTTAACTGTCTTTTAGCAATATCATATTTGATTCTATTAAGTTTCGAACGTATTTTGTCGCAAACAAGCTTCTCTTATAAATTAAAAAAATACCGAAATTTGATGAAAGTTTAAGATTAACGTGTAATTTGAACACACTGGTAGCTTAATCAACTTAAAACGACTTCAATATGTAATCTCTTTCTTTATATTTTACTAAACAAGTCCTCTGCTTTGTTTCATCATTAACTTCTTCAACAGTCATTGCAAATATTTTTTTTGCCTTTTTCTGTTTTTTGAAATTTTAAAATATTTTTTCTTTTTTAAATTGTTACGAACTAAATAAAACATTTAGAAATTATTATCTTTGTTTATTACATTTATAATTGTTACGAGAAAATACGGTATGTATTTAGAACTTAACATAACATACTTATAATTATGTCTTACTATATAGTTGTCTTACTATATGACTTATTTAAAATTTGTTACATTAAATCTACCATGAAAAAAAAAATTCAATTCTACTGCATTCTTGAAAGATCACATGAAATCTTTTACTAAATGAGTAAGAAGATATGAGCAATGTCCCCTGTCTTACAACTGTAGAAGAGTCCCTTGTTTACCTGATAGAAACATTCAGCATTTACTTATATCTAAAGTTTTGTTATTGTTATTATGTAAACATTATATTTAATTACAACAAATAAATTTAACGTGCAGAAAAAAATATTTAGAATGAAGACGAAAGATCCTCTGTGTTGATAAACTCAAAGGCGGGATTTGTTTATTTATGTGCAGCCTTTGATTCAATTTCATTCTTAATTACATTTTAATTATTTAAATTAAAATTAAGTAAAATAGAAGTAATTAAGCCATATTATTGTTGACTACTTTTTGCTTATTTAAATTAAATTCTAATTTTTTGTTATTTTTCCTTTTTTTTCTTTAATTAAATTTAATTAAACTCTTTGAGCTTAAACTTATTTATATTTTATTGAATTACTTAATTTTTGACGAGTTTTATATGTAGTTTTATTCTATGTTATTATAGTTTTAATCGTAAGGTTTTAGTCATCATTCGGATTAATGCTACGAGATAAAATCCTACAATTAGTACCTGTCCCATCCTTGATTATTATTTAAGATATTGACATTGTCATTTATTTTTCATTAGGCTTAATGTTAAATCTTTCTTTACAGGAAGAAAATTTTTAGTTTTTAATTGGTTTTATATTTATTTTTTATTTATTTTCTTCAATTTATTCGGAGCTGTATACATTTTATTCACTCAGGGGTTTTGAAGAAGGAAGCAACCCACAATAAAGCAGCAGTCTTTTGTCCATTGTGTTTTCGTAATCTTCTCTTCTTTTATTTCGGATTCCGGTTTTTCGGTTCCTTCATGAATTATTTGGAAAGCGAATATGTATGAAGTGGTGCACGAGCCTTGGAGAAATGGCACCTGTACACAGCAGAATCTACGAAGCGTAGCTGCATTATTTATAAAATGAAGTTGCATTGCAATTCGCCAACACATTTCTGAAATATCTGTCAAAATGTCTCGATTCACTGGGTTTCATTGGAATACATAAAAAAAGCAGTAAAACATCAAACCTGTCAACGAGGAATCACTGATTCTGACTCCCTCCTGCAACGCTTAAGTGGCTATAAATAGAAGAACTAACAGCAATTTATGAGAACTAGAATCTTATTTACTGTTAGAAGTTGAATAAGAGAAAAAAAAATAGCAAAATAAAAAATAACTAATTCACGTCATTAAACTAGTTAAAAACAGTTTTAATACAAATTTTTGCAAAACTTTAACCGCTTAACAAATTCACAAATAAATTCATTTTAATAGATTCATTTTAAAATTGTTAATTTTTAATATGCGCTACTTAAAAGCCCATTGTTAATTAGGCCTAAGTATGCTTGATAAATGTTCACAATTTAACGTGTGTAAAATTAACTAATTGAAAAAAAAGGCCAGACACAAAAACATAAAACACATTAAAACTTTTATGACATGACCAGATTTCGACCGGACATGCCGCACATTTCCAAGTGTATCAAGTGTATGCTTGATAAACTTGCAATAACTTTCAAACTATCTACAGGATAAAACGCTAAATAGAAAAATTTATTTATGTAAATATTTATGAATGCAGCCTATAAGAAAGGAAGGTCATCGAATAATCTGTATTTCCAATTTACAGGACGTCTTCTTAAAAGAATTTTTAAATACGCATTTTTTAAAGACCTAATTAAAAGCGTAAAATTCTAATATGAAATTATCATTTCTTCTTTTAATTACTAATAATGATATAAGACACATCCTCTTCCTATCAACGCTATATCATTTTTAGTAATTAATTGCATATTATGTTTGAATATTAGAGCATTTCTTCTTTTATTTAAATTTTATCTACAATTTCTAGTAAATAATTTACGTAAATAACTATTTTTTACATAATTATAAAGACTATTAAAAGAGGAGAATTAAAAATTAGTTTAAATGGAAATAGCTGCACAAACTTAGATATTGAAATAAGTGGTAAATAAAAAGCTAAGAAAAGCGAGCATTGGCGTATCGAGTTGTGGGAAGACTAATGTTACAGTTTGGAACCCCTCCAATGCATCCGAAAAACGAAGAAAGCATTTTCGACTTTTTATTTATTTTGGTTGAAAAGACATCGTTTTGTTGTTGTAAATCCATCTAACTAAAAGATACAAGGTTTTTGTTTGGTTGAACGAACGTTAAAAACCATTATAATCCCCTCCTACTCTAAATTCGTTGGTATGCCCTAGAAAGCAATTAACAGCTTTCAATAATATAGTCTCTTGAGCAATATCACTATAAAATCCTAACTTAGTAACTCAACACGAAAATCTATTGTAAAGATCAACATTTGCATCGTATTGATTTCTTTTGAAATTTCCAGTCTTTCTATCTCTTTTTTTTTTTACACAGATGATAATCCTATCTTTTTCTTCATCAATTTTGAATAAAATGTTGACTATGGGATCGGGATTGTGTTTTGTTTGCAGGCAGTGGTCTCCCCAGTCTCATATTCCTTCGTTCTTGTTAGTAAAGGCTTGTACGTGTTCTCGTACTCTTTCTTTTAATTATTGGTTTTAAAATTGTATCGAAGTAATAATGTTTTTTTACCTTCCCTTTGTTTTATCAAAATTATTCTCGAAACCATAATAATGATGTTATACCTTCCCATTGTTCTTTAAGCAAGAATTTTTTTGTTCCCATCATATTGTATTTTGATAATATTGTAGCATTATTGATGTATTACCCTTGTTTTCTATATATACTATACCATTGTAAATTCTATCATTGTTATGAATTCTGTGTCTTAGGGAATGAGTTTTTGAAACTTATACCTAACGTCCGACGAAGCAATCTTGATTAAAGATTGCGAAATATCACGATTAAAGGATTTTTAAAGGATACCGTGTGGTTATGAAGAATGTTTATAAAAATAAATATGCTTTTTAGATAGACTTTTTAGATCTTCATCTTCACACTTTACATTTTTACGTTGGTAGGGGTTGTAATCGGAAAATGGAAAAAATGTAGGATTTTGGACCCTGTTTTTTTGTTGGAAACTTCATCGGTTTCTGTTTTGTTTGTTTTTTTTTTAACTCCGTCCGACTTTTTTTATTCTTTTAACGACTATTGACAGAACCATTCAAAAATCCTGGGTGTTCAGATTAACTATATTTTTTATTCAAACTCAAAAGCATTTAGATGTCCAGGATTTAACTCAAATATAGTGAGTGTAAGTAGAATAATTCTAATTCACCTCCCCCAAACTCCATCTTCTTGAATCATGTCAGATTGGAGACATCTTGGAGATCCACAGATTGAAAGCAAAATTTTAAGTTCTTTAGCACTGCAGGTTGATTATGGAAGATAGTGGTTACTTTTCAAACGGTGCTTTATTTAGAGAGATGATTAAGCTTACAAACTTTGAGTAAAATTTTTTGAATCACTCCCTTACATTGGATAGATAGCTATTCCTATTTGAACATCTATTCCTTCCATATCCTGATAAATAATTCATTTTCTGTCAATAACTATAACCTTGTCATTTCAACTTTACGGATTAGAAATCTCATACGGATGGATAATAGACTTTTCGAGACCTTCCAGCTCTGCTTTAGATATTTGAAAGTAAGTTCGGTAGGAATTCGAAGCTTTTACAGAAAAGTCTAACGCTAGCCATTTGAAAAATTAAACATAGGTAGCAGCAACCTTGGCAAGACAGAACACTCCTCTTAAAGTAAAACTTTAACCAGAAAAGTTTAAAGCAAAAAAACGCTAAAGCAGGAGTGTATGCTGCCTGGTAGGGTCAAAAAAAAATTAAATTTGAGTCTTTACATTGCTGCCAACAGATACATTGAAAAGTGTCATAAATTACAATAGCAACTGCCTCAAACTTACTATCGCATTTACTTAAATATGAGTTCAACAACAGATTCCAGAATGTTTAAAAATTCGAAAAATCATTTGAATTATTTTCATTGCCCTTTGATATTAAAAACAGTGCCTAAAAAATTTTGCAGATGGAGTTTTTGATATTAAAAGTAACACTAAATTAAAAGCGAAATTTGGCGAAGTGTCACTCCTTGATTTTACTGTCTCTACTTACCTAAAGAACTGGACCTTCTTAATAATCATCCAAAGAAAATGACAACTTTATTTGGCAGCACCTATGTGTGCGAACAGTCAAGAGATAGAACAATTGAAATCCAAAGGACGACCCCGAATCACTAACAAACTTTTGGAAGCAAGCATGAACATCGCAATATCCGTCATGAACCTGACATGAGAAATTAACAAAACTATGTAGTACGAACTCTCTCATTAAACTGTGCCATATTGTTATTTGACAATAAGAAGTTTATGTAAATAACATTTATTATTAATAATTATTATAAATGGTACAGTCAAATCATTAATTAATAAGACATTTATGTAAATAACATTTATTATTAAGAATTATTATTATAAATGACATTGTCAAATCATTAATTAATAAGATATATACATAGGGGATTGGAGAATGGGACGCTGCTACCTTCCATCAGAACATTTATAAAAATATTGGCCCTCAGATTTCGTAAGATTGTGCATCCCTGCTCTTTTAAAGTATGCCTATTTCTACTTGGATATAAATGTTTTAAAGTAGAATGTTGTACATACAAATTTTAATGTTGTTTTGTTTTGGTAGCTAGAAATAAAGTGTAGAAAGCTAAAGTAACGTACAAAGAAACTATAAAGTAACGTACATAAATTATAAATGTCTGGCAGTATTTACCTTTCCTCCCCAGCAAATTTAAATGCTGTAAAAACGTAGTTATTATTTCTGACATAATTGATAATGATTTTCTTACATTAAACACTGTAAATTTAAACAATAAAGTCTTAAAATACAAACATTGCTATTCACATTATCTCAAAAATAACACATTATGAAGTAATGCTTTATCATAGGTGTTTTTTGTTTTAAAAATTGGTTTGTTAAGTTTGATAATAATTTTATTAAAATATCAAGAAATATTTTTTCTGAATTATATGGAAATTTATAAAAACATGAGACAATGTTCTTAAAGATAATTAGTGCAATAAATTGGAAAGAACATTAAAAATTAAACTTACTTTAAACTTTCCATACAAACTTGTTCATTTCTTTGATCACTCATATGGAGTGCAATTTTTTTTTTATGCTTTATCACGTGATGCATTGATGTGAAAACAAAATTGCTGTGGTTTGGAATTGAATTTTTAACTGCCTTTTTTTAAAAAAAAAATATGCAAAAACACAATTTTTTTACGTTAAAAATACTAACGCATTAACTTGTTAATTTATGAAAATAAAGATTGAACCAAATGCGTCTCTAATTTAATATTGAGATCTCATTTGGAGTAGCAGCATTTTCCTGCTCCTCTCATTGCTGTAACACCAATTTAATGGCTGTATTGTTAGTTTTGACCTCAGGACGTAATTCACTGGATTAGTTAAGGGAGGATGGGTAGTAAAGCATTCAATTCACAATTCAAATAAACAAACATACATTAACGATACGCAATTCCGGTTGCAGAAGAATGCCTTTATTGGAGCCAACACAAGCAGTGAAATGATTTTCGTTTATCGATTGCTTTAATGAGTTCTAGGACAAATAACCGTGATTTGATAAAAAGTAATTACAAAGAAAAACAGTAAATTGCTACAGTTATCTAATAATTAAAGAAACTCTCTATACGTTCAAAACTCTCTGTACATTGTCAAAACACAAAACAAAAAAGCAAGGTCAATACCCGCTTGGTCTCAACAACAATGTCATTGATATGTGATCTTAAAAATTTCTAACAGTACAGATGTATGGCTTTCTCTGTCTCAGTTGCAATAAGAAATACGACAAAATTACGTATTGTTTATTAATATTAAGAAATCAAGTTTAATGTTTATATATTTTAACGTAAAATCAGAAAACAAATGGACATGATCTGCTTTCGCGCGTTCAGCTATCATCGACGGGAATATATGACTGCCGTTTCATCCTTATTATGAATCATGAGTCAGAGTTACCCTCGATGATAAGCTCAGACTGTGCGAAAGCCTTTACATGTCTTTGAATCTGGCAATGGCAGGGACAAGGATTTCAATTCTGTATTTGTTACAATTTATTTTCTGTTGTTTTGTTTAATTGAGGTATCATTCTCGGGTGCGGGGGTGGAATCCATTACCTTCCGCGCAGTCATCGAGGGTAAATCTGGCTGATGAGTCCTATTAAGGATGAAACGTCGTCCCTTCCCGTGGATGCGTGAAAGAATCATGTGCATTTCATTCTGATTTTAGTTTATTATCGACCAAATACGTAAAATAAATTTTGTGAGTTTCTTATTCAAAAAACTTAAACAATCTACTATTAAAAGTATATTTGAAATAGAATAGATAGATAGATTTATAATAAAATAAATAGTTCATAGAAACTGAATGAAACATGGAACTGAAATTCATCGATTCATTTTTTAAGAAAAAAATTAATAAGCTAATTTTATTCGAAGTCACGCATTAAATGCATTTAGAAACATTCTCCAAAACCTAACCAAATTACAGCATCACTCCAAATATTTTGTTGTACCTATTCAAGAGGAACGGATGTAAGTCACGAGTAGAGGTGAATACAGATAGGTGACTACATATGTTAAATGATTAATTCAAATATTAATACCTCAGCTAAGTGAAATAGATTTGTCTTGAAATCTCTGATGTGTGAATTTGAAAAGGAATGTGTTCGTGTCTGTACCAATTGACGATTTTCAACTAAGAAATTATCATCCTGCTAATCAAAAAACCACCGTCGAATATTTCTTCTTCTGCAAGAGAAATGTGTAAAAGGGTTTGAAAATTATTTTGAAGAAGTTTGTTCTTCCTTTGAGTTTCCATCACCGCTGTTCAATCTCCTCTTAAATTAGGTTTCAGCGATGATGTTGACTTCGCAAGCGCCAACTTGCCAGAATTTTTGGGAGAGCCGAGATTAGCAATCAATGAGAAGCGAAGAGAGGGGACGATAAGATTAGTAGCAAAAGAAGGTTGGGATATCGCAATTATAGAGAGAAGCAAATTTTTCGTCTTCAGCAGATGATTTTGACCTTTCCTGAAGCATGCTTGCCTTTTTATATACATATAAATATATAGGCTGTAAACTATTTCTAATAATCTTTAGGAACAGTATTTCTTGACACGCTTTTATTATAATAAAAGAAATATTATATCGAAAAAACGTAGTAACATTACAGATGAACAATAACATAAAGTTTGTTTCGCAGTAAAATAAACTTTAGTTAAGTAGTTGTTAGTTTCATTACCTTAACAGTTAAAAGTGGGATTTATTTAAATGTAAGAGATTTAGGAAAAAAACTTCACCAATGATAAAATATTCTAACTTACATGATTTATAAAGAAAAGGGATCAGTTGTTTTTAAAAGAAGATATTTCTTTATTTAATAATCTATTTATAGAATTTTTGTACTATGGATGTAACAATGTCACTGTTGCGTAGTTTTTAAATAGCTTTGATTTTTCAACTAGGAATGCCCGATATACTTTAAATGTCTTGATGATTCGTGTTTAGAAAAGGATGTTTTAATTTCCACTGAGCTTTCTTACACATAGACCAGAAAGATACCGCAAAATTCTTTTCCGTAAATAAGTCATTATGATTATTATATAATTTTCTTTCTGAATACTATGTAGAGAATTATTTAATTGCTGCTTGTCTGTTTTATATGGTTTACGGTAAAATAGCTGGACGATTTCCATAAAATTTTTGGTATTTTGCTTACTTACGATCCAAAATTAAAACAAAGATACTTTATAACAATAAGAATAAGCCTAAAACCGCATACATTTAAATGATTCACTGAGCTATTTTCGGAATTTTCATACCGGGAACCCAAGACAGACTTGGGTTATATAAGTACCATGCACGTTAAATTTTGCCATTATGTACAAAGATACTTTGGTCCATTCCCTTGATGTCCACACCTCTTACTCATCAAAAATAACTCTTGAAATCCATCAACAAAACCGCTGGGCTGATTTCCAAATACAAAACGTATTTATGGGCCAACGTAAAATATTAGCACGATTATTTTGACTCCTTCCATTATCGAAAATTGATCTTCCCCTCAGGGCTGTCTTAGTTCCAACTATGCCATAGCTAAGGTTATACTTAGTTAAATATATTGCTCGCAAAATTTAGGGGATATTGCGAAATGAGTAAAATACACCCAAAAACCAGAGGCATTTGAGTTTATTTATTAAAGAACACCATCAGAGAAGCAAATGGCACGAAAATGGAAGTTGTCTCAATATGCAAATGTGATGCCGGTTTAAAGAGGCTGGCGCTGCTGGGCTATCTCCACTTTCTGGATCAACAACAAATGGCCGAATCATTGAATGTCACCTGTAAATACTCCTGCAACATGATTTAATCTGAAGCATGGAGTGTCATAGGGCGTCTTGAAGCTTGCCAAACGTAGATGACAGTGGCAGCAGCGGTTGGAACCTCCCAAAGCATGATTAGCAGACTCTGGAATCGCTTCAGAGAAACTGCACAGTACGACGAAGACTAGGACAGGGCCGCCCACGTGCCACCACTGCAAGAGATTATCGCTATTTGACGCTAATAGCACGAAGGAACCGGCCAAGCAATGCGACTGAGCTGCGGGGACAGTTTCTTGCTGCTACTGGACGACGGGTGTGTACGTGCGAAATCGACTCCGTCACGGTGGACTGTTTGCCCGGCGACCAATGGTATGCATTCCGTTAACTGCTGAACATCGCAGAATTAGCAGAAAGTGGGCTGAAATGCATCTTCCTGGGATCCGTGAAGAGTGGCGAGTCAAGGATCCCTTCAGTGACGAGTCAAGATTCAGCCTGCAGCTTGACAATCGTCGTGCTCTGATTTGGCGTGAATGTGGAACAAGGGAGAATCCACGTTTCGTTCAAGAAATACATTCCTTTGGTGGAGTTGGAATCATGGTGTGTGCAGGCATCAGCATTGGTGGTCGTACCGACCTCCATGTTGTTAGAACTGGAACGGTGAATGCTGTAAGATATCGGGATGAAATTCTACAGTCTATAGTGGTACCCTACGCTGGAGCAGTTGGGGCCAACTTTCTTTTTATGGACGAGAATGCACGCCTCCGCCGTGCGCATCTCGTCAACAACATGCTGCAAGAGGCTGGAATCGAGCACATGGACTTCACCTTCTCCACACCTGCACACACCTCTACACCTGAACTGCTTGAGAATTTGATCCTCTCCATGTCTCATCGATGTCAGTATGTTGTAGGAGCCTCGGATGACCGTACATCCTACTAAACAGTCAATGTGCGACACATTTTTCAGGTTTGAATGAAATGTTAACCCCGTCCATGTGTCACTTCCTGTTCAATCCCGATAAATGGATTGTGTACCTCAATTGCATATGCAAACAACTTCGATTTTCGTGTCATTTGCTTCTCTGATGATGTTCTTTAATAAATAAACTCAAATGCCACTGGTTTTTGGGTGTATTATATTCATTTCGTAATATCCCTTAAATTTTTCGAGAAATATATTTGACTAAGTATAAGCTTAGGTATCACATAGTTGTGACTAAGTTCATCTGTGTTTTAAAGAGAAACTGGGGTTGAAATTAAATAGAACAATGAAATATAAGCAAATAGTCGAAAAGAAAATGAGTTGACATTTCTTAAGGAATTTAAATAATTATTCAAGTTCCGTAAAATAGACATTGTTCAGTAATTTAATAGTTCTTTAACTTTAGTTTATTTAGTTTTGAAACGTTCTCTTAAGATTTTTAAGCAATATACTTATCATCGTCGTAACAGATAAAGAAAGAGATGTCATAATCATCGTCGGCGATTCTGGGAAAATAAGACCATTTTTCAGGATATTACTGTCTTTCCAAGAACCAACGCAGAGTAGCAATATTTTTTACTTTGAAGCACATTGAATGTCGTTTGCGACTTTGAAGAGATTTTACAGTACTTCGGAATTTGGCATATGTAAACAACTTTTTAAAAGAAATGGTGTTATCTTATTTTTGAAAAGAAGCCAAGTAAGTATTCTCAATGTCACCCTTTCATAACTTTTGAAAGATTATCGAAATTAGAAAAAAGTAATTCAACCCGTTAAGAAATTACATCTATTTCTTAACCATCGCAATGCAGTAATTAAAAAAAACGATATTAGTGATTAAAAAAATCTTACTATATTTATCAAATTCAAAATTCTGTCTCTACATTTTGAAGTAGTAATACTTTTCCTACACAGTTAGAAGTATTCAAGGTGTATAATATGTTTATTTGCTAATATGCTTTATACAGGGTGTCCCAGAAGGAAAGGTTATTATTTTGGGAGGTGATTGTATATGCCATTTTAAGCAAAAAAGACCATATGAAGTGTCTTATTTCGAATGGTTTCCGAGATAGAGCAATTTTGAAAGTGCAGTTTCAAAATGAATGATAACAAAGAGATACTATGTACTGTTTCTAATATTTATTGGTCAAGTTATACATTTCTTACAGTTTATAATAAAGTTTCAAAAATTCGACAGGCAACATCAATGCATTTCTCAACTCTTGTGAGAATATGACGTGTTGCTTGTCTGAGTTCATCACGACGTTCCTTTATGTGCACAAAAACATTCATTATGTGAGCGAGCAATTTGTCTCGTGAACAACTCAACATCCGTACACTTCATCCAACCCCATAAACACAAATCCAAAGGGAATAGGTCTGGAAATCTTGGCACAGTGCTGTGGAAGAGAAGGAAAACAACGACCAGCAGGCGCAGTGACAATTGAAGCCAAATTTCAATTATCTATGAAACCATTCGGAATAGGATACTCATTCATAGGAACTTTTTTGCTTAAAATGACCTATACTATCACATCACAAAATATTGACCTTTCCTCCTGAGACACCCTGCATATTAGATTTCTATGAAAAACCCCAGGTTCGTATCAAATCGTATGTAATTACTCTAATTCTTATTTAAATTGTAAAATTCAGTAAGACTAATCAATCTTAGAAACCTGAAATTAGTAAGATACATTTAGTTGTGCCAATGTAAGCTCTTTCTGATTCTGTAAGAATTGGAGTCTGCTTAGATAATCCATCTTGAATGTTTAAAAGTCAGTAAGCATTTAAGTTTTCGAACTATGAATATGGTGAATGGAGTAATAACGGAGGATGTCCAAAGTACAAATTGATTAGTTAATGTATTAATTTATTAATATAGTAAGTGGAACTACTTAATAATTATCATTACTCAAAAATCATTTACTTTTACAATGACGAAATTATGGCAAATGAATCTGTAACACAAAGTACTGTTACCTGTGAATAAAATCAGTCGTAGCTCCATTTTCAAACCCAGCACCTTAATCACTGCTTCCTATCTCACTTTCAGAACGTATTACTCCACTATAAATAGGAGAGGGTAGGTAATAAATGGAAGCTTCTGGTGGCATTTCTATCTATTTTAAAAAACGTTAAATAGAATACTAAGAATATATTTAGTATGATCAATTCGATCTTTATTCTGTAAGTTTCTAGCAAATGGAAGAAAACTTGTAAAAATATTTATAAGTAAAATAAATAAATTAAAATTTGAGACCAATGTTCATCTGACACCTCAAGACAAGCCTGTTTCACGCTTATTAGGCGATCATCAGTTCAGGGTAGTCAGAATGAACTTTTGCAGGTCTCATAACGGAGGTGACTTGAAAGTTGAATAGGAAGAGCAGTGGAACCTCCATGAATATAAACTAAAAACATAAAAACACATTAAAAATAAAGAAAAAGAAAATTCATGTGCTGGGCTCTGCCAGCCTCAAATGAATTTCTTACGGCATCAAAATAAAGAAAAAGTGCCTAAAAGATATGTAAACACATTAAAATTTGAGACCAATGTTCATCTGACACCTCAAGACAAACCTGTTTCACGCTTATTAGGCGATCATCAGTTGAGGGTAGTCAGAATGAACTTTTGCAGGTCTCATAACGGAGGTTTATAAGAAATTCATTTGAGGCTGGCAGAGCCCAGCACATGAATTTTCTTTTTCTTTATTTTTAATGTGTTTTTATGTTTTTAGTTTATATTCATGGAGGTACCACTGCTCTTCCTATTAAAATAAATAAAATGTAATGGATTTTTTTTATGTGGATACTCATTGTATCGTTTCACTAAATGAGGAAAAAACTATCTGCGTAGTAATTTTGGAAACTTTAATTTTCCTTTTCGTAATTGAAATTTACTTGAAAGTAAAATTGAAAGCAGTTAACTTAAGAAATGCCCAATGAGTGCTTAAAATAGGGAAAAAGAATAAAACTTTAATTTGATATTTAATATACTCTCATTGACAAAAAAATTGCTCACTACGACGGAAGAGTTGGATTCAAATAAAATTTTATTAGTGTGAGGGTAAGGACAAAGGGCAGGAGTGAATACAGCAACAGGACGATATCCCGCGGATTTACGGTACACAATAACACCTTTATTGCCTCGTTGGGCCACCTCGTATAGTGATACGTACAGGTGATACAGTTGGACATAGAGTGTAATCGATTTCCCCGCAGTTCTTGCAACAAAGCTCCGAACACTGTTATATGGCGACAGTTGGCGTCCCATCTGGCCCCAAACATGCTCGATTGGCGATAAATCAGGCGAACGGGCAGGCCAAGGAAGTGTCGCAACATGACGTTCTCTGGAACTCTAGCTGTGCGGACGAGCCTTATCTTGTTGGAAAATTGCGCCTTGGCGCCCAGCAAGGAAAGGCAGCGCATGGGGTCGCAGGATCTCCTGAAATCTCTGCTAGGCGTCAGGAAATAGTTCTGGCAGAGACAGGGTTTCGTTATGACAAGGAAGCCATTGGATCTGTTCGTGCCTTTTTGACGATTAAACGATTCTCTCTCCTGATGGTTTATTTGGATCGTCCAGAGCCTGTCTACCATGTAGAGGTGCCTTTACGTTTCCATTGGTCTCAACACGATCTGACTGTAAAGTTAGAACGGCCTAAATGGAGAGGAATTCACCGCGCCGCCCAGCCCGGTATGGTCTCTCTCTAACTCCGTGAGTTGTTCATACTGATGTCTAAGGCATCTTCGCTACATGTTGATCGTTCACAGACCTCGTCTGATCACCTTCCAGTGCAGGTGGCTTCCACTGCATGTGTCTTATAAGCCCCACGGTGTGCTATTACACCAAATGCACCAAACTTTATTCATTTGCATATCTACCCTCGCCGTAGCTATTTACTTATTTTCGCGTTTATAGAATGACTTTTTCTTGGTGCGAAAATTTTTTTATCAATGAGTATAATTCTTGAAAGTAATTTATCAAAATGCGAGAATTCAATTTTTATCAAAATGCGAGAATTCAATTTTTATCAATTCTTTGCCAAATTACAAAACTCATTTAGACGATAAGTCTTAATTTTTAGGTTAAGTAATTAGAAATTAATTTTTATAGACATAAAGAAAGCATTGTTTCATTAATATTCTGAGTGCTGCACTGATTTAATCAATATTCTGGTATCTTCTGCAGATTCTCTTATTTTTTAGTGGTTTTGCTTCTATCATTTGAGATACTAAAAACATTAGGAAATTAATCTAGCTTCTATAATATGCAACTGAATGGAACTCTCTATGTCCGGACTGGAATTTGTTGTTCTCAATTTTTAGAATACTTTTATACTGTTTTCCAGAGATATCTACAAGTTACTCTGAAAGTATATGATGTGAGAAGTTGATGAACATATATTATTAAGCTAATGGGAGAAATTTCAGATATTCTTGAAGACTAAATATTTCATATAGTTGATGGCTAAGTCAAAAAGGATATTTCAACTAAGTCAAAAATGCTATATTTAAAAAAAAGTATGCATCACATAAAAAAAAAAAAAACCCGTATATTTTACAAAAATATATAGAAATTGAATATGCGGGACTTTCAGCAAGCGAAAAGTTGGTTTATAATAGATATGAAGAAATCATGCGAAATTAAATTTTCATGTAAAAATACAAAGTCGATAAAGGCTTCCATTTTACTTTTTCCACAAAGTGTGAAACCTTGTACAGTTGTAAAAGGAAGTGTGAGTATTTTTGTTTTGAAAGCAAAGAGATCCAAACTTAGAGATTTGGTTTTTCTTCTTTTGTTTTTCTTTTAAAATGACGAATTTAAATGTAATGTTAATTTAAGAACTAATACTGATAAAGTAGATTTAAAGAATTCTCCAAACTTTTAAACTATTCACAAACAGTTTATTGTTAGTAAATAGTTAATATTGTTTACTGTCAGTAAAACCTGATGATCAATAAATTGTTTTAAAGCTTCCTGTCTTGTGAAAACTGCTTTTTAAAATTTAGAAAATGAAAGAAACAAAATGAAAGAAATATTGAATAATTTGCTTAATTACAATTAAAAAGTTAAAGTATTATTTTTTTAAAGAACTAATAATATTATTAACTTATTATAAAAATAAACATTTAAAATGTAGAGTAATGTAAAAGTTCCAAATGTGCTATAAAATTGCTATAGCATTTTTAAATGATATTCTGCTATAGCATTTTTTTAAAGGTTTTCAAAATATAAATTGAAATATAAATAAGCAGGTTTCGATTATCAAAAACTTTTCGGATTGCAGAAATTAATACATTCTTAAGTTTACGTATTAATATTTGGAATTGTTTAAATTTAAAATACATGTGGTTGTTAAAAAGAAATATTCCCCCAATGTGAGAAAGCTAATATCTTTAATAAGCAAATTGTGAATTATTATTAAATGTTTTAGCATTAAACATCTTTAATAATAAATCCAAATCTCCATTTTTTTTTTTAAATGAGGAAATTTTTTAAATTTATTTTGTATCAAAAAATTTCTAATAAGATTTGGAAATACATATTAGTTATTTAATAAATTTATTTAGGTAAACGATGATTTCCAAATACGTATTTTCCAGTTGCTCCCATGACGTTCCTTTACTGATCCAAACTACGTTAGTGGTGCCAATAAGAAGCACATCCAAGCTTTCAAACGTGCATTCTGGAATTGCAGTGGTGCCGCTTGTTTGACAGATAAAAAATAGTTGCCATGACTTCCGTAGAGATCTAAGTATATTATAAGTATACTTTGGTTTACATATGTAATATAGGTATTTTTTAAGCTTGATCTTTTATTTAAAGATATGTGTCACAAAATTAAGGCAATCTAAACAACACCAACATTGTAGTTAGGTTAATTTTTCTTGGTAAGGATTCAACTTTCTTGTTAGTTTTTAATTTATACTGTCCTTATGTAATGACATACATTTCAATTTATTAATGTGTTTAGTTTTAGCAATGTCAGGTAGATTAATCATTTCTAAACATACTCTGACTTTAATCAGAAGTTTTTTAATTTTTAATCTTTAATTGGATAATCAGAATCCAATTAACGACGCAACAACGAGGGAGCAGAATTAAGAAGTTAGGAAATGTAATTAGAATTGAGGTAATATTACAATAGCGCTCCCTTATTTTAGGAGGATCTTGAGATACAGTTACTTGAAAAACAATGGCTTTATGTTCTGATATATGTCGGTGTTAAGCTGATAAGAATTTTCAGAATTTAGTCTACTTAATACTAAAATCGTTATTTAAAAGACTAGAATATATTTATTAAAAGCGTTAATACTATTGATGAACCAAAATATGAAATTTATGGATAAATTGGTTGATGAATTTCTGTAACATACATAACTTCATCAAAAAAAAATATTAGAAGTCGTGAAGACTGATAGACAGACACAAGGAAGTAATAACTACTTTTGCAAGTAGATTTTGACAAAACAGCTAAAAATATTGATTGGAGGTAACTTGGTGATATTTTGGCACAGATTCAAGCTAGAACAGTAATAACAGAACAAATCTGTAGCTGAGCGAGGACACGCGTGAAGAAAGGTCTCCACCTTCAGCTGTTGGGTTGTTGCATCGTTTGCAACTTCGTTAACCCCAGTCATTTTGTTATCGTACGCGAACGCATCGTAGGTTTCGCTATCACAGGTCTTCAACTGGGTTCAGTTAAAGCTTGATTAACTTACACTCGACCAATCAATTCATCCGGTGTTAATGCACATCTTAAACAAATCAGAGTCCCTGTGTCTTAAGTCAATTTCAGATATTTCTGTGTTTTTTATTTCTCAATTAATTTCATCAGACTCACTAAATTTTTAATACAATAACAAGAAGTCGTAATTAAAATATATAATTTAAAAGTAGATTTTCAGCAAAGTTATAGCCAACAGTCCAAAATCGATTCAAATAGAAAAAGCTATAAGAATGCATTTATTCTTTGCAAATATTTGTCTACTATTTAAAAAACTGCAGAATATAATTTTTTGTAAGAAAATAATTCTTAAGTTTCATGATATCACTTCATACGATTATCTTTCGTGAATAAAACAGAAGTTCTCATTTTTTCTATTTAGATTTATAAGAAATTCAATTAAGAAAAAATAATACGAGTAAATCAATTCTTTAATTTAAATATTGTTATAATGGTTAAAAAACGAAATTAAATGGATATCATGTGCATCCAAATATTAGAATAGATTGTAGACTTTTTTTTTGTAATTATCACAATAAAACTGGACCCCTTAAGGTTTTGAAATTAAGTTAGATATTCTTTGCTTTTCTCACTAATGAAAAATAAAGAATAAAAAAAAAAATCAAGAACCTAAAGTTAAAATATAAACTTACTTTTAAGTATTATTTTTACTATTAGAATTTGTTTGTGGATATTATATGAAATCAAGCATTTAAGAAATAATTAATAACAACTGAATAAAAATTCAAAATCATAACCTTTATGATGTAATTTAACGTTTTAATACTTTTATTAAACTAATACGGATGAGGTTGAAATTCAAATGACATTTAGTTACCTATGTTAAACTTTTAAATAATTTCTACGTTAAGTAGTACAGAAATTTCAGATTTCTTTTTCATGCTGTCTTTTTAATTAAATATTTTCTTAAGTTGGTAACACAGCTTATAAAATAGAGAAGGCTTTCTCTTTGGTTGGGCGAAGACATTGCTTCGTTCGAACCGTTAACCTTGACACTGCATTGCGGAACCATATCTGGTGCGTTATGGCCCACTTTCAACTTGGCGTCTCTTTCCTTTAAAGTTTGAAGGGAAACCATCTGCTCTTGTAATGAACTTCTTCACTTTTATTAAAGATTCCTAAGAAGACTTTCGGAAAGAACATCAATTCTGTCTGTAGCAAAAGATAAGAACTATTAAAATGGAATTGTAAGATAGAATTTAGGATATTGAAACCAAAAACAGGAAAAGTTTGAATTTTCATTACAAATTCTTCATTCAAATTAATGCAACTGGATTAAATACTTTCTAACATAAGATAGGCATGTAAATAGTTTCCGATTCTCTATTTTTTCTTTTTAATGATTCTCCGTCCATGAATACTTAAATTATTATGATTTTCAGATATTTTTCTGAACCTAATGTATGATCTCCCGTTCATATCTCAGATAAGATGTGAATGGAAGATTACAAGAATCTTCAAGAATATTTTTTCTTTCAAATAGCTGTAAAGATATCAACTGACTAAATCCTAAAACCAACTTTAGTAGAACATCTTTTAATTTACATTTTTAGGGATTTTATTTTAATATTTCTTTCTTTACTTGTAATTGCTATTGATTCCAACTCTTCCAACTATGCTACCAGGAGTTTCAGTGGTAAGCGCTTGTCTAGATCGCAAGATAGTAATTGGGATTTTTCACCTTATTTCTTCTCCATTTCTTTCTGGTTATTTCTTCAGTCACAAGATTCAGACAACTCTTTGTAACCAGCACCAGTTTCTTTCCTCGAGTTTAAAGCTAGCGATCATCGGAGTGGCCCTTCTACTTCCACTTTGTTCACTTTACTCATCCAGTTTACCAGTACAGCTGTAGTGCTTAAACCTTTGTTGTCATGATGGTAACTATTAGCTTAACTATTAGGTCAGAATTCAGCATATTAGCAGCTACCCAAGAACTGGTAACACTGTAGTATTGTAAGTGATTAAATTACAAAAAAAAAACTAAAATGCATACTTCGTTCAATAAGTAAACGTTAGTTGGATTCCATTCTCTACGATGATTCCATGATGATGAACAAGAAAAAATTTGATTATCATGAAAATAGGAGACATTACAAATGGCATGCTTATATATATATCATTTATCTGCAATCTTGAGATCTTAGCGGTATTGCAATTGCATAATTCTTTATCAGCCTTTAAATAAAAATACAATCATATTAAAATATTTATCATGTGTGAAATAAGATAGTTAAGTTAATAAAATACCAACACACAATTATAAGATAAAAAGTAAGTTTACAAAATGTTAAAAATACTTATTGTCCTCAAAATGAATGATGGCCGCCCTGTTTTTGTGAGATCTGCGCATATATCATCGATTACTCTGGTCAGGCACTTCCGTATGAGTTTATCACAGGACGTCGCCATTACGGCAAAGGCTTGTTACTTTGCAAAACAGCATTCTATTTATAAATAATATATATTTATTTATTTATATAAATACTTATTGTTAGCAACTGGTATTGAAATAACGGTAAATAGTCGAGAGAAGTATTAATTTGGCGTTATCAACATGTCTTTCTGAGTGAAAAGAGACGACGGGCGTCCATTGTGATAGGAAAACATAATTGATCAGCTACCGGAAGGGCTGCGCAGTTCAAACTTCCGCCTGTCATGTTTTGAGGACAATAGAATGGAGCTTTCGGGCTACTGTGCAACAGCTACTCATCAGCACTGTGGAGTTAATGAGAAGCTGCTGCATAGGAGTCCCATGCTAAGTATTTTTAACGTTTTGTAAACTTAATTTGCATCTTATAATTGCTTGTTGGTATTTTATTAACTTAAAAATGCAATATTTACAGGGTATTGGGAGTTGATAATTAAGGCCAAATTGATATAAATTAAGCGAAACATAAATACCGTTTAATAAACAAAACTGAATGATGTAAACTATTCCATTAGTTATCGAATTCTCTAAGTTTTCTCCTTAGTATCAATAAATAAAAAAATAAATGCAAAAAATGAGTTTTATTTAAAACTTCTCAAAAAACACATTTGATTTTCGTCTTTAAGTTCATCATTCAGTTTGGATTCTACAACAAAATACAAAGTTTCAAAGAATCTTCGGAATTATCGCTGAATAATTGAACTGATGTAACGAAACCGATGAATAAAAGGTCACTCATTGCAAAAATTTTAGGAATGAAATTATAATTATATATTAACTGCACCATATGAATATCATATTTTAAATTCTTGAATAACAAAAGCAAGGGGGAGATTTATTATGGTAATTACAAAGAAACAGCGGCAGACTGAAATTAAATGTTGTAGGTGCTAAGCTTTAAGAAGAGTAAATAATAGTTGGACAAACAGCAAAAAAACAAAAACAAAAAAAACTAAACAAATGAAACTCAACAGAATAATACGGGGATTTGGAAACAAGTGAATGGTAAATTAAATAAACAGAAATTGAAAAACATTTCCCTTTACCTTTATTCATTACAATCGATTTGTTTTTTACTTTCTCGAATTCTGGTAATTAAAAAAAAATTAAAATCCATAATATCTAATGCAAATTTTTATCTTTAATTATTATCTAGAATATGGGCAAAGGATCTATCTTCTATCTTAATTTCTGTACTACAAGTACTCTTTTAACAGAATATAATTATGTGTGTCTTAACGTAGCAATAATAGTAGCTTTAAAACATTTTTCTTGCTATAAATATAATTCTTTCCATTCTGATAATCGTTTCAAATTCAGATTTTTAAATCATCCCACGACAACCTTGAATCATAAATTTTAACAGGAATTAAATTAACGATTTCAAATTAGACATTGAATAAAATTAGCATTAGTGAAAGCTGAAAGAGTTGTAATCTTTATGTTAAATTAGTTTAAATTAAGATTAAGTTAAATAGAATAAAAAAAAATCTCTGAATTTCTGTTTGAATAGAATTAGAAAAGCTGTCAAAAAGTCAAAACTGCAAAGTCAATACTTGTAACAATACTTGTTACAGTAAAAAAAATTGTAAGTATATTGTTACAAGTCTTAAAAAGTAGATAAAATTCTATTCGACATTAAGGACAATGTAGAATGCTTCCTACCCACTAGCACTAGGAAGCAAGGGCCTATTGTACAAGCTCGAAAATTAACAATTGGTCTTAGACAGTGCAAGGAGAAAAAAGAGGAGAAGAAGACAATGACAAAAAAGAAAGAAAACATCCATTTTATTTACCTATTTACCTGGTAAATTAGTAAATGAATAAACTTGCATTTTTATTCATTGTTTTGCATAAAAATTAGTTAGATTAACAAGATCAGAAAAGTTCTTATATTTAAAAGAAATACTTTTTATGCTTTGTCAATCTAATTTGCTTTAAGAATTACTTTTAAATGATTTGAAATCTTTTTTGCCATTGTCTTCTTGAAAAATGGTTTTTTGCAAAAATTTGAGATGTTACTTTTAGAGGTAAAAAAAAAAAAAAAAATTTGTTTAAAAATTTGTGAATTACATGTCTTAAGTTATGTTCTGTCATTTGATATTGTATTTTGTCTTATATGAATGATAGTATATAAGTAATTGTAAAAAAAAACTACGCTATTATTTTAATGAACTCTTGCAATTAAGTGAATATTGTTCAAAGAAGTTGAAACATTATTAAAAAAGTTTTTGAAACATTTTATATCTGATCGTTTATGAATGTAATTTTTCAAGATTTGACATCGTCACTCGACATCGACATAGGTTTAGTGAGACGTTAACATTTGAACTTTTAATGATTTAAAAGTTTGCTACATTTCATACACATTGATTAGTTAGCTGAAGTTTCATTTCCTTGAATATTTCAGAAGACACTAAGTTGCAGAATAGTTTATATTGCAAAAAGTAAAAAAACACAAACAAACAAGTGAGCCATGACAGAACCATTACTTCTCCAATAACAAGAAAATGGGCTGTGATTATCATCTACTTAAACTTGCCAGTTTCATCTTAATAAATTTAAAGCAAAATTCAGTTTAAATCACTCCAACTTATTTAAGAAATATAAGATGTGAATATGAGGATAATTAGACTAATTCCTGATTGACAAAAAAAAAAGATATTTCCAGAGAATATAATTATATTGTAAGCTTCTGCTGAAAATTCAAATATTTATCCAAATATTTTTGTTCTTGTTTTTTATTTTCTTGATTTTAGTCTTTGAGGGATCACTGTTTCCATCATATAAGCTTCTGCTGAATATTAAAATTTATCTAGATAGAAGAGACTTGACCGAAGATGGAAAGAGCTGAGCTTTCAATATAATAATTAAAAAAAGCACTTACGGATTTCTAAAAACAACTAATTTGGTTATTATTAGTGTCTTTCTGGAGTAATAAAAAGCAGAACTATATAGGAGAATATAAAAAAGTCCAAGCTATTGGATTTTGTTTTAGTGTAATTTGTAAAGAAATATATAAATAAATTTTATCGTAAATAGATTTTAATTTTTAATAAAAAAACGGTTTTTCTTGGAAATACCTTTTTGGGGTTAATACTCGTGAAATAACTAACAAGAATCGATTTTTTAAACATAACTTTTTCTATAAGTTTAACAACATATAAGAAAATAATAGGGTAAGAAAACGCTACTGAAAGCTGCAAAAGATTTTTGATTTTTATTTCGAATATTTGCAGTCAGTGAAATAATGCAGTTCGTGTTGTGGGAGGTTTTTGAACAATCGACCAGCAAACAGAGCTACCCTTGCAGAATGGGCTCTTCTGCTTTTACAGGCCAATAAAATAAAATTACAGGGGTTTATGAATGGCCGATATCTTCCTCAGAGGCAGAAGAAGGGGGCTGCTGACAATTGGAGAAGGGAAGATGCAAATGGATTACCATAATGGAAACTCAAGGATTTTTACTCCGTTGCTTTCAAAAGATTTTGCTCTTTTTCTTCTTGAATAAGACAAATATCCACTTAGTAATCTCAACTAATGCGAAAACCAATAGTCAGGTTATGCTGACTGAATTCGAACAATAATTCTTTCCGCTTCTTGAATTCAATTAGAAACTCGATTTTTAATGTGTACATCTTTTAAAAGAAACAAAAAAGCTATTTGTATTTCAAAGTTTAACAATAAAATGTATTCATAATAAAAGATAACACACAGATATTGAGTTTAATGGTTTTAATAAATTGAAATTGTAAATTCTCGGATCCTTCCTGAAAAAACCCCCCTCAAATCCACAATTTTTGCTTGTTTTAAAACCATAAACGAATTTTATACTCATATTCCTTTTCTTACGTAAATCAGATACGAAAAGAGCCGAGTATAAGATTTACGATTATATTTACTATTTCCGTTACTATTTTCAAGGTAAAATATTAAAATACTCAATTTAAAAGTATTTAACGTGTCAAGCACAATTATTTTAGTGTAATAAAACTCGCAAACACACATTCAATTAAAATATAATATACAATGGAACCCTGCCATTCGTCCGCTTCTCTATTCGTACAACTCGTTATTCGCACAACTTTTTCAAGTAAAATTGAACTCGCCATTCGTACGCTTGCTCGCGATTCGGACAGCGTGACCTTGTTACTGGCCGCTCCACGCGGTCGCTTCAGTTCAGTATCGTGCTAGCTTCTGTACGCTATGCATCATCTACGTAAGCTTCGTGAAACTTTGTGATATTTTATTGTTATTTTTTGTTATTTTTATTAAAAATAGTGCAGCCATGGGTCTAAAAAAGATTACTGATTCAACTAAGCCTAAAAGGAAAGCAGTGAGAACGACAATTGAATTGAAAAAAAGAAATCGTTGCGAAGTTTGAAAGTGGAACTCGTGTCTCTGACCTGGCAACTCAGTATGGCATGTCGAAATCAACCATATCATCTATACTGAAAAAGAAAATAATAATAATAGAGGCCTATATATTTATTGTTTTCATAGTTTTTATGTATTTTAGGCTTCAAATATTTTTACAAAGGTTTATATAAGCATTCATCTGTGGGTCTGGAACGGATTAATCCAATTTACATTATATCTTATGTGAAAAAATGATTCGCCATTCGTACAAATCGCCATTCGAACTGCCTCCTGGAACGGATTGTGTACGAATAGCGAGGTTCCACTGTAAATAAAATGTATTATAAAATATTGAGTTAAAAATATAAACATACGTTACATTAAACAGGAGCTTTCGAGCCCTTTTCACAGGAAGCTCTTCGTCAACTTAATATTACAAAAGATAAATTTTTGTAATGTTAAGTTGACTGTGAGTCTTCGAAAAGGGTTCGAAAGCTCCCGTTTAGGTCAATGTATATTTTATATGTTTAATACAATAATTTTAATTGATTATGTGCTTGCAAGTTTTAGTACACTAAAATACTTAATTGAATGCTAAGTTACATTTATCATATGACTGATTACTTTTGTTTAATTGAATGATCAATTCATTTCTTGAAGTCTGTATTCTAAAGTTTAATATAAAGCTAATATCATGAAGTTTTCAGCTTGTGGTTAAATTCTCCGTGAGTTTGAAGCCTGAGACTGAAAAGAATTTTTCTCGAAAGGTTCGTAAATTACAATATTTCAACACAACGAAATTTTGATTCTAAATTCATGTCATTTTGATATGAAAGAAAATAAATACATTTCTAATTTTCAACTGAAAATCTCACTTTTTTTCTTCTTAAATTTTTTTTTGAGTTTTCTCTTTATGTTATAATCTACTTTAGCGATTCCCAACCAAACCAACTTGGGTGAAATAAATAATCATAAGTAATAAGAGAAACTTGAAAACAATCTTTTGCAAATAAATTTTCTAGTACAATAATTTACTAATGTTTTTCAATTATAATAATAAAAGATTTTTTTCTGGCTTTTTCAAATGTTTTCAGAGATAGATTCTTCAGAATATTTAATTTTTTTTTTGAAGGGAAGTAGTTGTGAATCGCTGATCTATTTAATGCTATTATAAATTAGCCAAGTTGCAAATTAGCCAACTATAATCCATTCTAAGCATCACAGGGTGAGAACAACTATAATCCATTCTAGTTTGAGAATTGTCCGTAAATATCTGCGAAAAGTTTTTACAGATCAGAAATAATTTCAAAATAATTCCCAAGTTCACTCGTGATCACTGTGGGGAAGCAAAATACCATAGGTGTAACATTAACGAATTGTATCTTTCATCATAAAAATATAACAGAATCGTACTTACTTTCTCTTGGTATTTTAAAGGAATGAATATCAATGTGGCAGAAACCAATTTTAATAATAATTCATGATCCAAGTTGTCAAGTTCTTGCTTTTAAAAGTTACTTATAGTTTACCAAACTAAATCAAATTACGAAATAAAATCCATCCAAAAATTGATGAATAAAAATTAAATAAATTCTTGTTATTTTACCCTAAATTGGGTAGAATACTTCTGTCGGTTATCCAGGAGACCGTAAAGTGATAGACAGGATTCAACCCTCCTTTAAGGCAGAGAAACAAATATAAACTAAGCTGCTTTCTAGTTTTAGGTAAAACTAAATAATTGCTCAAGCACTTTTTTGCCAGTTTTTGTAACTATGCTTTAGTAACTATCTGGTCCAAACAAACTTTCTCAAAGTATGGGAGACAACTCAAATTCTAACGACGAGATACTTTTCTTCATATGTTCTATATTTTCAATGTAAGGTAGGAGCAGGAATCCCAGTAGCGATAGCATAATGCCCCACGGCTTCTATACAGAGCGAATGTTAAAATCTCGGATACTTCAAAACCCCCACGAAAAAAAATAGAAGCTCTCCTTAGATTTGGGAGATGGCATTATAATAAAAATATACAAATCATTGTAAGATTTCTTTCAAGAAGAGAAAAGGAAAATTGGCTTCATATAACAAATTAGTATAATAATACTAGTTGAAGTTAATTTAAAAAATGAAGAAATAAATTTTTCTATGTACCAGATTTAATAAACTTATAAATAAAGATCAAATTCTGGAGGAAACCTGTAACTTGAGAATCACACAAGCTAGAAACGAGTTGTCACAGCTGTGAGCTAGTCTTGGCAAAACGAGGTATAGATTATGTCGTTTCTGAGATACGAATTTCTCGCGACGGACGGACAAACAGAGCTATATAACGATATAAACATAGCAGGCTTCTCCTGCTATGAGCTATGCTCGCTATAGAAGTCTAAAAATCAAGCTTATGTTAAACACTTTAGGCAAAACAAAAAATCGTTAATCACTCATTAGTTTGACTTTCCAAAAGAAAATTGAAAGTTGTTTAAAGACAAAATTTTAATAATAAGCAACTCTCTACAGTTTGTAAACTTAGAGCAGTATTTCACATTTAGCTTATCAACACTTTCTTCTACTTTTTAAGTGACATTTTGTTCTACTTTTAATTTTCTTGAAAGCTTAGCTATTAATATAAAATTACAGTCCCTTTTATTGTTTTATTTGCTATTTCGTTGTCCCTTAAGATTATTTTTTATTTAAGTTGTTATTTATTATTGATTACGTGAACTCATAGTTAACAGAAGCTATTCGAAGAGGTTATTCAGGAAGTTCAAAACGATTTCATTTGCTTTCCAGATAGAGAGCTCTGCGCAGATAAGCAAAGGGAATAATAGATATAGAAGTTAACAACAGGAGATAATTAGTTCATTACAGCAATGCATTACTGGAGATAACGCTAATCAACCTGGCTAATGTTCAAAATGTCAACCCTCAGTTGCAAAGTAACTTTAGAACACCTTTAGCACAGAAGTCCTTTCAAATTAACAGCCAAAACTTATCAAACTAAATTTCTTCTGGGGAAAATATATAAATTGTAATGACAGATAGTATTGTTACGGGATAGTAATTTCCAGATACATTGCATAAACTGTGGGAGTTCTCCGAAATAGAAAAATGGTGACAAAATTCCCTTGTATATTGGATATATATTTTATTTGATTAGAGGACCACACACACCGTATCAGAAACAGAAAAAAAAACTTTTTAAACTTAAACATATTACCAGTTTCGAGGGATTAACATTCATCATCAGATAATCTGATGGTTATCTGATGATGAGGGTTAATCCCTCGAAACTGATAATATGTTTAAGTTTATAAAATTTTTCTGTTTCTGATATGGTTTGTTTGATCCTCTAATCAATTTGTAATACACACGATGAATAATAATAAATATTTTATTTGTTTTAGATTATTTTAAAGAAATGTAATAATTTTTGAAATCCTAAGTGATATGCTTTAAGAAAAGATGAAGCCTATTTACTTAGCAAGACTTCGTTACCTAATATTAATTCTGTAGCCTATCAAGATATTTTAAAAAATATTTAAAATAATGAGACTTAAAAGGCATTTATGATTCTAAGGTGATTAATGAAATGGATAATGCTAATAGACTAATTTTATTTTAATTGTATGATTTATCTGCTTTTAGTTGACGGTAACAATTTGATTATACCGAAATTTTGAATAATTAATTATTTGTAATAGAAGTACGATCACTAAAAGAAAAGCTCGAATGTTGCCGATTTCAAGAAAGACTGGTGGTATTGGACAAATAGATCTAAATGGTAGAGATTTTATAATACAGTTTTGTAAATTATTTTACCAAGCTATATACTCAAGAGTTGTATAACACGTATAAAAAGCGTAATTTGCATTTGATGTAGCTCGAGAAATCATCTTAACTTGTAAAAGGAGATTACAATTTTAGTACTACTAACTCATAAAAGATACATTATATTAGATTAATGAATGATATTTGTAGAATGAAACAGGTTAGAAAATACGTATTATTAATATGATAAGAAACTAAAACCTTTCTTTACAGAACAAGTCAGTGCAAATTCTAACAAAAGAATAATAATAAGGAATTGACTAATTGAAAAGCACTAATACAAACCACAGTGAAAAACAAGTTTAGACCGAATGACTAAATTCTCGTTTACATAGTTACTTGGCTACTCAACAGATTCATGTTGTCCTAGATTTCCTTTCTGTTTTCCATAATATCTATTTAGCATTTATTAAATGCTTATTAATATGACGAACAGCCAAGAAAATATAGCTACTGTGATGAAACATTATTTTAAAACTAATAAAGGTAAATTCATAAATCACAAATCAGGTCTGAAATCAGTTATAATACATATGAATTGTTGAAATTTTGATATGTGCAAATGCTCTCTTGCGAAATTCGACTTTTTTATTTTTTTAAAATGTTTTCTTTTTAAATTGAAATGCTATACATTTAATGATTTAAATTCAAACAACTATGTTCAATTGTCATTTTCGTTGTCCAATCAAAATCATTATAAATGACCTTTCATAAGGTCGTACTGGACTATAAACTAAACTTTTCCTCAACATCTGTAGGAGTGCAAGTTTTCTCACGGCATGTCGACAAAATTGCGTACATTGAGCTGTCTCTTTCCACTTTAATTTATGATCAGCTCAGGCTTGGTAATTTATTTTGTCACAGCTTTTCTTTAACAAGCAGCTTGCGACTGTCTGTGGAACAGGTGACTTCATCCTTTATATCTTTATTACTAAATCTCGACCTAGGAGCTTTATAATCATCAGAATGGTGTTACGAATTATTGGTCAGAAGAGACATCATAAAGAAATCATGTGGGAAATTAAGCAGACCGCCCACACTTTGTTAGGGAAATGGTTGATCATTGCATCGCATGGATATCTTGAGGGCGAAGGTTGCTAATTGGGGAAAAGCGACCATAATTTCGTCATGAATTCTTACTCAATGACGCACCTTGGGGAATACAACATAGAAGCTTAGGGAATCACTAAACAACTGGCCATTGGAGCCATTAGTCTCTTAGGAGAAGTCAGTATTGATCAGCTTGATTATGTCTCGCTTGAACGATAAGACAATGCCAAAATTTGACTCTAACATTGGATTGATATTTTCATATCTTATGAAACTATTATATAATATTACAGCGTGTTTTTTGTGGATTAGCCTTCCGTTAGAAATGATACACGCTTTTTCTTCTAAATTTATATTATTGAAGTAAAAGTTAGAAAGATTATGAACTGAGAAGGAGAGGTATCAACTCTGGACAATAGATTCCTGACTCGTTCAAGAACTTTTTATTTTCAAATGAATATCTCTACATTGCAAAAGAAGAAATACCCATTCACATTTAAGTCAGGCTACTGGTCTTTGCTAGTCAAGCCAATACTAAACACTGAAGAAGAAGAAACATCTAAGCTCTACACCGAATCAGACGAAGCAGTCTCATGGCATGCCATTGCAATTAAGGCAATTAAAATTTTAATACGTTATTACTAATGAACATTACGAAATTGAATTAACAATGTAAATAGCAAAAAACAGACTTTGATCAGTGATACTTTCCAACCAATTAAAAAGTAATTAGAAAAGTGCAAATACGCAAATGTAGCTATTTGAGGATTTTTTTTTAATGATTCGTAATTTGTTCTTAATACATATAATAATTCAACTACTTAAATTACTACACAATATTTTTTAGTTTGCTGTACATAAGCCCAATGTAAATACATGGGACCTTTCTACCAGCAGACTACAAAGAAAATGGATATCATTCCTCTTGCCTTTACCATTTCATTATTTTAAGGTGGATACAGCGATCAAAGACAAAAATTGAATAAATATATTTGAAAAATAAACTCTGGATTTCTACTGATAATCATATATTCGTAATAAAAGAAACAAAACACAATCGATAAACAGATCTAGTATTCAAGTCATGTAAGTATTAGTAAACTCTTGGAGACAGTAAGTCAAATAACAGCATTGGGATTCACATAAGCTCACAGAACACGACGTTTGCACCGAGCGAAATCCAATCAATGGTTTTGGAAAAATGGATGGAGATATCTTGAATACTGAGAAGAGATCGTAGGAAGTCGGTTATTTTTAAAGAAACACGAATTTTCTGGGTAAAGAAAAAAAATATTTCTAATTGATAATATTTGTATTATGATTATAAATATGATTGTATAATCATTTAAAACATTTTTGATTTAACTTTGACATATGAAGAATTTTGGTATTTTTATCACGAGTTTACTAATAATAAAATAAAAAGGAAATGATGTCTAAAATGAATTAAAATTTTTCAAATGTAGGTTTTAACAGTTTTTGCAGAAAGACGTATTTTCATGGTTTCCTTATAAATACACAACTTACTGGAAACAAACAAAACACATTTTAGTTTAATTTGTTACCTTTAGAGAAACATAACATCAGTTAAATACCTTTTAAAATAGAAATTTGCAAAAAATATTCAGAATGAAAACAAAATCAATTTTATTATTATTGGATACTAATAATTATTCAAAATACTCTCAGCCATCAACGTTTTGAGAACGACACTACGGTAAACATACTTTTGACAAAAATAACAAAACAAGTATTTCAAGTGATTTTTCAAAAGCATAGATGACGTATTTGGTTCCAATCACCCAAAAATTTGATGTATCAGATCAATTTTCTTAGGATTAAGGATTAGGATTAGGAATTAAGTTTCCTAACAGGATTATTTACTTGAGTGATTTTAATAAAATGATACATTTAGAAAACATTGATGATATTATCTACATTGGATATTATCTATTCATTTTTCTCACTCTTCATTTTTATGAGAGTACAACATAACATTCGAAACTACATTAGCATCGAAACAGTGAAGATCTATTAATAGAACACTGAATTTTTTGCGTAAAAATTGAGAATTATTTGATGTTCACGTTTTTTAGATCATATCTGTATCAAGTTTATCTGGGAATTTTGAAATGCGTGAGCATAAATAAATTCATTTCTAATTTCTAGCAATAATTTCCAATTCTCTACATCACTCAATACTTTATGAAGAGATTAATGGAATTCGAATGTCAATACAATTTTGATATGAAATCTACCAATTCATCCATGCTCCAATCGATACAAAATCATATTTTACATTATTTTAGAATTCCTGAATTTCTTCTAATTACTTAGATGAAAGCTCTCAAATAACTTTAATGTTATGTATTAATCAGTCAGTTAATGCTGAAATAATGTTTTTTCTACAGATGCAAATTCAACAAATGCAGATAAATGTTCACTAGAGATTATTTGATGGATTCAAAGTGAATTGACAAAAATACATAATCGTATTTATAGTTTGAGAATGGGTCACCATAGCACTAATATAATTATTACAAATTATAATAATAATTCAAGTAAATTAAAAAAGGCAAATGAATTTACAGTAAATGATGATAGGTCATCCTAATTATATTTTTATAAAATAAATCATAAAATTCTATTTTTAAAACGGTCTGTTTGAGAAATTTATGCAAAGGTGAAATTACAACGAGTGTGATTTTTTAATTAGGAAAGTTTCTAATATTTGGTCATTATTTTTCAAAAAGACTTTTAATTTTTTACTTTATGATTTTTTTTCCATAAAATCGGTTTTGGTAAATTCTGAGTATTGTTCCAGGGAAACTATGGAAGAAATTATGGTTTATCTTAAAAATTCAAAAAAAGCGAATAAAGAAACAAGAATATCTCTAGTAATCTTGTGCAACTCTAATGCTAGTTGTTTCCTTTTGTAACAAAAATTATCACCCATGATCTCTCATTCAGAATTTGCTTATAAAATTTTTGTTAAACTATAATAATGAAATAATTATTTACACTTGCAATAAGAATTATTGTCAATTCTTGCTGTATTTATCATATGCAATCACTTATTCCATCTTAACCTGGCATTTCGTTACTGGTTTCGTAAAGTATTCACTGATAACCCAGCCTTATAGAAAATTGAAGTTCAATTATTCGAATAACAGAAACTAAACGTAAAACTGATAGTAACTGTTTGAACACATTAATAACTGTTAATTTGCACCTTGATGAAATGTATATATAAAGTCTTGAGATCTTGCTACATGCCAAACTTACATATTTGTATCAATCCTGTAGGAGCCCAGTTATCCAATGGCTAGTAAAGTCCTCTATACACATAGATTCAGAAAGACAAAACGAATTTGAAAGGTTTTGTACTTATTGCATTTGAAAGGAAGGAATTTCAAGGAATTCTGACTGCATCTACTGACTGGTTGAAAAGCTGTTTTTTTGCTTTTTATCTTTTAGAGATTTTACTGAAAAGCGAATGTTTCTGTGCTACTTTGCAACAGGAAGAAGTTAAATGAGCCGATTATTGGTATTATTAGAGAATATAAAAAGTCTTTGCATATCCAAATTCAGGGTCCATTTTCAGCATGAGCTTTTGTGAATGTAATGTGGGTTTTCATTTGGCAAGGTTCCATTTGGAAGCCGATTCTAACGATGCATCCATCATCTGCTCTTTATCATATTATTCATTAATCGAGGTGTTTTCTGTATGAGAGGATTACATTTTTAATGCTTAAAGAGGGTGATCGTAAAAATTGGTATTAGAGAAGTCTCCCTGTTTCCGTTCCGGGTTAATGGCACTTTCCGAAATTATGAAAAATTGATCGCAGAAAACGATGCAAATTCTTATTTGCGAAAAACCGCAAAATAAATCTGAAATGAGAATGTG
>JAFIDM010014012.1:22654374-22682002 GCA_023159025.1 Thereuonema tuberculata
TATTAACCGTCATCAGTCGGATTCACCCATTATCTGCAGCTCAGTGAGATTAAAGGAAATATGAATAAAAGTCAAGTAGACTTAACAACGGCCCTTTAAAAAACATTAAAAAAACTTTAAAATAAAAAACGGCAATTAAATTAATCTCCTCTAACTAATTTCTAGTTTATAAAACTGTAAGACTGTAAGTTTATGTAACTGTAAGAAAGTTAATAAACCGGAAACAGGATGTCTTCGATTTCCCCGTATCAAAAATTCAAAAAGTAGCTCAGTGATTTTTATTTGTGAGCGTTTTTACTTTCTGTTATGTCTTACCACGTACATTAAAATTCCATTATGTGTATGTCTTTATAGTTAAATCCTTTACAAGCTACAAACTGATTTTAGGGGATTAACTAATTGCCCTTTTAATTTTTAATATGTTGCTTACATGAAGGGCCGTTATGTTGTCTATTTGTCTTTTGTTCATGTTTCTTTTAATCTCTCTCAGCTGTAGATACTGGGTGAATCCAACTGATGAAGGTTTATAAATCGGAAACAGACTGTTTTGGATTTCCGGTATCAAAAAATTCAAAACCCAGCTCAGTGATTGTTATTTGTGTACGTTTTTAATCCCTCTGTTATGTCTTATTATGCACGTAAAAATTCCATTAAGAATCTTTCTTATTAAACCTTCCACTAAATTTTAAGCTTTCTAAGTTAAGCAATTTTTGAATTAGTTGGATTAGAGAAAGACTGACGGCAAAACGAACCCACATAAAACTTCATTTAAAACTGCTTTTTTTAAAATTCATTTTCCTCATGATGCATCAGGGAAAAAAAATGCAAATTGTAGGTCAATTTCTAATGTTAAAAATATGTATCTCCACTGAATTTTACAGGAAATTTTTAAGGATTTACGAAGGTGTGCACCAAGCTTACATTACAAACTTACATTACCATACAGGGGTTGTTCAAATCTCTTCTTAACCTAAATTTTCTGTGGACCAACCTTCATCAGTCGCTAAATCGCTGCCAAATCATCAAACTTTAACAGCCCAAATTTCTTCTGTTAAATCATTTTTAAATTAGAAACTCCCATCAGCGTTTTCACCGTTATCAAGATGGCTGACATCGACTCCGATTGAAATCGATTTCTGTGATTTGACGATGAATGTATTTATTCTACTAAAAATCCTGAAAAATAATGTTAATGATGACTAATTCCTTTGAAGGTTTTAGGATCGTCACGGAAAAAATTCGACCCACATGTTTTATTTCCGCCTCCATGGAAGCTACCATTTTGAAAGTACTTGGGAATGCGGAAAGTGTTCCGGAAATGATGTCAAATGTTATTAAAAGCCTACTTTTAGAAATAGGACTCGCTATCAATGACTCATCAGTTAAGTTTTGTGTAATTGTGTTTGGTATACACCAATTTTTATCTGAAGGTCGATTCTGAAGATCGATTACAATTAGCGGCTCGTCAAATGACAACCCTCATAGGTAGTTGGTGCAAGCCGTCCTTAAAATGTTACCTTTTTCAACAAAAATTAAAAGAAAACAAATGAAAGTTCATGTAAAGACAAATCAGTAGATTATCTACACAAACTGAGTTTATTACAAAGTTACATCGTTAAACCTGTAGCATTGTAAATTGTAAAAATTAAACTGCTTTATCAAGTTTGATATTCTTTTTATTGAATTTCATAAATTTAATTTTATTCTGGCTAAATAAACAAATACTTGTTCATTGGTGATAGAAAAAGTTACTCCTCAAAACTTAGACAAAAACATGAAAAAAAAAAAAAAAAAACAACCTTGGATAGTCTTACAACTTCCTCAAAAGATATTTCACCTTAAGAAATTAAATAATAAAAAAAAACTGCCTTTGAAGAGTTAAAGGAAAGCAACCAATTCAAAATAATGAAAAATGAGTTAATTGTTTTTCAAGTTTAGACCTTAGAACGGCTGTTTCGAGCTTATAGGCTCTCCTCAGCCAGAGCTACCCAACCAGCGAAAATCCAAAAGGCATACGAGGGGAAAAACAAATGATATTCTTCTCTGGCTGTTTTTTTGTTGCTGTTGTTGTTTTTTTTTTAAATACGCTAATTGTCAAAAAAATTAGCACACCCAGAGCGAATGATCCGGGAAGGAGAAACTCGGTCGTATCGACGGACAGTGGGAGGCATTCAGTTGAATTGGCTGACATCTGGACCAATCCGACTGTACTGTGCAACGGTGTTAGAAGCAGTGGAGACGTGAGGGAACATAAATGCGCATGGAAGGCACTGGGGGACCTAGGCAGTCAACCAGAAGGGAGGATTGTCATCCTTCAATAGACGCGAACTAATCCAAGAATGTCCTTGCCCACCATCAAGTAGCGTCATCATTAGAAACCCCTGTGATTAGTCGCACTATTGCGAGGTGGCTAGCAAAACGAGTTCTCTGCGCCCTTTACGCTATTTTCCAATAACACTCCACCGTTGAGTGCTTCGTTTGCAGTGGTGTAATGAACAGATGGTATTGACGGCTGTGAACTGGCAACAAATCGTATTTAGTGAGGAATCCAGGTCTTGTAAGGACACGGATAACCACGATATTGAATACGGAAAAGCACTGGGCAATGCACAAATCCAACCTTCATTATTGAGCAACACACCGCTAGGACTGGTGGCATCATTGTATGGGAAGCCGTCTCATACGATTCTCGGTCTCCACTTTTCTCAGCCAAGGGGAAACCTTGGCAGCAATATGTTCAGGAGATTCTGTGGCCCATGTGCTTTCTTCAAGCAGCGGCAAAATTTAATCAACTACTATCTGTAACTTGCAGCTATCTAGCGACAGTTGAACCAACTACCAATTGCAGTATCCAAGTTGCAGTGATATGCAATATGAAACAAATCCATGTTATAAGTTTTTATGTTTGTTTTGTTTAAATATTCAAGTTAAAATTGAGTTTTTATTGGTTTTTAAAAAATTTAAAAGGGTTTTAAATTGTTTAAAACTCTTGAGATTTCTAAATAATTAAGTGTAAATGTTTAAATGTACAAGTTTATTAGTTTATACAAAAATACAGTTTTTGCTGCCAATGAAAAATATAACACCCTCAAGCAGTTCTGAGCCATGCAGTGCAGATGAAACTGAATATATATATTCGCATATCATAAAAGTGTTGTCATAAAAGTGTCTGAAGACAGCTGTATCGGAACATAAAAGTATGAAGTTTCTGATTTTCGGCCATTCATTCTTGCCAAATGACAGTGATCTTAGTGATATAGAGACTGCACTAAAAATGCAACAAAAAATCTATACACCAAAGACTATATCAGTATAACTATATCAATGTCATTCTTGAAGTCCACAGGATGGTAAAAACACCAATTTTTGAGTCTTCACAGATAGAAAAGGTCATAGTAGAAAGTATGACTCAGACAATACCAAAGTTAATTGGTGACAACTCCTTCAAATGCGAATTACTAAGGATAAACGTTATTCGACATTTATTAATACAGAGTTCAATGAAACCTGCATTGAAATAACTATCCTGAAACGTACTGCAGGCCTCCCAAAGTCTTCTCCAGATTTAGTAGCACTCTTGGTATCCTTATGTCATATAGTAAACCCAAATTGCTCTAAAATTACAAGATCTAAGATCAATAGGCCTCTCATTTCATGTCACACTAAAACGTTTTATGAAAACTTAACTTCCGACCCTTACACTGAAGATGATGTTGATGGTATTAATAGTCCACTTGACTTCACGTTGAAGTGATCTCCAATGATACTGGCATGTAAATGAATCATTTTGGGGTAGGGTTTTGATTCACTCAGTACCTGCATGTACATAATGCCTTTGTGGTGTGCAATAAAATGATGTTCACTTCTGTTTGAAAATAATGAATCAATGAATCTGTATAATGTTCGAAATCTTTTTGTATTTACTTTACAAGTCTCTCAATCTTTAGTTCGCCAATACTAAATTGTTAACAGGGATTTTGAACTCGTTATTTAAATTAGATTAGATTAGTGTTGCCTCATATCCTTTCTATTTCAATCATACAAATAGGAACCAAGTGCCAAAATCAATTTGTACGAAAAGCAAAACAGAACCAACTCCAATTTAGAACTCTCCACTGTGTGTGAATAAAAAACTAACAAGACCTACAGCCTTACTATGAAAGGACATTACAGAATGTTTATAATGCAACTATTACTTGTGGGATAATGTCAAATTACAAATCTATTTGTAACGTTTTGCTAAAACAGCTCTAGCCGAAAAAGTGAGTTTTGGAGTTAGTTCCATAACTGCACCCAATTTATCTTCATAGAGATTTACTTTAAACACTATGTGTTAACGAAAATATAACCCTGTTAAAAAAATTAAAAATGAAACTTTTTTTTATTAAAATCAAAAGCTATGAAAAGTGACAGTGCAATTTGCAGAGGATGATGCATGCGTGAATCTTCTCTTTTAATTCTATGAGGATCAAAATAAACCTTCCTCTATTTTGGTCTGACAACATGGTCTGGTCTTCGGAGCATTCCTTTCGGGTCATTTTTCAAAGTCATCCATGAAATAGGACTCTTCGGTGTTTCGTTCATAACTCAGGAAGGCTTTAAGTCCGGTGACAGATGACGGATGACTTTTGCCGGCTGACCATTACGACTTATTAGCAGGCGACGGAAGGAATCGATTGCACGAGAAGCCCCTAACGTAGACCTTTCCTTTTACGGCACAGAGAACTCGTCGATTCACGTGCGCTCCGCTGATTATTGATTTTTCCTCTTTTCAAATTTGGTTAAGCTCCACAATCCCGAGATCTTACCTTCAAACGCAGCATCTGGTTATTTTCTTGTGGAGTTCTTTCAGTTGCCGATAACGAATTTGTCTTCTTAATAGATGAAACAAAAAATCAAAACTGAAGGTGCGAACTTCTTATTGATTCGTTGAAGCAAAGTATAATATCACATGTAAATCGATAGTTATTGCTTGCAAGAAATTCTACATAAAACTGAAAGACCTGCATAAAAATATTAGAAGAACAGAACTGATTTACTAGAATACTGAAGATAAAAGCATTTTACGAAAAATTTGAAGTTGATTTAAAACATATTTAAAACGTAAATACATTTACTGTAATTTGAAAATGCTATTGGAAAATTAAAGCGAAGCGGCGAATATTCATTGGTTTCCATAGAATGAAAAACAGTTTCATGGCATCGATTACTGATGGTTTACTTTTAGAACATGCAAGGTAAATATTATAGATCTCAGTCGTATCACTACTTAGATTTTGCATCTTAATGCTGACATTGAAACGCGTTTTATCGGCAATTATTCCTCATTACCAATATTGCTCTCACATTTCGTTTTTAGATGACTCTCAATACAAGTTTTATATCTAGAACGACTATTTGCTGAGATATCTCGGGATATCCATCTGAAAATATATGTTTTTCAAGCAATTACTATTCAAGAATCCAGCGATCATTTTGCCTTTTAGTATAAACTGACCAGACAACTTTAAAAAGTTTGTTAACATCAGGAACTTTGTTTGCTGAGATGTTGGATCTCACCATTATTGGGCAATCTCCATTTGACATTATAAATATGTTAAATATATGCTAAATATCATATCAGAAAGATGTTTGCATTTAAATTAAACCGCTATGGTGGTTTATCGGCAATTATTCTTCATGGATATGATCCGTAGGTTTTGTTCTTCTCAAATATCGATATCCTTCCACATCCGCAGTGATCCTGGTTATGTGAAAATTTCAAGAATATCAGCCCGTAGATTCCGGAGATCTCGCGTCTCATCCAGGTTTTTCTTCAATAGTTAAAGTTTTTCGATATTTATTTCTCAAGGACACGTCCTGTCTTCGATTTTCTTTTTTTTTTATGAAATATTGACCCTAATGTCTTATTTCCATAGCATATATCTCAGGGAAGTACTGTATGTTATAGGAGAGATCCGTGAATTATGGACCATCGTATAATACGGATCATGTTGAAATTTATCTGTTCACCACTCGTTGGCAGAACCATCCCATTGCCTTTAGTGAATATTACTGTTATTCAAAGCACACGACTTTTACATGTGCGCCTTCATATGGACGAGTATTAAATTGTGTTTTCAGTTTTATATGATCATAGATGTAACAGGTATATTAGAATGAATGTATTACTTTCTGCTGTTAGGTAATTTTAATATAATTTTCACGTTAACAGCAGCAAATGTACTTATTTTCTTCACAATCCAGACATGTGTTTTATGCGCGCCATTTTGCATAGCGATATGTGATTGGAAACAACCACGCATGGATTGGATTGCTCCGTCCATGCGTGTAATATGAACCGTGCGCTGTTGTGTAATAAGGACACTGGTTGCTAAGCATATTACTATGAGCCTGAAGCTTGTTTTACTTAATATATTAAACAACACAATTAAAAAACACAAATTAGGGCTTGCTTAATGTAATTCAAGTCGTATAATTTTTATGATTTAAATTTTTCAAAATTCAATCCATAAGGGGGATAAAAAGGGGCAAATTTTAAAACACCATATCTCATGAACCAATTCAAATAAAATCGTGAAACTTCACATGCCTACAGTATGACTACTGTTACTGCATTATAATGAAAGCTTGTTTGTAAAAATTATTTTAATTAACTTCTTGTTATGTTTTGTTTTTGGTTTACTCGGTCCATATTACACGAACATATGTGTAATATGAACGATCGACATGACAATAAAAAAAAAAATATTTCCTGCAATTATTAATAGTTACCAGAGTACTTTACCACTTTTGAACCATGTAGCTATCCAATTGTTATGAGCAGCCAACACATTTATTCTTTTTATATTAATAATTTAAGGTTTATGAGCATTCTTGCTTAGGGGTCCATAATATCTTATACACGATCTCCCCTATTTGTTGTATTTAGAGCACCATTCAACATAAATAAAATATTTTTTTTTGTCAGACGTATGAAATATACCAATGATTAAAATTTCATTTGTTTTTTTTTTATTTTCAACTGTTAACAGAAATTAAAAGAGTTAAAAAGAAGCCTACACACTTAATTAAAATAAAGATCTGTTAAAACATGTAAGTGTGTAGGCGCGTTTTTACTCTCTCGTAATTCAATAACTCACACACGTAAAACCATTTTATATTCAAGTTAACAGAAATGTCCCTTCTGGTGAGGAGTCATTCAGGGAGACATTCAGACTGTTATAGTGTCCTGTCTATCATTCTTCTATTTATTTTACTTCTGTGTAACTATTTTTTCTTCGAATAATCCTAATTTCCTTATTAGCAATACAAAACCGTATTATGAAACCATATTAATATATATATACAACATAGATTTAGAAGGACTAAATTATTCTATTTTCTATTCTATTCTGCAGTTTTCTTTCTATTCTATTCAATACTACTTTTATCGAGGTAAACATTTTAATATTAACAAACGTATGAATTTGGCACCAATATTATATATTGAATCAAAATTTAATAATTAACATAAAATTATGTGAGATACAACGAAATACAATAATAATTTCAGCAATGATAATTTCTAATTTCGAATATAGAATGCATTAACACAAAAAAAAAATAATTTATGATAATAATAATAATAATAATAATAATAATAATAATATCTTAGGCTTAAAATTTAGTTAATAAAATTTTTGCTAGGAATTCTTATGTTTAATGCAATGTAATGTGGTGAGTGTGGGTGGCAGGGAAGCCGAGCACCGCGACCGTTGATCTATTGCGCTATCCCACGGAAATAAGGACAGACAGAGAAAGAATGGTGGGAGAAGTGCAGGAGAAACAGGAGAACTCCGAGAAAGCCTGCCCAGCGCAGATCGTTCACCAGCACGAAACCCACATGAGAACCGCACCTCGGTACTCAGAGGTGAGAGGGCAATGTCTTAGCGACAATGCCAACCGCGCGGCCCATTCTTATGTTTAAATATTGACTATAAATGGCTGAAGCAAATATGTGAGTTTGCTCCACACGTGCCCTTTATTATTCTATCATTGTCACCTCATAAAAGTGCAGATAAAATGTAGAATTTCATAAATAGATTTCAAAAACATTGTGGCACTGAATTTACTTTAACTAACATGTTACACCAAATCAGTTAAAAGGGGAAAAATAATAAATTACGACAATTCCTTGGTCCTCTACCGATAGTTATTGAGCTTATGTGTAATAATCAATGTAATCATATTGATAACAATAGCATTAATGATATTACTGGAAAGCAGGTCCTCATCTTGACCTGCTAAAGAAAATCATGGGGACAATTTATAAACTAAAGTGTAGAACATGCGGAGGCGTATATTTTGGAAACTCAGGGCGTATGTTAGAAGAACGGGTTGACGAGCACGTCACAGCGTTTAGGAACAATCGCCCTCAAGTATCGAACTGGGCAGAGCATTGCATAACAGAAAATCATAACCCAGACCAAAAAGTTACAATCCTTTTCAAAATTAAAGATAAACATAGTAGATACGTAATAGAAGCATATATCATCAAGACTTTTCAATGCATAAATAAAGACAAAGGATATATGGTAAATCCGAACACACTATCACATTTCCAGGACTTAGAAAAAAATCAAAGGGAAAAATTTCAATAAGAAAGTGAACTAATAATTACGGTAGATTGTTAGTAATAATTGGTTTTGTTAAAAATATTTTGGTACAATTGTCGTTAATAATTGGTTTTGTTTAAAATTCTTTCATTATTATAACAATAATATATCTGTATTATACATACCAGTAGCAGTATTAAGAAATGTAATGAAAGTTATTCTTTGTTGTTTTTAAAAAAGGTTTGGAAAAGCGAAAAGATACTAATTCCGCGAAATATCACCGATAATAAATGAAATATATCAAACAAGATGGAGTTTTTAATCTAATTTATGAGTATAAGATATGAAGATATGAAAAATGCAATAATAGTTTCTATGTTAATTTACACCTATTAAAACATTTCTAAGGTTTCTACAATATTTACTGTGTTATATTCCACAAGTTAATTTCAGTTAATCATTGCTTTATGCTTTTGTTTATGTATTCTGTTCTATTTTAAATAACATTTCACAAAAAGCTTCATTTTTAAAGTTCTGACTTTTTTAATTCTAAACTTTTATGATTTTCTGTTTTCTTTTTTAATTTTTAAAAATTTGATGTATTTAACAAAATTTGGATTTGGTTCAAAATATTCACCAATATGAAAAATAGATGTTAAGTCTTTTATTCATGTTACACAGACTGCGTCTTATTATTAAAATAACAATGGAAAATTTTCTGTTTATTTAACTTTATTTAATACATTTCAGTAGAGAAAAGAATATACATTCTTCAGTCGCAATAGAGAAGAAAATGACATTAATCGTAAGTGTTTTTCTGTGTACTGTGAACGTGAACGTAAAGAAAATTAAAGAAATGGATTGTATGTCTCAGATTTTCCAAGGCCTCTGTTTCTATTTTAGTAATGTGTTTCTCTTGAAAAACGTTCTTTAATGGAAAGCGAAACGGAAATAGAAAAAGGTTGTTCTGCAGACCAATTCGATTGCCAGTCCATTTTAAGGTAATCTGAATCGCCCACAATCCAAATCCCCAGGTTTTCTAAATGTATGAAATGCGTTCCCTTAGCCTCTTGGTCCAAAAAAAAAGAGGTAAAAACACTTTCAGTGCGTGACTGAAGATAAAACATTTAAATAAACATTGAAAATATCGGACACCAATAAAATCTAAATATTTATGTGTACATAGATTTTCCCAGAAAAAATGTTATTTGCAAAGAATCTATTATTTCTTTATAATAATAAATACAGTTTGCTCCAAAACAAACGATACTGAAATTTTTGGTACAAAAAGGGTTTATGTGACATACAGAATATAAATAGTAGAGGAGGCTTTCGATACTTACAAATCAATTTCCATGTTTACTGAGGCCTAGCACGTGTTGTCCGTTGCGTTGCAGGCAGTACTTGTACCGCTCACATAGATTTTCAGACATGTCCCTGAAGAGAGGTTCCTTCATTCATCTGACGCATGCTATAATCTTTTGACGTAAGTCATCAATGGTTATCAATCCTTCAGCATACTCCAAATTGTAAGCGGCCGGTGGCGTAAAATCAAGTGAATGAGAAGGATATGAGAAGACTGTTCCATTGGAAATGGCGTGATTACCAAACTTTTCATGAAGCGTGTCCCTCGCTGTGTGGCAAGTGGCCCCATACTGCTGGAACCATTGCGGAAAAAGTGGCAGGTTACGTGCACGGAATCTAACGAGATCCCCCAGAAAGGTGTGACAATGTTTTTTCTGTATCGCACCTGGTTCACAATCACAGGATTCCCATAATCATCCTCAACAAAATAAGGGCCCAAGATGCCGTTCATAGACATCCCACATCATGTTGTCACACAGTCACTATGGAGGCGTTTCTCCACAGTGATGTCTGGCCGTTCAAATCCCAGAAAGCGGATTGATAAATGCTGCCGATTGATAAATCCATTCAAATGAATATGACTTTCATTAGAAAACCAGACATTTCACAGGAAAGCTACATCATGGTTAACATCGTTGTACAGCAAACGATTCTTGCGTCCTTGTTCGACTTTGCTCAGACGTTGTCCGGTCTATTGGGAAGCGAAACGAAATATAGAGGGCGCTACGAGCAACATGTTTTGGTTGATCAATCGCACAGCTGATCTCATGGCTGAGCTACGTGCCAGCATGTCCAACGAAGAAATGTCGAAGAAAAAGCGAGGTGGAAGGAATTGCTGTGTTCCCCAATGCTTCAATAGGGTTTACGGAGCTAATAAGAGTATAAGCTTTCATTCTTTTCCAAAAGATAAAGCTTTAAGAAAAGCTTGGTGGGTGAAAATTCGGTCTGGGAAAAGGCTTTCCAAATGGTGTCGGATTTGCAGCGACCATTTCGGAAAGGAAGACTTTCTGATAAAAGAGGCAGGCAAGTTCGTTAAAAAAAAAAAGTCGTTTTGAAACATCTCGTAAATCTTTCGACATTAGTTTTATTTATTGCAAACAAATAAATTAGCATTGGACTGAATTTTTTTGATTGCAACACGCAAGCGTTATGTTATCATCACATTTATCGACTGTCCCTATGTAGACTATCGAAACTTAAAAAAAGGATTTTTATTTTTTATTGTCGCAATTTGTTTCTAACATATAAATGTTTCAATTTACAAAAAAAAATAATATTTAAAATATTTCATTATTTTCAGTTTTAGCAAAACGTAAAGTATCGAATGTAACGTCGCTGCTCCTCGTAACTCACGAAACTTAAATTTAGTCAGTTTACTCCGGACCAAATTGCGCGCGAAACTAAAACAGCGAGACGCAACTAGGACTATCGTTTGTTTACGCTGCATTCGTTCCGCGCAAAAAAAATACTGTCCTAGGATCTAAAACAAATTCAGATTTTGTAAAAAATGTGTCAACAAAATCTTTAAAACGCTCTCCTGTAAAGTGACGATTTTTAGCTTCGATAGTCTCCGTAGGGTCTACGATATTACTAACGTTGACAATACTCTAAATTTGTTTTTATTTCAGTTTTTTGTATATTTAAATCCATGTCTTAAGTCTTGTATTCAGAGGAGAACTAAATATTATTAATAAAATACAGAATATCCAACTCGTTTTTGTTCTTTAGTTCTTAAACGGCAAACGATCTCGAAACGTAAACATGTGATTCACAAAATAGCTGTATAGCTTAAAATTTTTTAAAAATCTATTATGTTGTATCCATTTTCTTCATACGGAAGCTTAAAGCTATAAAAATTTAATAATAATTTATTTCATTCATGATTTTTTTAAAAAAAAAATTTTTTAAAAAGCCAATGCATTTGTTTACATTTCAAACAAGCTTATTTTAACTACAGAAGAAAGCGAAGGCATCCAAACCAATCATTATGTTTTTTTTTTTCAATCACACCAGAATATTAATTACTGTCATCATTTAATAAATTTATATAACTTATAGATTATTGAAATAAGCTCTTTTTTTATCTATATAAAATAATATAAACCTTTAATCTGCTTGTTCTCCGTAGTTTTGTTTGTAACCACACGCCGCCGCTTAAAACTTCGATTTCGCTTCAATTTTCTTTAGGAAATGGCTTCTGGATTATTTCCTAGAGGTATATACTCTTCTTGGGAATCACAAATTCACAAAATATTCCAAAAACAAAAGAATTCGAATGATAAATTCGCAAGAAACAACGAGATGTATTGATTCCTGTATAGCAAATCAATTGACTGGCGAATGTCCGATCATCCCTAAAAGCTTTTTTTTTTGGCCACCAGATGTCGTAGCCCGGCGTTTCGGCTGCCATATGTTCGCCGGAGATTTCATTTAGGCAACTATAGTATCTGCTCGAGGAGCATTCCTCGATTCGCATTTGTTCTTACTCTAACTGGACGTCCAGTGCAGCCTTGCGTTGCTGTGTTAGAACGCTGCCCGTCAAACGACATTTTTGAATGACGATTAACATAACCACGTTTGTGGATGGTGGTTTTTCAAACCGTTTTCGAAATGCATTTCCAACGTATAGCAAACTTGGTCCATTTGAACGTCCAACTCCGTTTGATCGAAAATAACACTCCATAATAAACATTTTTTATTCTGTTGTTAGCACCATTTGAATACCTATCAAGCTTTAACCAAATTAAGCATACTGTTACGTTTCCATGATAACGTTCGATGGGATCATCACTTGGTGGACATGAGCAAGAAAGTCTTGTGACATTTAGTATCGTTTATTTTGGAGCGTAAATCTAGATATTCGCTCACGTACTCATTGCATAGCATGTAGCGATGGGAGAGGGGCATTCCCTGGGGGAGGAGGGGAAGACTACAATAATAGTGCTCGTATTTTAAGTTAGACCATAAATCATCATCGTATCAATTGTAAAGAAATAAGCGAGAGATTAGTTTTGAGATAACAGAGGTGGAGCCAAAAGTAAATGTTTCGGATCGTAACTTAACTACTTATCAAATTTTGTGATCCATCCATCCGTTTTAACGTGATATGTATACAAAGACACAAACACACAAACGAAGACAATCTATAATATTTATATTTTATACTTAAAGACGTGCTTGGTGCTTAAATTTCGTAAGAATTGTAAAGATTTAAAATTTTGTGGAAGGTTAAAAATTAATTTAGGATTTCCATTCATTTAACATTCATTCATTTTGCTCAATTGAAGACTTAATCCCGTTGTTCATCTAAAAGCCCTGAGGAATACATTTTTCTACTTTTTTCTTTTTACTGCTCAAACTATGGAGGTTTAGAACCTCAACATTAAAGTAATTTTATCTCACACAATTTTAAAAAAACAAAATTTTTATTTTTTAAAAAATTAACTGTTCCACTAATAACACGTATTTTAAATACAAAACATTATTTTACAAATTTTTTATCATTTCAGGTTCATGTCAAGTTTTGTTAACTTGAAAATGCCGAATAATATCTCGAAAACCCCCCAAAATTGATTGTTTTTGAGTTTTAATTTAATTAAGTACAGACTATCTTGAAAATTAAAAGCAAGAAAATAGAAATCCCAGATGCTTCACAAGTTCGTATTTAAATTTTCAGAATTTTAGGTGCATTGAAAAAAGAAATATGTAAAAGACATAAATGCAGTCGCCTGCATTTGCTTGAGTCACGACCTTCATGAATCATTTTAATTGGTAATTCAGGTGGTTACAAATAATAAAATTAGCAAAGAATAATAATAAAGCAAATTTCGGCGGAAATACAAAATAAAATAGAAGTAAAAGAAGTTAATGAATATTGTGATGTAGTATTTACCTTTAGGTGCCATCTTGTTATTTTTCAGTTATAAGTTGCGTATCCCTTTTCTTTATGACTGCAATCCAATTCATGGGAAGATTAATGTATTTAGCATATTTTCTTAAAGTCTTATTATTTTTCACTGAATTTTGCTCCGTTTTATTTATTAAGTTTTATTATAATATTCCACATGTCCTTAATTTTTTTGACTGTCAGGAACTTAATGGTTGTATTGAACTCCTTTAAAACTTTGTGGATGGTGAATGCTCTCCATGGTAATTTTCTTACCCTGTAGTGGACTGTTCCAAAGTGGAAAGAGCCCAGTTGGACAGGAAAAATATTATCGAAACCAAAACTTTGTTATTTTCTTATTTATCTACCGCTTTCGTTTCAGTGCTCAAAATAGTCGTATTATATTATATGTTTTATTTTATTCTTATTTATGCTAATTTGACTAGAGTTAATCAACATATTAATCTTGGAGACTTTTAACTAATTTTAATAGATTATATTCTGAATTTCATCGCATATTAAGAAAATTTAGCTAAATGATGTAATTCCTGATGTATCTTAATACATTGTTTAATATATTTATACTAATGATAGAAGTGTAATTAAGAGAAAAAGCTACTATATTCGGGATATTGTATTAACACTTATTATAAAGTATCCTTTTTTTGCATTGTCTACTAGTAATATTTTATTATTAAATTTATTTTATAACTTATTTGAAATAATAATTATGAATAATGTTTTAATATTGTATTATCAAAAACTTCAATTTAAAGAGAACTGCTTATTTATATTTTTATAATAATAGTAAATAGTTTTTACAAATTTTCAGTAGCATTGCTACATTGCTTATATATTCCTTCAATTAAGGATATTGAGTTATTAATAGGTAAACATTTTTTTCAAGTAAAATAGTTCCAATTTTACTTGAAGCATGATTTTAAAAAAAAAAATCATCAATTTGGCAATGATACCTCTAATTCGAGTAGATTGAAAATCCCTCAACTTCCCGACCCTTCTCAAACCAAGTGAGGGCTCTTCACATGGATTCCTTTGAATTATCGCTTTACTTCCGACCCCCTAGGTTCTGCGGAAGACAATGGGTAATTTACTGAATAAAAGCAACGGTCAATTTAATTGCAGCTTTATCTCTTGAAAATTATCTTCCATTCAAAGAAAATTCAGTGATCATTCATACTCAGTTAAGTATGATATGAACAGCTAAATAAGAAAAACAACAACAAAAAAAAAAAAAACAGAATTTTTTTAGCTAATGTTAATAAACAACATTGAAATTAGAACACATTTCTAGAGGAATTTTATCAATGAATGTCAAAAGGCAACAGACGCTACTTTCTCAATTCACAAATGAAATGTCCAAAAGATAATTTTTTTAAATCTTAAAACGTCAATAACAAACATCTTTCGTTAATAGTAAAAGACTTCTAGTTTTCTAGTTTTCTGATCAATAATTTAAATAAAATTTATGGACTGTCATTATTATTATAAAATAAATTCAAACATTGGGTTTCGCCAACAAAAACAACATGGCGGGTCAAGCACCAAAGCACATATTGGCAAGTGTAAAGACGTGTGCAGGAATGATTAGGGATGTGTGATTGTGTCCATAAATTTCCTAACTATTTATTATTATTATTATACCGTAAAAGATTCAAACCATGGGTTTCCCCAACAAAGACAATAAGGCGGGTCAAGGGCCAAAGTACATATTGCCAAGTGTAAAAAAAAATGTGGAAAAATGGTTAGGGATGTGTGGTTGTGTCTATAAATTTCCTAACTATGCGTGTTGTGTTGAGTACCACAGCCTTCTGGAGATTTTAGTGGAGACAGGACCAAGTACGTGTTGTACCCATCATCCAGTCCGCAACTGGTCTGGTGCCTCACACATTGCACCACAGCCTCAGCACAATAGGGCTTCATAATGCTAGATCGGTGTATTTACTGATCTAGTCTGTGTGAGTTTTCTGCATGTTCTTGCTGACAGGCACTGCAATATCAATGAGATAGGTCTGTTTGTTGACCTTATCAACAAGTGTGATGTCAGGTCTGTTGTGATGTATGGTTTTGTCTTTGTGAATGGGACGGTCCCAGTACAGCTTATGTGAGAGTGACTCTAGTACGCTTTGTGGTGTGTACTTGTAGTATGTGACCGTGTTCTTAATAAATGAGTGTTTGTGTGCTAGCTGTTGATGAACGATCGAGGCTACCTGATTGTATCGGTGGAGGTAGTCTATTTGGGAGAGAAGGGGACAGCCTGATATTGTGGTTCGATCGTCTCATGGGTAGTGTGGCATTTCCTGCATTTGTCATCATGTGTGTGCGTCGTGTAGGATGTGTTTCTTGTAGTTGCGTGAGGGGATGACTTGGTCCTGTAACGCGATCATGTATGCTCCCCAAACAACTCACCACTCCTCAGTTTTGTTCATTGTTCTGTTGCTTTGACGTATGAAGCTGACCATACCACAATGTTAGAAATGAACCAGAAATTGATGAAGAAACTAATCATTTCTATTTTTCCTTTGTTACATTTTTTGTTTGAGATACATTTCTTTTTATTAGTTTAACCCGAATGTTTTTGTTCGGCTTTAAGTTTGAATTTGGTAATGTTTATTGTTTAAAATTACTCGGAAGTTTAAGTTATGTTATTAAAATAAAATGGATGAACTTTAGTGAAAGTTAATAATGTCCTTTTAAACAGTGCATCACCAATAGTCAGGGATAGAATCCCATTACAAACATTGTATAATGTCATTATAAATTTAGATAAGTCTTTGCTTTAGGAACTCAGGAGCTACCTATATCTTTTCGATATGTTAATACAATAAGACAAAAAAAGATACAAGCTATTTATATTCTATGTATCTGGGAATGTGTGTTTCTATGTATGTATGTTAATCAGTTACAATTTCTAGTTACATTTCTTTATTTTAGGGAGAATTTCCAATACTCTAATTAAATGTCAAACAGAAATTGAAACTGTAAATAAGATCTTACTTAGATCTTATTTTGGTCGAAAGAAGCTTTTTTAATCCTCAAAATATAGCAAGAAACATTCATGCCTTCTCTGGACGTATAATTAGACGAGCGAAGCGAGTCTCTCCATTCCCAACTAGATATGTTTTATGAACTGTTTTATTCAAAATCTACAGTAGCTAGAAATATGAAATTTTTCATGCCCACATAGAAATGCATGTAGAGTGCACAATCATATTTTCAACACATAAAACTGTAAGTTTCATAAGAATTATTCGTTTTTAAAAACTTGGAAAAAGCAGTAACAAAGGCTAAAACAAAAGCGCAATTAGTTCTGCAACAGAAACACGTATTTATAATTTCTAATAATCCTACAGCGTCGTAGCATTACTCACTTTTAAATATCTTCAATCTGAGCATGTTGATATATTTATTATGCAAATTTTCGGAAGTGATTTTAACAGTGATCGAGTCTACTCTAAGCCAGGATTTCTGCTAATTAATAAAATTTCAATTTTAATTTACATAAAAAATTATGATTTCTATTAGCTCCAGGAACGCTGAAAATTGCATAATTAAAAAAATAATGAAACTGTCTTTAAAATTGTAAATATTTTTATTAACAGAAAAGATAGTTACATTTTTATATATTTATCACAAAACAACATATTTCGTTTTATTCCTGTCCAGGACGCAATCAATCATTAGAGTATCGCTAGGCACCATCTTTCTGTAGAATAACAGTAACATCCCGTGCTCCTTAGGTTCTCTCTCCATTTAATTAATATTAAAACAGTTTAATTTCAATTTCATAAAAAAAAACTCATGAAATTATAGAAGAGATAATGATATAAATATATGAAATTGAACATCAACAATTTTGTTTTATATTTAAACAATTCAGAAGTAACGTAAATACTTTAACATAAACTATGAAGTTATATTAATTGAAAGTCATTATAAGATGTTGTGTGAATAGAACTGCACATATTTACAAAATGCATATCATGAACAATCCATAGAAAAATCCTCAACTTTTACACATAAGGAAACCAACACATAATTATCAAATACCCTGATCTTTTTTTTTCTTTTAAAATCTATGGAATTCTAGGCCGTAAACTACATATGGGAATGTGTAGCTAATAATCCTATAGCTAATATGAAGCATGACTTAATGTATGTCAATGAGAACAGTTTGAACACGACAGTAGAATTGGCCACTTCACAACCGTTGCCTATTATTTACAAGTTGTTAAAAACATTGACGGAAGTCCAGTTATGGTATTAAAAATTCAATTCAACATCATAGCAACAAATCAAGTCTCAGCAGTTCAACATTGATAAATGTCCATTATTTACTGACGTTAAAAAATGTATTGTAAAATAAAACAAATTACTTAGCAATGAGAACTTAATGTGGAAAAATACATGAATTCCGTAGAGTTGAGTTCAATTGACTTAAATATATCACTCTATTTTCTTCGTTGTCATTATAGAAGACATTTTTATTAAAAATTATATGCAATACATTTAGAGATTTGTAAAGTACCTGTATTGTATCTATTTAAGGAAGATGTCTTCATGTGAGAAAAAAAATATATATTTCGATGTACTTTTCTTAACGGGAAAAGTAATAGTAAAATAATGAATTCTTTAAAGAACTTATTTCTTTTATCAGTTCATATAATTAAGTAGATTTTTTTTTGCAACAGCTTGATGCAGTGACATTGTTAAAAATAAAAACAATAGCATTTGTAAAGCCTTTTTCTTTCGGCGCTTCAAGGATTGCTTTATTTTGTATTTATATATCACTGGATTGCACCAAATGGTTTCCCGGTTTTAAAAACAATTTTCTAGACTTAAACATTCAGATCACCAGGGTAGTAACTTGTTTTTATCGGAACCTCTTCCTTTACCGGGAAATCCAACTGAAATGTAAACAAAGAAAAGAAAGATTTTAGAAAAATTTCAAAGAATAAACTGCCAAGTTTTACTATTATTAAATACAGGAATCCAGGTACAATGTGATCATTTAAAGCAATTATTATCTTTTTTTCATTAACTTAAAACATTCAACAATGAAAAAGCGCATTACCACTTGGCTACCGGGCTTACAAGATATAAACTTAGGCTATAGTAATACAGCCAGGATGTAAACAAGGAGGATTGTTAAACTGTCAAAGTAATCTGTCAAGGTTTATTTTATATCTACTCAATATCTTATATAGAGGGTAATTCCAAATTCTCTATAGAAACTTTAAAGGTAAGTCAAAAATACAAAAACAAACCGTATTTAAGGTGGAACGTATGTCCGCAAAGGCCACCCAAATGTGCTAGAAGGTACACTAAGGTTCAGACAAAAATGACAACAAGGAAGGTAAATAACATTTTTATTAGTCCTATGTTTACAATATGACAGTAAGGTGTACACTTATAGGTTCAATGTAGGTGCTCAAAGTTCCTTCCACCAACAGTACTACACGCCTCTCAACGTCAATGCACGGCACACGTCTGCTGAAGAACCGTTCACGAGATAGGACAGCAGCTCGTCCGTTTCCGTTCGCTACCCTATAGGCTAGGTTGCATATCTGCATTCTCAGCATTTGTGAAGCAATACATCCTACTCGTAGAAAATGAAATGACGATGGCTCACACTGCCCAACTAATGTGCTACCAAACAGCGTCCTCTAGCACATTCGGATGGCGTTTGCGGACATATGTTTCACTATAAATACGGTAAATTTTACTGCATTAAGTGGTCATAACATAACACACTGCCTATGTCATTTGCTGGGACGAAATCATTATTGTCTGCTTGTTTTTCACGTTAATTTTTCAAAATTAAAGTGTCCTTCTTTTCTGTTTTTTTTTCATAATTGCATGATTATATATTGCTAAAAAATAAGAAGGAAGACTGGGTTAGTAACTGCGCTTCCGATGATCATTCCTATTAGCCTCAGTACGGAGACCTGAGACAGTACAGGTATTTACTGGTAACTGCTCCACGCACCAAAGAGCGTGAAACAGCTGTTCCAGGATGTCACTTCGTAAATAATTTGGTCTCACCCATTGTTGAATCTGGTTTAGCTTCGAGTTCCTAAATGTTAATCATTGACTTTTATTCCAGTTTCATTTCACTGTTGCTATAAATGATCTTCAGTTGTAGAGTGTAATAGTTGTACTAGAATGTAGGTTACTAACCAAAGATTTCCTAATATTATTTTTCATCTAACTAAAAACAATATGTTCTTATTTGTGCTTTATTTTAGAAGAAGAAAGCGTCATCGTGCATAGATATATACCTACTTTGATGACTTGGAATCCCTTGTTGCTTTCCCTGACAGGAATTTGGGAAGACAAAAGTAGTTTCTACAGCTCCTTCTCTTGGGCTGTCATGTCTAAAACAACGGATATAAGCAAAGATATAATTACATAAAACAAGTAACGGATATGTAATTCTAATGTCTAATTCTATGTAATATGTAATTTAATAATTTAAAAGCTTTTTGTATTCGAAAACAATTCTGTAAAAAAGTACACTAATAACAACAATTTTGATGCTTATTGTTGCAAAGATAGTCTATAAATCTGTTTTAAAAATTACGTTTTAATTTTATCTTTTTAATTATTGAAGAAAATATAAAGTAGTGAATAAAGCCAATTAAATTTAAAACTTTAAAGTATGAAATGTGAATTTTAAATGTATAATAATTAAAAGCTTATTTTGGGTTCCGTTACACACTAATTACTAATTCAATTTCAATCTTTTAATTGAAATAATTTTATACAAAAAATTCAGTTTTATAAAAATCAAACACAAATAATATCAAATATACGCTTTTTCACAAACATATTCAAGCTACTTACTGACTGAGAAATAGGCCTACCCGCAGATTAGCCACAATATCCTACATTTGGATATCAAAAACATTAGGCTACCAAAGGATTGGGAATTACTGCTAGCTTGAAATATATTCTTAACAATTTGGGAACTACTGCTTGATTAACAATCTTAGCGCAATAAGATTCTGGCTTAAGATACTGCTGCCCAATTGCAGAACACCATTAAAATCTAGCCCTAAAATAATTTTATCTAAAATTAAAATATCTTGAAGAACATTTTTTACCTAGTTATTATTTACCATCTCTGAAGGGGATACTTACTCTTTTCATAATAATAAACTTTAAAACAATTATTTGAATATCTACAAGAATCATCCCTAACTAAAAGCGAACGTTAATGATACCTGTTACAACCAAACGCTTTTAAGCTAATAGCCTGTCCAGCAACACTGACTTGTGTGAGTAGATTCCATTCTTGTTCTGAGGCTTTCACTGGCACTTTCAGTAAAAAGGTTTTATGTCTCTCAGTAGCCTTTCGCATCGGCGTAAATGTGATTTACTGTTCCGAAACAGTAGCTGGACAATCAGAGCAGTAGCTTCATCTAATGAAGTGAGAATCTACAAACTGGATCATTGCTCACTTTGTTACCGAATTACATTATTTATTGTAAAGTAGATTAAATTAGTATAATATTAAATTACTGTTCAATTTTAGTAATTTAACATTAGATGGTGAAGAGGTAGGCTACCTGTAATTATTATATGGAATAAATGAATCTGAGAATTGCAGTAATCGTTTTGACAAGATTCTGGATTGATCTACATAAAAGAATGCAATCAGCCTAATTTATTGGGTCCAGAATATAATTTTCTTCATCTACAAGAATTTCATTATTAACCTCTTATCATTCTCTTTCCTTTACTGATATGCTCATTCTCTGTTTTCATATCGGCCTTACTGTCTCTCAACCTTTTCCAAGAACCAATTACAAGACCTTTTTGCATCATTTGTTTTCATTCCGCAACTAATCCTTGAATGAAACCCACAAGCAATTATGCATAACTGCATAACCTAAGTTCAAACGTCATTGAAATGGTTTCTTTATTAATAATTTCCTCAACTTATTTCGATGCGAGACGTAGGTCATATCTGATCATAAATTAGACTACTAATAGTTATTGGATGGCTATTGAGTTCTGCTAGTAATAATTATGGGGTGCGATGGTTTGAAATATATACATTATATACATATATAATGTTTACTATACATTGAATAAATATAACAAATATAAGTCAAAGCGACGTCTAACCAACTTAGATAAATTGTAGAAAGAGTATCAATTAATTTCCAGAAATTTTTCCCATCGCAGAAACATTCGTATTTGGACGTAAAATATTCTTTATGTTTAAATCTGTAATAATCGATATTTTTTTTTAACCAGATGCATAAAGTACTTACGTCAAAACTTTAATAAATATTCTTTTATCATAAGCAATTTTCTAGCATGTGTTGAGTTACAAAACATATTTACCATACTCTGACAGTTAGAATTCGCATGTAAAAAAGGAATTCACAAATATAATAGAAATGGGGATTCGTATTCTTAATATTTAATGCACGGAGAGAAAGCATTTTAAACGTCTTGGATTTTTAGTACAAGAAACAAAACAAATACACATTTCTAACTATGTATGATTCTCTTCAAAGGGTGTATATCTAAGAAAAGAGAAATACAGTAAGCCCTCTCAAATCCGGTCTAATGTGGCACCCAGTTGGCCGGATTACAGAAAAGCCGGACTACCGAGTGTTTTTAAAATAACTCAATAGCTCAATTTTTTTGAAGACATAATGCCACGTTTAATTAATTTAACCCTATTTTCATAATTTTACACTCAAATATTTATTGTTTTATTAAAATAATACAAAATCTCGATACGGACTCTGCGCGCCGGCCGAGTAGCAGCAGACGTACGTGCATTGTGACTCACACTGTTCTTGGAACTCACACGGACTCGCTGCGCGCCGGCCGAGTTGACTCAAAATAGGGAAACGAATTTAGTTATTAAAAAAAATTACTCAGGACCAGGCCGGATTACCGTGGGGGCCGGATTACCGATGGCCGGATTTGAGAGGTTTTACTGTATACAGCTTTGCTTTAAATAAACACAATACTCATACCGATGTTTATACATTCTTGTAAATAGCTTTCCAACCCCAACTTCTAACAACAGATAATACCTATAGATACATTCATACCATAATCCTACAGCTTTGCTTAATGAATCATCATAAGAAAACTTATTTCTTGATGCTGTAATTTTACCATATCAACAACCTATATTTCTGTTTTTATATACTATATTTCTTATTTTGGCTATCGAATTAGAAGACTATCATTTGTAGTATAAATCCTATAGGCATAAATGAATTTCCTATAGGCAAAATGTAATAATAAGGTTACAATCAAGGAACTGAATTGTTAAGCCGTATCATATATTGTAAGTAAATGGTATTGGTTTCAAATATTGTTAATATTTTCTCGAGGAGTTTAATGTACTTTGGAGTATTGTTCTTCAACTTATTGTTATTTAAGGCTTGAAAAAGAAAAGACGTGTAATCTTTTCGAAAATTTGCTTTTTCATATTAAATGTAGTTTTTACATTTAAATTTGGTGTGATGTTACAAATAAATGAATTTCGTTTGAATAACTTACCCCTGAAAATGTCTCAAAGGACCATTAATACTGGAACTAAGTTTTGGGTTTTCCAAGTTACCAGGAGGTCTTAGTCTTCCACTAGGACCTTTAAAAAAGTTAATAAAAATATATGAGATATTGTTAACTAAATTTTTACCTATATAAAAATACAATCTGAAAACAGAAGATAACAGCTGTTTAAACATTAAATCATCCTAATAAAGTTTTACCAAATATGCAAAAAGAAGTTCAGTCGTCGTTTTCTTTTTAATACATTAAAAACTAAAGTATCAAATAAATAAATGAAAGTATTATATTGATTTTTACCGAGTAACTGAAGAGAATATTCAAGATTAAAATTGTTTTCCATTGAAACAAAAGTGAAGCTGACGATTTTAGTGTTTAAGGCGTAAATATCAATCATTGAAGATTTTTATGGAGTAAAAAGGCAAATTTCGAGAAAGACCGCAGAGGAATTTTTTTAATAAAACCTTGTAATTTCAGTTTTGAGTAGATAAAATGAATAAAAGAACTAAATAGTGAAATAGTCTTGCATGCAGAGTTTGTGGAGACAACATAGCAGTCTTCAGAAATCCCGTTAAGGTAATTACAATTTAAAATATCCAACTTGTAAAACAAAAGAAGAGATAAATAAATTTAATTTATGTATCTAGAAAAACCAATGCACAAAATCTGAAGATGTCATCTGCTTATCAAGCAATTGATTTTCAGGATATGTTAGAAGCTGTCCTCAAAAAGTTTTTTTTTTAAATTGAATGTGTATTATAATGATTTTGTTATGTTATCGTACAAGATTGTATTAGTATTGTTATTGATTTTGTTCATCTTTCTTTCTATTTATAACATTTATAATTACAGCCAACATAAGTAATTACCATAATGTCTACTATAATTTAAAAACCCACTTGAATAATTCAGCTACTTCTCGTAGTATAATAAAAGTGTTGAAAGTTTGTACTAAAGAGTTAATTATAAACCCAATAAATCATGTTTTCAGAATAATTTTGGTTGTAAATTTTGAATTGTTTAATAAATAAATTTCTTTTTTATTTTTGCTACAATATCATATCTCTGTCCCAAATAATTATTACATGGAATATCCAGAAAATTGTAATCAAGAATTCTTGATTATAGCTTATCGTCAGCTAAGAGCATAAAACGCTTTCTCAAGACATAGTTCCTTTCATAGCAACATTTCTTTTCATAGCATTCCATCATTCAACTGAACTACGAAATATTGTTGTATTGAAATTATTCAAAGGTTTGAATTCAAATTGCTTAGACTACTGTTTATTCAGTAAGCGAAATTCGTATAGTTAATAATACGTGAGCCCACATACGGTACATGTAAATGTACTAAACTTTTAGTGTACATTACACTTAATTGCACGCACAGAAATATTCCGAATAAAATGAAGAATGATCAGAGGGCCTCGAACATGTATTTTGGTTCAAATTCGGAACTCAGAACTTCATAATAATAGCGTTACTTTTTGCATGGCAGAGAAAGTAAAATATTATCCAGAACCACATTGTAAATAGACAGAATAACATCGTGTTTTGTATTTTTGCTAAGAATACGAAAGTTCAGAAATAACATATTTACATTTTGCATAAATGAATGATTTTTCTTTGAATTTTTCTACTGCTGCCGATTTTCATTTGTGGATGTGAATGTCAAATTGTTGTTGTAATATTAGCTGGTACCTTTCAATAAATTTTAAAAGCCTAAAATAATAGGCCTAGAAGGTTTTCGAGATTTTGAGTTATAGAGAAAACAAGAATGAATTTCAAAATATTGCTTCTCTTATTTCTTTCGATAGCTAGGCTAAACATTCCATTGATGTTGTGAGAACCCATGAACTACATGAGCTTTCAATTGGTTGTCTAATCACTACATTGGTTGGTAATCAATAAGTACAATCAAGTTATAGTTTGGAGAAGACTGGAATAACAAGTCTTACCTCGTGGATCGTATGAGGAATTTGCGCCGTAGGCATCTGACATAGGTGGCGCTGTTGGTATTTGTTGTTGAACACTTTTGAAGCTCAACAAATCAGACGAACCACTGGATCCTGGAGGACCTGAAAAAAAAAAACAAGTTAAATTGTAAATGTATATATAACATCAGATTTAAATAAAGTTTCTTTTTTATCATTCTTGATATTATTGACAATTTATTCGATCTGTTAGTTGGACGAAATGAGATTCTTGTTACTAGTCTACAATTCTGCTTATAGAAGTTAATGTTAACGCATTTCTTAAAACTAACATGACTAACAAGAAGACATTGTTTACGTTAGTTTGTTAATTTATTTTTAGCAAACCAATTTCAATTATACAAACAAATAGTTGCTTACCAATGCTTCCACTGGCAATCCTCAGCGCCTGTTCAAATGCTGGCGTTGTTTTCTAGGAAATTTAAAATAAAACGTTTTTATTGCTTTTTTATTGTTTTTATTGCTTCTAATTAGTTTCTAATCTTGTTTTCGTAAATTAAATATAAGCTCATAGTTTGGATAAAGCGTGGCTTCTATTTATTATTTTTTTATACCAATACTGAAATTTTTAAATGATAGAGCATTCATTTTAACTTTTTGAATACATTTTAAGTATTTGATCGTCTATCAGAATTACAAAGTTAATTTCACTACTGTCTATTTTGTTCGATAGATTTTTGTTTTCGTTTCGAGCCGAAGCTACTTCTAATTCTAGCTCTCTACAATATGACATTTGTTAAATCGGTATATAGAATAAAAATTATGATTTTATCACAAACACTTTGAAGAAAAGAAGTTTCGGCGAAGAATTAATACCAAGGAAAAACTTATTTTAACCATAGAATGGCAATGGTTGCCTAATACTTTATATTATTATTATTTTAATAAATGGTAAAGAATTGGTGTGTTAATATTGCAAAGAATTGTGTGATATCACATCTGTTTCAGTTAGATATTCCAGTAGTTACTCGTTGATCTTTAATTAATTTCTGAATGTTATTTAAATGTAGGTTACCTATGTAAAACTCCTTGTTATCATTGTTAGTAGGTTACATAATTTTTCCAAGTTGTATAACTGAAAGCTACACAAAAGCTATAACAAAAAGAAAGTCAACTTTTTATTAAAATTTACGGGAACCTGTGTCTCACTGCAAGTCATATTTAATTATTTACAGTTGTATTTCATGTTCTAGATTAAACAAATTTCTAAGTTTATTAGAAAATATATTAGATTAATTTTTCAATATAATTTACAAGAAATGCAAAGTTAGTTTCCATAATTAGAGTTCGATACTGTGGTTACAGCTCCATGTTGACATAAATAACATAGGTTTCTAAATATACTTACAGCAAATTATGTAAATATCAATAATTAAACCCACAACTCTTGGAAATTAAGTAATAATTTGAAAGAAATATTTAAATTTGTTATTTTCAAATTTCAGATGCTTCCTTTCATTTATATTGTTCATGTTCAGTGTCATTCCGCATTAACGAAAATTGTTATCAAAATTGTTTTTAAATTCGACATTTATTTGTTTTTAGATTCAACGTTTTTTATATTGTTAAATTGTTGTCAAATTAGACATTTATATATTATTATCAGGCTCAGATTATTCTGTGATATAATACAATATTTTATCGTCCGATATTTATATTGTTATCATACTCAATGTTATTATGTGATATGATTCAATTATTGTTATTTTCGATGTTATTTCATGTTTTTTTGATTTAAGGAGAGGAAATTTTTCTGGTTTCACTCCGTAATGTACCTGAAGAAGAAAACAGTTGTTGATGTTTTTGAAATATAGTGAGTTAGTCTGGAAGAAGAAAGAGTTTGTGGGTTTAATTATAGGTTTCTAAAGATTCAGCTTAAAATTAAGGACTCACTCTAGGACTAGATTTTTCTTGATTTGATAATCTTGCTCCGAAAGAAGGCCGAGGAGGTGTCTGGAAGTCAGATAAGTGCACTGTTGCATAAGGTGCTGGATCATCTTGGGAATCTATAATTGAAAGTATGTAGCAAGTATATGTATACTACTCAAAAATGTATTTTAAGTTTTCATAAGGCTAGTTCTAGTGTAAAAATAATGATTCAATAATTTTGATATACAAATATAATTATTATTATTTTTCAATTTTTACAATGCAGTAATTATAATTGTTACCACAGAAAAAAATCTTAAAATTTACTTTAAATTTTTAAGTTCAAGTTTTAA
>JAFIDM010014012.1:22682012-22726766 GCA_023159025.1 Thereuonema tuberculata
TGTTTTAACCTTACCTATACTAGCATTGCTTAAGGTCCCATTATCCATAGGACCTTTTAAATAAGTAAAACTTGGATCTGCATACTCTTCACTTTCAGGTTTGGAATGGCGATGTCCTCCAGATGATCTATGATCAGAAGATCTGTGATCGGATGATCTATGACTAGAAGGTCGAGATCTATGAACAGCTGGATTATCAAGTCCTAGAAGAAAGGTAATAATTAAATATAAAAATTATTGCTGTTTAAAAAGATTTATATATTGAACAATTTTGAAAGAAGATAATTTTTAGTAGATTAAACACTAAAACCAAACAACTGACTCAACACTTTTCAATGAAAAAAAAATGCTTAAAAAGTTTAAGGTTATTATAAAGTTTAATTTCAAAAGTAGGCTTTAAAAATTGTGATGTAAATTTTACATTATCTTTAATATGATTTATATTTCTGTATGTTTCATTGCAATATTAAACAAGCTAATTATATAATTCTGAAAAATATAGAAGGCGATTGAATATTCTATAATGTTAATTACATATATTAGCGTACTTATCGCTACATACTACTAATTTCTTATAATATGTACCTTTTTTCTTTCTATTTTTCTTTTTTTTCGTCCGTAGCATTCTAAGGCAAATGCATACAAAGAGAATGATGATCAAAAGAACGAGTAAAGAGACCAGAGCAGGTACCAATACACGTTTATCCATAAAAGACATAAGACCCGGTCGAGGCTCAGGGGTTACTATCTCAGGTGGAATTGTTCCTATTAATGAAAGATTTGAACTTACATTTAAATATTACACTTTTCATAGTGAATGGTTTTTACATTAATTATTATTACAATCATTATTATTGATTAGGTTTCTTCTCCTTAAAACTAATAATTTTTGTTTTAAGCGAAGAAAATTTGATAATAATTTTTGGTTTAACTTTTGTCAATTAATAGATTTGTCGGGTTGATTTTAAACATTACTATTTAAACATTAACCTGGAGAAAACAACAATTATTATTTTCAGAAAAAGTGATAGAAAGCAAAATTAGAAAATTGCTAATGGGATAATGAAAAGGTAGAAGTAATAAATAAATATCAATACTTGGGCAAACGGTTTACCTCGCAAAATAATAATAAAGAACATATAAAATATAGAAAAGATAAAGGTAACAGCTATATGGGAATTAACAAAAATAATCAAAAGAGCAAAACTAAATGATTGGAGAAAAATAAAATACATGTTTAATAGTATGGTTAAAAATGTGGTTTGTAATGGTATGGAATTAGATGGAAAATTAAAAATTGGTTAGAAAATATACAAAACTTATTTATTAAGTTATATTTTAATATGGAAAAATTTACACCAAATATATACTTGAAAACCAATTACATAAATATCGATTGAGAATTGATTTATTAAAAGAGCTAGATTACTTGATTAAAGTTGTAGAATACCCTGAAGAGAGATTACCAAAATTAATTTTAGAAAATATTATTTTTAGAAAATTTTTATCATTTTTTTAGAATTTTTTTTAGAAATTAGATAAGATAAATGATTGTAATTATTTGATTACTTTTAAAAAAACAGTTATTCAGAAATTGATTGAGATAAATATATTCTATATATATATTATCCAAAAATTCTGTGTTTTAATTTACAATAAAATACAGAAATCAAAATTTAATAGTTATAATTGTAAATTAGATGTACAAAAAAAAGATGTACAAATAGTGTATCTATATAAGGGCAAAATCAACTCCTATCGAAACGAAACATTTATTAAAATTAGATGTGGCAATTTAAAACTTCTTAAAACGCCATTAATCCATAAATCTTCACACATTCTTTATTTACTTAACAACATGATGTTGTTAAGTAAATAAAGAATGTGTGAAGATAGATGTGGCAATATTTGAGACTCTTGTAAATATTGGTTAACTGAAGAAGGAGGAGGTTGTAGGATAAGGTGTAAAAAGTTTGGAATCATGCAACTTTTGAATGTGAAAAAATGAGAGAAGAAAGAGATATGGTAGGAATTGAAAAATTCCAATAGAAGTCGATGGTGGATTAATCAGATTAATCAAAGAGGGATTAATATAAAATTATGTATTTGTTAAAATATTTTGAAACAAAATAATCAATAAGAAAAATATGAAAAAAAGAATAAGAAAAAAAAATAGACAGGGAATAAAGGATAATGAAAAGATTAGATAAAAATAAGTCTAAATAAAAAACTTTTGCTTTCTTTGTGGAAACCTAATTTTTTTCTTTCATATAATTAATTATTGTTATATAATTAATAATAACTAATGATATTATATAACTAATGATATTTTGTAATAATTGTTCGAATCATGCTTGGATAGAGATAACTCCCATATTAAGTTTAATTAAATTAACATAACGAAACAGTTAAAAGCACTGAACTTGGGTTAGATCATTTCTTTTAGCGACTTTGTGATTTTAAATATATGAACATTTATAAACAGGATATATAAATAACCAAAAGTCGATTCATGTTATTTATATAATATGACAGTAAAATGCTATTGTTTTCACCTCTATTGGAAGAATGTGGAGAAATTCTAAGTGATTACTACAAATCGTGTTAAAGGGGTTTATTTTCTAAAAAGCAAAACCGATTTATGAACTACTATATAGACTCTCAGCTTAGAAGCATAACTACCATAATTTCGCGCCGTTCTGTAACAATTTGAGAATAGAGATGTAATCGAAAATTCAAGAGAAAGTGTGTTCCCCATTCGCTTATGCAATTTATTACTATTTATAATGCCTCTTAGAAATGCCCTTTTTCCCTTCTATCCATTATAAATAATAACAATTTATATTTATCAATTAAGTAATAGATGTATAATATATCATTTAATAACAATGTGTAAAAATATAACTTATATCTGTTTTGAAAATATCTATGTGGTTTGCTCTACAATTTTTAAATGACGAATTTATAAAGTGGGCATTTAATAAAGGTCTTTAAAGTTTCAATAAAAAATAGAAAATTCTCTAATATTCAAATTCAATATGCAATTAATTATTATTAATGATACAAAACACATCTTCTTTTTTTCTTCGCAATATTTCGCGGTTTATTGTCTTTTAACCACTTCATCAGGCTTAATATATGGAAAAACTTTTCGTAAGATACAGTAACGAATCTGGTAATAATATATACAATTAACATCATTTCAAACATTTTAAACTTCTATATTATTACAATAATGAGTTTGGTAATATTATTAATAATATTTCAATCTTCTATATTATTACAATAATGTTAATAACATTTCAATCTTCTATATTATTATTACAAAGGATTTTGTTCTTACAAATTATTACAAAGGATTTTGTTCTTACAAATTATTACAAAGGATTTTGTTTACAAATTATTACTGAAATTATTGGAATTTTTTCAAATTTTTACAATTGTTTTTAAATTTATCTAATAGTGTTTGGCTAATTTCTACTCGTTTATATTTGTTAAAACACTTAAAAGTGTTTATAACACATGCCTCCAGGATGAACCTAGTGTCTCTGTCATAAACATTTCTATACATTATCTCAACTATCGGATCAGGGTTATGATTTAATTTTATGCAGTGATAGGCCCAATCAGAAATTAAGCCTGATGAAGCGGTTAAAAGACAATAAACCGCGAAATATTGCGAAGAAAAAAAGATGTGTTTTGTATCATTAATAATAAAAAATAGAAAACACAATATATTGAGTTTTTTTTCTGAATTTCAATAGAAATTATGATTATATTATATTTGGTTCGTTAATACAGAAATTCAGATAACACATAAAATAAGCTTTTTAACCCAGTTTCAATAAAAGAAAAAAATTAAAGTTAAATAATAAATCTATACATTGATATCTACAATGTAAATAAAAAAAATCCCACCGAATATACATGTCATGAAAAAAAATACTTTTTTTATTACTTTTTTATTAATTTAATATAATTTGTTAGCCTAGTTTTGAATATTTATTTTTCTAGAAATGTACTAAGTCTAAGTATTTCTGATTCTTTGCCACAAATCTAAAAACCTCTATCTACACCTCTCTACAATCTATATCTCTCTCAATATAGATTATGGAAATCAATTCATAATGACTATTATAATCTGCTTTTTGATATGTATTTTTATTCATTCTTAATAACTGATTGCATTTCCCAAGCGTCATCTGAAATTCGGTCTTTAAGGCAAGAAAACAAAAGTTATTGGAAAAAAAAGAAAAATTCATATCATATTTGAAAAAAAAAGTATTATTCCCAATTAAAATTAGTTCCTTCTTTTTATCTCAAATGGGTTTACCTCACTAATACTGCCTTGAAGTATATTGTACAAATAGACAATAAAATAGTAAATAGACAGCCGAAAGAAGAGAAAGATAAGAAGAAGCAGACTACAAGAAACTACAGGAAAGAAACTGTGATTTCTAGCAGATATGTTTGATAAACCACTCCTCCGAAGCATTACAATGGGAAATAAAAGAAATACGTCCAAGAGTATCTACAAGATTTGACACCAGAATTAGAAAAACAAGCATTCAGGTTTTTGTAATTACCTCCAGTCATTGTTAATGTAGATACTTCATATTCGGCTGGCGTCGATCCAGCAGCGTTATAAGCTGTGATTCTAATACGATATCGCTTCGCTGCTAATAACTCCCGGACTACTAATGTCCGTTGTTCCGGTTTTATATGATCTGAGACTACCGTCCATTTTTCTGCCGAACGTAGTCTGTACTCAAGCACAAAATGCTGTATAGGACACACTTCTGTTCTCCAAGAATCCAAATGCACTGTTATCGATGTTGAACTCTCTTCAAACACTTTTTCTTTTAGAGGAACAGCAGGAGCTGAAAGAAAAAAAAATAAAATAAATTAATATGGAAGAAAAAAAATAGCACGATAAATGCCAAATCTAATATAGCACTAATAAAACATTTTAACGTGCTGTGAATATATCAATAAATTCAAAACAAGAAAAGAACAGAACAGCACATGAATAAATAAATTGCCTTTCTGAATCAATTATAGGAAGGAATTGGGAACGGCCGTTTCGTCCTTCTAGGGACTCATCAGCCCAATCCTCCTTTCCCGATAAGACACAGAAAGGCACGTTTCAATAAATTCAAAACAAGAAAAGAACAGAACAGCACATGAATAAATAAATTGCCAGGTGTGACGGTGGCCTTCAGATAAGCTCTTTGCTTTCTGAGTATTTTATAGGGGAAGGCGGATTGGGCTGATGAGTCCCTAGAAGGACGAAACGGCCGTTCCCAATTCCTTTCTATAATTGCTTCAGAAAGGCACTTTACTTATTCAGGTGCTGTTCTGTTCTTTTCTTGTTTTGAATTTACTAATAAAGCACTAGTTGATAAAATTTTTATCACAAGAAAATTAACTGGTATCTTATATAAACTGCCAACTAAAATCGCACTTACTTTTCTTTGCTTAAATTAAGAAAACATTTTAAAAACGACGTTTCGGAGTCCCACTTTTTTGAACCCCCTTATCAAGTTTTTAATAAAAATTTTAAATTAAAATTATTCACCCTTCTTTAAGCACCATGTTCCCTGTCGGGAATAAAATTGCAAGGTACCATATATGACATTAAATGCACCCCTTACCATCGGAAAAGTAAATAAATGTCTATATGTTGGTAATTCTAAGCGTGAATTGGAAAAGCGTGTAAAGGAGCATAGTAATGCAGTAAAAAAGGGTAACGATAATTATAGCAACTTTAAAAGATAAATGGAAAAAGCAGTTTGGAAATCACTCAAAAATCTTTCTCGATAGGAAAATCTAAAAACCTTTGAATTCAGCCAAAAAACAAAACAAAACCAAGGAAAAGCACTAGCAGTTTCATCCAATATTCATCTGTTACCAAAAAAAAGTTTTCTTTTTGTTTTCTAGAGTAATTGGTATTATTAAGCATTTCTTATTTTACACAACTTTTAATATAAGCAGATTTTAAGATAAATGATTTATATATAAATAATGATAAACAACACAACAAGACTTCACAACTAAAAATTAACAATTGTAATGTAAATTAAAACTATTTAGGAACGGGAAATTTCTGAGCATTATTTACATTGAAATAAAAGTAATTAATAATTCAAATGTAAGTTATGTTACATACATCATCTTTTAACTTTTCAATGGCATCTTACAAGGAGACGGTGCATCCTATATATCGCGAAAATCAATTCCCTTTTGTGAGATAAAAGTATACATGGAGTACTTCAAAAATATATTTGGGTGAGGAGAGGTAACACTCAATCAATTTTTGGATATTGACATTGTTTTCATCGATTTCCGAGTATTAGCTTATTAATTGCCTATTGCTCGTTCCCAGAGAGTGTCGACGTAGCTTAAAGCATAAACAAGCAGACTGATATCAAAGAAATAAGCATTTTCAATTCTACTATAGGCAATAGTTTTGCGTGTGTTTCTAATTCCATTTCTTTGTTTTGTTTTTTTCTTCTCTTCTTGTTTTTCCTCCTTTGCCTTCTTTTTTCTGTTTTTTTCTTCTTTTTTTAAGATAATGAAATATTGTTTTTCTGATTAGTATATTATGCAGAAAAGTAATATAGCATTAGAGATAAATAAATAATATTCTTTTTAACTTATTTTTTATTAGAAGTACAGTAATTTAAATTCTTAAAACTAGAATAAGACATATATAAATATAGAACAGATAATAAAGTAATAATAAAGTAAAAAAATTTTTTAAACCTTATCGTTTTTCTTTCCTACACTGATACACTTTTGTCTTGATGTTTTCTTAATATCATTAATATTTAAACAATTAAAAGTTATGAATAAGAGTTTCTAAGATTGTTTTAATATTCCATGATTTTTAATTAGATATTTCGGCATTATTTTTCCGGAACAAACGATTTTTTTTTTCAGAATAAACCCATCACAAACGAACTATGTTGTCTCTTTTTGAATCTGTGACGGCGGAGGGGTCAAATTCAAAGACAAGTATCAAGGTACTGAGATTTCCCCTGTCAACACATCAACCCTTTACATAAATGTAACTATATTAATTGTTCAACTGTTGAACTGTGCAATGAAAAATCCTTAAGCATAATTTTGCTAGTTCAGCATTATGTTAAAACACATATATAAAAGATATTTTTTTTAAAATTTACTAAGAACTATAATAACTTTAAGCACGAAAAATTAAAAAGAGATATGACCATTGACAATTATCAGGATCAGTATCTCATTTCTTGGATTCTAAACTATACAACTTGGTTATCAAAAAAAAAAATTACATATATTATTACTATTGTAATATAAATGAATAATTTTATAATTCTTATTCATCAATTATGATGGTGCATAGAACAAAACGATGAAAGTGTATTAGTACAGGGAAGAAAGAAGATAACATAAGTTTAATTATGTTGCGTATTTACATAGCTTATTTTTTTTGATAAATTAAAATACTTCTAATAAAAAGTAATTTAAAGATAAAATTATTTATTCAATTCTAATCGTATATTACTTTTTTGTCTAATATTCAAATTATCACCGGAAAAAAAACAAAAAAACAAAACTCTACATTATCTTAAGGAAAGAAAAAAAAGAGAGAAAAAGAAAGGAAAGGATAAAAAATTGAATTAAAAAAAAAACTCTTGTCCCCTTAGTTTCAAGTAATAATTGGATCCTTATATCTCCAGTCTGCTTCCTTAAGCATTACTTCCACACCAAAACTTCTTCTGACATTGATCAATAAATACTAGAAAATCGATGGAAATAATGTCATATCTCAGTATTGCCACTTTTTCCCACAAACCATGCATATTTTCGAAGTTCTTGATGTGTACTTTCATCTCAGAAAGGGGCACTGATTTTCACGATATACAGGGTGTGCCGTCTCCTTGTTAATGAAGCTGTTGAGATTATTACTTAAGATTAAAGATTTGATAAAACTCGAAGATCGTAGTTCTTCTCTTTAAGACATATTTTAAGACTTCCTAAAAAATCTGAGGATTACCTTGAACATATTGATAGATTTACTTCTGAAGTGTAATAATCTGTTTTCAAAATAAATCAGTAGAAATGATTTTGCTTTGTTGCATATTTAATTATAACTAAAGTATAATTAATTGTGAATATCACAGAATATGGAAACATTACAAGCAACAACAGTAAAGGAAACTTTACTGTTTTGAGAATGAGAATGCTGTAAAGTGAATTTTATGTTATGCTATTTTATATTATGTTATTTACTGTGAGCCATGCTTAATAATAAACAACACTGTTTTTAAAAAAATTCTCTAGTATTATGGAGTTGTTGTAAAGATTGAATTTTACATATACATATATTTACATTATTTTTATAAACTAGAACAATAAACACACTAGAACAATAACACTGAATTCATTGAAATCATGTAAAGGCTTGTAATGTAAATTGAAATAAAATAAACTTACTTGATCCTTTAGTGTAAGTACGAATTGTAGATGAAGGTTTACTGAAACCAATTTTATTCTGAGCCATGACGTATAAGTAATATAAAGTACCACATCTTAGTTCTTTGAGCTGGTAACTGTCTTCTTTGGGATCAATTTCAATTTTTATCCAATTGCCATGCTCTTGTTTATAATTTAAAATGAAACCTAAAAATAAAAATTAAAGTTGAATATCTTAAATTGACGTAAATGTAAAATGATAACATAAATAATAATGTTAAAAAATAACATATCAAGAATATCTGTTACATACGTATTATTGAACTCCCTCCATCCGTAATTCCTTTCCAGTGAACATCAATTGTAGTGGATGTAGCTAATAAGATCTCAACTATAGGAGTTGATGGAGGAGCTATTAAGAAAAACAAGGAGAACAATAGTAATTTTATTTATCAGAAGAAAAGAAAGCCTATTTTTCATAGAAAAAGCTGAAATTATAAATTTTATAAATATTCTACTACTATATAATTATTATCAATTATAAAAGTTTTAAATTATTATAAATTATAATTATCATAATTCTAATTACACTATATATATTTGCATCTCAGAAATTTTCTGAATATAATTTTGTTAAATCTTTTGCTGTTTTGCTAAACAAACAAAAACATTTTCTTATTTCCTTATTCTTTCTTAGTTGAAAAATTTGAATGAATAAGTTTATTTTTTATTTAAAATACAAATTGAACTTAACTTCAATTGAAAGCTACTGCATTGTTCAACCCCATTGATGTAAATCATCATACATATTTAAGTTATATTCAGGAAAGTCTAAATCAATTTCCAAAAGTCTAAATTAACTTTCTTAAAACAAAATATTGTTCATTGAATGACGTTTATCACGTTTATCACATTGATGAGTTCGTACATAAAGATACAAAAGTATCATATTTAATATTTCCTAATACTGTCAAAATAAAGAATTAAATTGGGTTGAATTTACTATAATGGGAACTGTTTTCTATCAAAATTCTGTCAACTGGGAAACTGAAATGTTTTCTAGGATCCGAAACAGGTTGGACACACAAATTTAACAGAATAGCGTCAACTCCACGAAATAAACAGGAGAAACACCTCTTGTTTCACTCCACTTAAGCATTAGCTGAGAAATTCAACATTAAAAGCCATTTCTAGAAGAAAATTACTTAAAAAATTACTCTGAAGCTTTTTATCATAATCTTATCTTAGTAAAATAAGGATGACATGTAGAATTTTATAATTTTTAATATCATAATGATATCAGAGTTTTCTTTATGCAGAAAGTTGATTTCCATATGTTTTCATGGTTCTGCTTTAATGCAAGAGAAAAATTAGTTTTGAATAAGGAAGATCCATCTTATAGTAATACCCAGGTGATCTTCTGTCTTCCCACTCCTTTTATCTCTTGTATCATTCCTTCTAGGAATTCTTCTGAAGGCTATTAAGTCTTAGAAGATATCCAAAATTTTTCAATTTTATTCTTTCTAATAGGAATCACAAACTCTGTTTTTTCAGTTATTATCTGTTGCATTTCTTCATTTCTCTTTTTTTGTGTCTAAGGTATTCTCGTAAGGTATTCTTTTTTCTTAGAAGCCATATCTCTACATTATAAAGCCCTAAGCTTATCCTCAGACTCCTAAAGCAAAATCCACGTTTCTGCGCCCTATAGCAATGTTGTCGTAGTTCATTCTAAACAAAAAATAAAAACTAAACTATTTGCAGCTTTAACGAATTACGTAAGCAGATTTAAAATGACTTTTCTCTTAATTATTTCATAGAAAGATGAATACAAATTTAAAGTGAGAAGCCAGAAGAGTACATTCTGCTACTTATCCCGTTTTGACGGACAGCACCATCATGGTTTTGTTAGAAACATGTTTTGCGAGTTCCATTCAAATATCCTTTGTAGACCAACTAAATCAAGTTTACAAAAGCATATCCAAACCAAAGTTTATTAAAAAAATCCTTCAATTAACTTTATTTCTTTGTTTATAAATTCCTTTTTCATTCATAAGAAATTTTCTGAAAACCTAATGTTACTTACCTAAAACGTAGACAGCATATGTGACTGAATCATCGCCATACCCATTGTCCACTCTACAAGTGTAATTTCCTTTATCTGAAGATTGAGAGTCTCTGATAAGAAGCGCTCCATCAGTCAGAGTTCGAATTCTGTCAGTCTGCTTGATAGGTTTCTCTCTGAATGAAAGAAGGAAAAAAAAGAATGTTTATAACAGAAAATTTCCAGTGGACTTCGCTGATTTTTACGCATTTCAATCTTGTAGTTCAAACGAAATCTTGTATTTGCCTTATGAAAGTAACTTATCGTTTATTTGAGTGATATTTCACTCCAAATTAACAAAATTTAGGAAATAAGTGCAAAGTACTAAAAACACAGTAGGCAAATTTGAAAATTGAAGCTCAAATAAGTAAAAAACAAAGTTTCAGCTTCAAATTTGAGGTTATCTTGATATTTTTAGCCTTCATTTTAGACAAGATACTGTAAGATTTGAGATTACATTTTAAAATATATATGATTTTTAACTTTATTTTAATTATACGAATATTCTTAATGACAAAGTTGTTGTAAATTAAATTTGATGTCAGTTTTGGTGTTAATTTGGTGTCTTTGTAAATGGCTGTTATTTGATAAAGACATTAGATATTTTGGAAGAAAAAGAGTTTTTGAACACTTTCCAAAATTTTCGTTTTGAAAAATCTCAAAAAGAAAATTTTTTCCAGAAAAATATATTTAATATATGGTTTGTTTTCTTTCCCAAAATGTCAAGATGGGACACGAATGGACTTACATTTATTAATAATTTTAAAGACAACTCTGCAGCTGAAATATTCATACAGGTAATGTTATAAAACAGGTATGTACTTTCTCTTTGAGGTTTTGTGAAATTTACACAAAGAAGGAGTAAATGAAAGCATTAAGTATTCTGGAATGATTGATCAACTACATTGCTTCATCAAATATTGAAGACTTTCTATGCAAAACCTACTATATTTAATATCAGGCTTCTTTTTAATTACAATATTGGCGACCAGGTTGGCGTTTCCATTAAGACATAGGCCTCACCTCCAAGTAGCGGGGTTAGGTTCTCATGTGGGTTTCGTGATAGTGGACGATCCGCGTAGGGCAAGTTTTCTCGGGGTCCTCACGTTTCCCCTACTTTCTCAGTGTTTCTCTCCCACTCTACTTTCTCAGTGTTCATTTCCTTTGGATTGCACAGTAGACCTACAGGATTACTCTGCCACCCCCATTCACCACAATCAATCAATCAATTACAATATTCTTCACTTTTAACAATGTGATGTACAATGAAACTGAAGGTTCCCTAGTATCTCCCTGCTGAGGTTGGAAATAGTAAATGGTAAAGTAGCAAATAGCATCTCATAACTGGCAGGCATCTCATACCTCAGTGTAATGTAAGCCTTCATAGGCAACATTAATATATATATACATGCATATATACATACATACACAAAAGTGCATTAGTTGATTTTTATAGTGATGTTAAACCATCTTTTACAAAGGAATTAATTGGCCGTAAATGCAGACATAGTTGCCAAACAAGATAATGTTGACAAACTGAAATTTTACTTCCTGTATCCTAAATAGTTATCACCATCCTTCAACATACATTAGGATATAAATGGAAAATCCCGTTCTAGACATTCAGGCCATTCCTATGAGAACAGTTTTGGTAAAAGTAGAGCCTACTGCAACAATAGGAATATTTGTTCAGTAAAAGAGACACTTCACATTCAACAAATCTGCTAAAGCAAAGGCCGACTCACAAATGAAGATTCACGAAAGTATTCTTACTTTCATTCAAAATAGCATAGGAATAAGACTTTTTTTTTAGTTAAAAGGAATATTTTGAAAGTGTAACAGTAAAATGAACTAATTTCTTAAGATCATTTGGGACGTTGAACATGTGGAGTACGCTTCTACATTGTATTTTCTAAGCTAATTATTATAAAGTAACGTTGCTTAAATTTAAGTTTTCTATTTACATTAGATCAGTAGAATTAATTTTATCTCTCACAGCAGTAACTAGTAACTATTCTAAAAAATAAAAAAGATTTAGTATATGATATTCCATATCTCTCAATTGAAAAGATTAATTTTACAATTATAGATAAGTATGACCCTATATTCAAGATTTATCCATCTTGAAATTTTGGAAAATATTAAGAAAAAAAAGCGTATTTTAAATATATTTTTTCCGGATACAAATTTAAAATGGCCTTTTCAAGATTATTAAAAACGAAAATTTTGGAAATTGTTCACAAACGTTTTTTTTTCGAAAACATCTAAAATGATCTATCAACTAAAAAAGCCTTTTTCAAGGGTTTTAAAATCAAACTGAGCTCTATAGGACAAAGGGTTTCTGAGTAATAACAGATTGCGAGAAAAGAAGTTCGCTCAAATTTTGCATTTTTCGCCATTTTAAAACTTCATTAAAAAATTGCCTGCAATTTGATCAAAATTTTGGATTTTTCATACTTTAAGTAGGTTCAACCTAATTCAGAAAATAATAGCAATTTAAGGTACGAAGGTGCAGACCCTTTCTTGATTTGATATGAATGACTCGTTAATATTCAACAAATGGGGAGAAAGAAAAAAATATCCGGGAAAAGATTCGAATCTACAAGATTATTTATTGCTTTGCTATCTTTGGGTGACTCGAATTATAACAAGTAAGCTACTTTCAGAAATCTTTCAATACAAACATTGTTAAAATTTATAACAATTATAGAATTGAAAAACACACAAAATCATTTAAAAGAAAACCTTAAGGCATGACTAGTTTCGATTGCCTCTTAAAGGCAAATCTTTTTCAAATGATAACATAACAACAACAAAAACAGACAATTTAGGCAACCAACAAACAACTCAATTAGAATTGTTGAGTAGGCATCATGCAAAATGAGTGATTTCAGAACAATGGTCACGACTGATATCAAACTACGAGCGGTATTTACAATCTATTTGTATAAGCCATAACACCCTGCCGCTTCGTTAGATAATTTATTATTCTGAGGATTCTTTTTGAAGATATATATATATATCGATTCTTTGAAAGAAATCATTTTAAGAAACCATTTTCTTCACAATCAATGTCTAAAGGATTAGTTATTTCCAGTGTGTGTCCTGTTTTGTAAAATGTGGAGCTGTGTAATAGTTAAAATTGTCTTTTTTAAAAGCGTTAATGTGTTCTTTATCAAAGGTCTTTTTGACTCTACAATATACTGTGGGTGGCATTCCCACTGTCACATTGCGAAGTAGTGCTTTCCTGCATTGCTTTCCTTAAACTAGTCTAAGAGCGGGGAGCTTGTTGCATAGCGGGAAAGCATCGGGCAGCTAATGTAACATTGGGAATGCCACCCACGGCACATGCATTCTTTTCCCGCGCCGCGCCTTAATCCATAAACGCAAAGCATTTGTCATATTTCTACTCAGGTCTTGGTTTTCTATAAGTGAATTGAGCCATCAAGTTTCACACTTCAACCGCTGTACTTATGTTATGATGCGATAAAACTATCTGTAGCTGCTGATAAACTCCTTGGATATTTGGGCATCCATTATTCATTGCTTTATCAGTTATAAAATCGATCTCGTTCTCGAAGACCAAACTAACAGATGAAATCTTAAAGGCTCAATGTACTGCCATATTTATCATATCCGTTAAAGAGGCACTTAAAACTAGTCATGCCTGATCGGTTTTTTAGATGTTTTTGCGTGTTATTCAATTCTGTAATTGTTATACGTTATTAATACACATTAAATCCTTTTAAACTGTTAAAATTTGTTTGTAGTAAGGAAAAACTATATATACGTATGAAACTTTCAAATAAAATATCGATGCACAAATGCCCTTTAATTTTGTTTTTTGATAAACTGAATCATTTAGAACAAAAGTTAGTAAAATCTACATGCTTCTCCGTTAATTGTTTATAAAATTCATTTATAAAATAAGACAGATTAGTTCATTCTTTTTGTTAATACTTACTTAATCGACCACTTTCTGTCAGGTGGTGGATTTCCCACTGCCCTGCAAGGTAACTTGATATCATGCTTATGTGTTGTCCGAATTACGTCACTAAATGATGCAAGTCGAGCGGCCACTAAATATAACAAAAAGTTACATTAAGTTTTATTAAGACAAGTACTAGAAAATAGAATTAATTTTGTATCTTATGTCAAGAATAAAGATTGTAAAACTCTTTACATTTGTAATCCATGAAACAAAGCAACAAAATTTAGCATATTTCTAAACGCATTGAATAACTTTTAGAAAAGCATATCTAATTCTAAATTGGAAAAATCGTAGAGTAAATCCCACAATAGAAAAGTAAGATAAAATAAAAATATTTCAGACTAATTTATAAGTATACAAATTGAGTCGTATACTAATTATTACTAAGAGACAAATTACTAAGAATATCTCTTGACTAAAATCTATCCTAATTTATTGAGAATTTGATAAATAATATAATTGCATCATTTATCTCAAATATCTCGACATAATTATACAAAGCCCAGAACTCACAAATGTTTGTGCCCTTTAAACTTAAAAACTGCTAAACCAATTTGATTGCGGTTTCACCATTCGAAAGAGGTGTATCGGAGATTGTTTATGGCCACACAGCATTATTTTACTAAATTAGGTACATTAAATTTTAGAAAAAAGGAGAGTTTAACTGACAACATTCCTTTTATTCATTGATTATGAAAAAGCTTATGATAATCTAAATAGAAATCAATTTTGGAAAGTTTTAAAAGATTATGGTGTTTCTATGCAATTAATTAACTAATAAAAAGTCTATACAGAGAAACTAAAAAGCAGTGAAAAAAAACTTCAAAAACCTGACGGGGATTGCACGAATTAGAGACAAGCGCTTTTGAATCGAAAACGAAACAAAATTTCATCTTCTGATTATCGCGCGCTACAATTAACAGAAACTATCGCTGTTAACTTTTGATGCGGTTTTGTAGAGAGAGAAATTATGTTTCTTCAAATGTATAACTCATCTCTATATTCCCTGTAGGGATAGAGACAATTTTTTATGAATATGGATTTCACTGTTTTAAAATAGTTTTATTTTCAAATCGCCGTATCTTTTTACTGGATTTATGGATTTTCATGAAACTTGCACAGATACTTATAGTAACAAAGTTTGTTTTAATCATATGCTGAATAGGTTTTCAGTGAATACGATTTATGGATAGTAGGGAAAAGAGACTGCGTATGAATAAGGCGTAGAAGGGAAAGAGACTGCGATTTCTCCAAATAACTGGCATTTTATTGGTGATTATCCGATCAAAACAAAAAATGAAAACAAGAGATCATGAAAACCAAAGAGATCAGTATAACCACCTGTTATAAATTTTTTCCACTTTGTTTATTGATGTATTTTATTGCTGTATACATATAAAAGAGTACTGGAGAAAGGCCGCATCCTTGTCTCACACCTTTGTTTGTGTCAGTAAGTTCTTAAAAGTTTACATCTGAATTTAATGCTAATTTTAGTTTTTCTGTATAGACTTTGTATTAATTAATTAACTGCATAGAAACATCATAATCTTTTAAAACTTTCCAAAATAGATTTCTATTCAGATTATCATATACGTTTTCATAATCAATGAATAAAAGGAATGTTGTTAGTTAAACTCTCCTTTTTTCTAAAATTTAATGTGATGTGAATGAAGCATTTGTGTATCCTCTTCCCTGTCTGAAGCTATACTGTCTCTTAAAAAAAATCTTTCATAAAATTTACCAGCTTATTCTTTAGTATGTTAATATATAATTTTGAGGTATTCTCTAAACGTGTTGTACCTCTCCAGTTCTCACATTTAATTCTCTAATTCCATGATTTAAATGCATTTTCAAGATTTGTGATCAATAAGAAATTTGTGGTTTTCTGCATAATGCGTTATGTTGGTATATATCGATAATTTGGTATTCATTATTCATCTATGGTAAACATTATGAAACTAATTTAAATCTGTAACTTGTAAACTGAAAATGATAATGATGAACTTATAAAATTTAATTTTTTAAATGAATTTTTATGTGAAAATTTTTTTCCGAGTTTGCAAGAAATAGTGCATCATTTACCTAATTTGTTCAGTTTTGTATTTAATTTTAATTCATTTTTCAATTTCAAAACAATTTCTTTCATTATTCATTCTTTGTTTCATTACTATTTTACTCTCTATTACTATTTTAAAGTCGATTGGGCTCAAAAACTCTCCATCTTGTCACAATGTATCCTTTCTTGTAGTAGAATAACGCCACTTTTGTAAATCACTTTTATTTTCTATATGATAAATAGTCTCTGATAACTCTCCTTCAGAGTTTTAACTCTAGTGAATTTATATTTATTATAACCTCTAATCATATTCTACCAAATCATTTATCCAAAGTTATAAGTTAGTTATGTTCATTATTTTGATCTTTCAATAATTTCTTTAATCAAAAATATACAGATATTTAAATCACTTCCAAATATTTTTTTAATCTGACGGTAATGTTTAAAAATGATAATATTATGCTTGAAAATAATTTTCGAATTGCACAAAACATATCCTACTTTTTCCAGTTCTCTAGTCTCCTCTATAATATGTTATTATCAATGTATATATATATATATATATTAATACTTTTTTTTCCAATCTTTAAACATACTACGTGTACTTCTAAAAATATTTAAACAAAATATTTTAGTGATAATTTTAAGCATTAATATTATCGAAGATTTCCTATTTTTCAAACATTTTCTTTGCTCTATTGCTTTCTTTTCTTATGATGTATAATATTTTCCTCAAAATTTACCTTTCTTGTTCCTTAAAGTACCCTGCGTTCTTTTCTAATGATTTGTCTTTTATGTTCTATGAATTGTTTATTTTTGAATATAAGTTTTCAATAACTTCTTACTATTGTGATGTTGATGTATTCGATCAGTATGTTTAAATATCTTATTCCTTTTCTTATTTTCATTGTTTTTCTATTTCGCATAGATATTACATCATATTTATAACTATTTCAAAATTTCTATTTCATTAAGTTTTTTTATGATTAGGCTCTCTTTATAATCTTTGTGTTTCTAATCTGTTTAGTTCTAGATCTTTCTTAATTTAATACATCCAATGCGAGAAATGTGTAAGAACTAGCTCTTCGCCCTTTGCAAAAAATTACCTTTATTAATTAGGTTAATAAAGAATCGTTTTCTCTCAGCTTGATATCACCTGTCAGGAATATTTAATTAATTAAAGTGCAGTGAGTAAGCGAAATTCAAAGTTTCATTAACTATCACTCCGTTAAAATTTATTGCATTAATATCTCATGTTTGTTGTAAGTTCTATATCTACTCCCAACTGAAAAGGGTGTTGTATCATTCACCAATTGATTAATCATTAAGCCTTAGAGCTGTTGATGCATTTATTAGAATAATAATATTTTCAAGAAATTCAAAATGTGTAGTTCTTTATCAATTTACAACCCTTTCACTTACCGGTTTGATCCTTAGGTGCTTGAGTCACTACTCTGGAACTAGCTCCTTCACCAGCAACGGTCATTGCTGTTACCCAGAATTCATAGCGATTGTTTTTCTTCAAACCAACTACTTCATGTAAAGTGATATTTCCAGGTACAGCCTGCTTACTTTTATCCTATCAAAATAAAATATTAATGTAATTTTATAAGGCATTTTCATATTTTTATTTCAATGTTATCTACGAGTATAATCTAATATCTAAAGTTCATTTGTTAGTACTGTTGCTGTTTATATATTTTAGTTACATAATTTTCAACTGATTTGCGTTTATACTTTATATTTTTGAGGATCTAACAACAACATAAACACCATTTTTTAAGTTAATCTATTTAACTTCTGTAGTCAATAATTTAAATTCTCTACAGTCTTCAATCAGTTAACATAAAAATAGAAATGTTGAAAAGTAGCCATTTTTAGTAAATGACAAATTTATTCAAAAATTAAAGCACTGATTTAAGATAATGAATCAAAAATATATAACATCGTAAAAATGAAATACCTAATATCATACACTAGACTATATTCTCTGAATTATTAAATAATTTTTCGAACTTTACCACTCTCTCAATCAAATCTAAATCACAGACTAAGATTATTTTTGTATTCACACATTTTATGCCATTCTTTGCTAGAATCAACACAGACAAAACTTGTGATCTTTAAGTGAGTTATTAATTATATGACGTCTTCGGTTTCTTTTGTTGTTCACTTAACCTCTCATTAGATTCAACTTTAGGTTTAGTCACTGAAAATAATTTGGTGTTCAGCAAAACACAGAAATATTATCAAGGAGCAGAGAAAGGTTTAAGGAAATAAAGGAATAGTAATAAGAAAACTCATGCTAATTACTAATTACTTGACACTCTAAAAAAGGAATATAGCTTTCTAATGATATCTAACATTGAATCTCAAATTTTTTAACATCAATTTCATTAATTGTTTTTGGAATGTACTTAACAGTGATTGTTTAAAAAGCATTATATAAAATAAAAAAATAAAACTGAAAATTTAAAAATATACCTGTGAATTGACGTTTTCTCCTGCTGGTCTGACATGCACATAGTATTTCGTTATAATTCCATTGGCTCTGGTTGGGGATTTCCAAGATACCAGTACTGAATCGGCTGAGGCTGATAAAGCCTTGATATCTGATGGACTATCCGGAACTAAAAAAATATATTTTAGAAAAATATTTTAGAGGAAATAAATGTTTAATCGATTCTAAGTAAATTAGATCATCATTTAACGTTCAGCTCAGTTGTATGAAATTGGAGATATAAGTATATGAATACAGTTTATTTTAATGTGAAACTATCTGAATTACAATTACCTTCTAGTTCAATTTTACAGAATACAATATCCTCTAAGTAGTGGATACAGTTTTCATAATAGCCACACGAAATGTCCGCATATTTTTAATCCATAGACTGGGAAATTTTTTAACTTGCCATGAGCCCCTCTATACTTCACGTTCGCTTATAATAATTACAGGTCCTGACAGAGTAACAGTGATGTACTATGATGTGCCAACTGCACATCACAAAATAATCCTTAACTAAGCAATTCTTTTCAATAAATGTTATATTAATTTTATCTCCATATTTTGAATTGAATGTTAAAGTAATATTTATAGCATTATCTTATAACTAAATGAGCGTCCATTAGAACATGGCAACAATTTGGTACACAGAAATTATTTTAGCAAATTAGAATAAAATGTGTTCTTCTTATCCATGATAAACAATTTATAATAATAATTTTCATATGCTTTACCGTATGAATACTTTGCAATATCTAAATATAGGCTGAGATTCTCGGTAAAAAATTACAGATAGAAGTAATAACTAAATATTACCACTTTTTATATTCCGAGAACCTCATCTAATTCCAAGTACTCAATCAATCACCAACAATGGATTCATTCTCAATAATAATAATAAAAAAAAACACACATAGGCCTAACATCTTCTAATAAATTCGATATTTCAGTTTTTTTATCAAAAACTTCAGAAAAACTATACAAATGTAATAAGAGGAAAACAACGTCTTCCTTCTTATCAACGAACAAATTTAAATAAAAAATCATGAACGTGAACAAAAATAATAATTAAGAAAGCTACAAATACAATAATATTTTGATAGCATTAAAGTTCTAGATAATCATTGTTATAATCAATGTTAATTAAATAATGATATCTAATTATTGCTTCAATTTAACTTTTAACTTTTGGTTTTTCTCCATAGATTTCTTGAACAGTCCGAAAGAAATTTCGTTAACTTTTAAACCTTTTTCTTTATTCATACAATTACACCAATTAATGAAACATGACTCTAATAAAAATCTTTGTTTCATCTTGAGATTCATATATAACACATAGAGTACGATCCGGGTTGTGACATAGTTTTAGCACATGGTCAGCCCAATCAGATATTTCTTTTCTCTTACTTTTAAAAGCCCTTATGTGTTCATCTACTCGCTCTTTGAGAGATCTGCCAGTGCTTTCAATATAAATTTCGCTACAATCTCTGCATTCTCTGCGTTTGCCATTACTCAATGAGTATATTACTCCCATTTTAGTTTTCCTGAAGAAAGTTTTTGGTAAAAAAAAAATGATATATCTAATATATTAGAAGATGTATGTGTCTTTGTTTTTCCTTGAATGAGATGTCTTTTTTAGAATTTATTAGATAATTGATTTGTTCTTTTCATTGAATATTATAATGCATTTCAACATTTGAATTTAACTATAATTTAATTAGCTACCATGAAGAAGAATCTTAACAGCTGAAGCCTAATAAATGAATTTATTTTCATGTAAAATGGTTCTTTCTAATTGCTTATTAAAGACACTGAAACATCTTCACAATGTAATTTTTCTGTGTAATGGACAGAAGTATCTTTCTTACATCGCAGTTATTAATAATATCCTATGTGAGATATGTGTAAGAACTAGCTGTTCCACCTTAATTAATTTAGGTTAATAAGCAATCGTTTTTCTCTCAGCTTGATATCTCTTGTCGTGAATATTTAATTAATTAAAGTGTAGTGAGTAAGCGAAATTTAAAGTTTCGTTAACTAATACAGCATAACTTTCAACTTTCTTATTTCAATTTAAACTTTGATATCCACTGAAAGCATCAATCCGGTTATAAATCTTTTAGAATATATTATTCAAATACGTTAAGTGTGAACAAACAAAGTAAATTGCGGCAAAACAATGAACTTGCTGTAGGCTGATAACATCGGCTACTGCTAACAATTCTAATTATCTAAACCACAGACGTTCCTAATTAAAACTCATTGATTAGAATCTTTATAGAAGCTGTTTTCCGAAGTTTTGAAAAGCCACTTTAATAGCATAAAGTTTAAAGTTAACTTTAAAGAGTAACAAGAGTTACAAATTTAATAATTTTTAAATAAAATTTAAAACTTCAAACTATATGTTTTCAGCTCATTAAAGAAAAGACATTTAGATCATTTTAACTTTAAAGGAATAATAAGGATTGTAATGCAGTATAATAAAGAGCATTTTATGATTTCTTTGAGGTAAAAGAGGATCCTATAATAGCATACGTCTCTACAAATAAACTAATAAACATAAAAAAACTCAAAATATTGAATCGTAAAACAGATTAAAGTAACTCAGTCTGTGAACAAAGTTTTAATTTTTGTAGTTTTCTTTTATTTTTAATTCAATTTCATATACACCATCTCTTGAAAAATATATATAAATGTTCCAAAAATATCTTCAAAAATAAATAAAAGTGATAGTTAATAAATAAATTAATGATCATTAACACACACTTATACATGATAAAAATTAAATAATTGATATGTTTCATATACCCTCCAAATCGGTGCCTATCTTCAGACTAAAAATTACAAAGGAATTAAAGTTAAACAGGATTCAAAAGCAAAGCAGGAAGCAATCATCAATCCTTTGCTTTTGAATCCTATTTAATTTTAATTTCTTTATGACTAGTGGACCCGTGCGAATAATTCGCAACAAAAAACCACCTTTGAGAAATAATAAACAAATCCAACAGCTTGTGTGCATGTTAGTTAAACACATTGTCAATAGATGGCGTCTTCTCAAGTTTTATAAAAAAGTTGACCCGTGCGAATAATTCGCATGGTATCTTGATCAGTCACCGAATGGTAATGTGGAAATAAATAAATGAACAGATTGTCAATAGATTGCCTTCTACATTTTTACAAAAAATATTTTTAAAATAAATTTTTTTAACGAAAACATTAATTTTAAACAATCTGTTTATTTTTCATCATTAGCGGTGAACGTAATCTTGAAAATATCTCAATCATTGATTTCGATGAAGTATTAAGGGAAATAAAAAAAAACACCTTTGAGAAATAATATATGAGAAGTTGACTAATTTTTATGTTTCTATTGTTATAAATCGTTTATTTTTATTAAAATATAAATCTTTGTTTGTTTTTTTATCTGTTGTTATTAAATAAACGATGAAATATCATTTAAAGTGCATTTTTATTCAAAAAAGGAAATAGTTGAAGGTTACAACGCTAAAGCAATACTTTCACTTTCGAAAAATAAGGCGCTTCTGTTAAAGCGTGTCTACATTTGTATAAAAAGTTTTTAAAAATAAAGTTTTTTAACGAAAACATTAATTTTAAACAATTTGTTTATTTTTCGTCATTAGCGGGAAACGTAATCTTCAAAATGATGCCTCAATCATTGATTTTGATGAAGTAGTAAAGGAAATATAGCGGTCCGACAAAAAAAACCCTTTGAGAAATAATATATAATGATGATGATGATTCTTAATCTGAAGGTAGTACCGATTTGGAGGGTATCTGAAACATGTCAATTATTTTATTTTTATCATATATAAGTCTGTGTTAATGGTCATTAATTTATTTATTTAGTATTTTTAGCCGTTCTTTAAATTGCTTTAATAAAAGTGATAGTTTTGTAAAAATGCTCGGCATGAATAAACATTTTTTTTATATAATAAATAGTCTGAATTGGGATATTCAGATAAATTAAGGGGAGGAAAGTGCTGGAAAATAAGAAATATGGTTAAATAAAATACAATCATGATATTATTGATGAGGATTGCTTCTGAGATGATTATTTTATAACTGCTATTGACATTTCTAATATAGACAATTCTCAATGGCAAATAGATTACAGAATTTGATGAAGAATAAAATTTGATGAAGAATATTAAATAAATACTGATCAAATGCGATATTTCAATCCATTTTTTAATGGGAGCCTATGGATACTAGTTTTATTAAATTGTTTTCATTAGTTTTCTTTGTAGTTGATTTAATTGATAATTTATAATTTATAGTTGATGAAATAAAACCAAAACATACTAAAAATAAATGAACCTGATCTTTGGATGTCAATTGAATCCAGAGCAATGTTAAGAAAGATTTACAAAAGGAATGGTTTTTCTATAATATTTCAAATCTACATTCAAAACTCACACTTCTCAATGGCATTTTACTTTTGATTTCTTCAAAGTCTGCTTTTATGCTATTTATCTAAAAGGGAATTCTAATCACCCCAACATAGCCATTACATTCATAAAAATTCTATCAGTAGCCCACTCCTCTATACGAAATTTTGTCTTTTGAGTTATAATAAAGAGAATAGAAAAATAGATGTACATTAATCAGTCTGACAGCATATGGCCTGATAAAACAAAAATCTGACTTTGATAAAACAAAAATCTGACTTTGATAAAACAAAAATCATTCTTATATAAATTATGCACTTCATTCTTCCTATACATCATATCCGCCACCAATAACTACAACTTTGGAAGGAGCTTAAGATCACAGACCTGTCTATAAAAGAATCTGCTTCTATGCAATATCACAAAGCTGTAATAGGTAGGAGACTGTAATGACTTTCTTAATATTACTTTCATTAACAATAACCTGAGGCAATAACATCTAAAGCAGCAATAAAGTCTATACATATCACTGTTTTAACGCTGAATGTTGATTTACTCCAAGAATTAAGTATTCATTTATCCAAGATATCATCACAGTGAGTGAATCAAAAGCAACACGAAAACGTTTTCTTGAAATAATTCACATCCCTTAGTATAAAAAATTAGTTTTTTTCTTAAAAACAATTTGACAGGAGAGGAATTCCTTGCATCAGCAAATAAATCATTCTCAACTCTAAAATAATGCAGCAAAATTTCGAAACAATCAAAATAGTTGAGCAATTGCTATTTTAGAGCAATTTTAAAGTATAGTAGAATAATATAACAATAATACTAAATAATAGTTAAAACCATTTTTTATATATCTTTTACTTGAAAATAGTTACGGTCTGAGTAACTGATACCGAGGTCGTTCTTTGTAAATCTTTTAATTTTTGTATTAAACCTTTTTAGTGAGTAATCAGGTGTACAGGCTTCATTTTTGCAACTAAAATATCATACTTAAGTTAAATAAATTTCTTAAAATAAGAAAAAGTTCAGTGTATAATTGTTTGTCTTCAGAAGCCACTCGCCGTGTTTACATTGAATGAAATTTCAATTTAGAAATCCTTAGTGTTTCAAATACAGATTAGTAGTATCTCTTTGAAATTAATAAAGTTATTTCAAAGTTCCAATGACCAAGTATTAAAAGCATGTCAGATTTCAATGAATTAAGCAACTTTTATCTTCATTTGACAAGGTTTTAGTATTCTTGTTAAAATATTGCTTTGTGCTTTTAAAAGCAAGATTTACATAATTTTCAGCTGTATTTCCAATTTTAAGCAGATAAGAATCTTATGCTTACCATCTTCCAATGTCCGACAGTATATAGATTCGCTTTTAACTCCGTCTCCTCTTTTGGTGAATGCAAGAACTTGAATGCTGTAATTGGTAAATTTTTCCAAATGTTGCAATGTTATTTTTGGTTGGTTTACTGTCTTCGAAACAGTGCGTGCTGTATCTAAAATAAGTAAGAAAATATGAATTATTATAATATTATAGGAATTATTGAAGAAAAACTATCAATAATAAAATTACTGCTAAATCCTACTTTTATTTTTACGTGTACTGGAGAACCAGTATAATCTTGACTTAGCAATAAAATAAAAACTACTGTTAATGTAGTTGTAGAAAACTATTATTTGAATTAATAAATGACTACTATCGTTTTAATTTCGTGGTAAACTCTTTGTAACTAGAGAATAAAAGTTTCATCATAATTGAACCACAAATATATATCTTTTATCTTACCAAAGCTTTTTTCTGTAGAAGATAGTGGTGATATTTGTTGAATTCATCCGTTCGTGTATTTCTGCTTCTCTTATATAGGTTTTTTATATAAATGAGTGCGATGCTCTTCAGCTTATGTAAGATCCAATATAATCTAAAGTTCACTTATAAAGAATATAGAATGTGTCTCCAAACACCACATCACACGTTGGCCTAACCTTGACTAATTGTGAAACTTACGCAATCATTTTGCTACTATTTAAAATTTTTATTTTTACTTCTTAAACTTCGCTAAGAACTTTTGAATGTTTAGTATTTCTATTCCGTTAGTTCATTTACAAAAGACTATTATTTCACTTTCCCCCTTTCGTGAAACACTTTAGCTTTTTTTGCATATTGACAATCTAACTATTAAAGCCATGAATAATGATATAAATTTTATTGGCTTCGGCGCTGGGAACTTAATTTTTTTTTTTGGGGGGGAGGGATGCAAAATTGTCACAGAACAGCATGTAAAATGTCAGTTTTTTCAGAACACTTTGAAAATTAATATTGAATAAACCCTATGTTCTGATATAAGCTGCGTACTACATAAAATTATATCCAATTTGATGCATTAAAAAATATATTTGATAAATTTGATATATTTTTGATATATTAAGTATATATTAAATGACCTGTAATTTTTGAGTTTTTTTTTAAATGTTTTTTTCGCTTGTTGTCTATATTTAGTATAATTTTTATTCCAAAACGCGATTTGAGAATCTTATTGCGAATTGCTGCCACAATCTTAAATCATCCATCACAGGTTGAATCGACTGGCAAAATGTCCGATTGGTTTCACAGATTGCCTCAATTTTGATGTCATGTGACTCATTTAATCAATATCTTTACAATGATATATACTATGATGCCACTTTTTTAGGTACAGCAGCCCTGATGTGTACAGGAGTGTTTTCCATGACGTTTCGAATTCCATGATCCCAGTTTTTGATATAAAAATGTACTAAAACACCTTGTAGTATCCATTGCTGGCTTCCATTCATTATGACAGTTTTCTCAGTCAGATGAATACAGGAGAATTCTCCGGCACAAAAAGCCATAATCACTATGGAATTGATCCAGAAACATGGCAATGCCTTTCATTTGCAACAATGGATCTCAAATCTATTAAAATCTTTGGGATGAGCTGGAAAGGGCTGTTCGCTGCAAATCTCCATCTCCTTCGATACTTCAAATGGACCACTTGAGGATAGGCGGGGCTTCGTAGATAGGCGGGACTACTGCTTGGCTTGTGGGATAAACAAAGCCATGTGCTTCGTTTTAACCCGTGCAGATGTAGAGGGTGAACTAAAAGATTTGATTTGGATGAAACGATTGTAAGCCTTCCAAAATGTTCATATCGGATGTAGGGTTGATTATAGCCTATTGAATAAGACGACAGAAATGTATTATCAAAGAAAATAATTAATTTTTAAATATTACAAATACGTCTGGACGGCATCGAGAACGCATTTCCTTTTGTAAAGGCTTATTGCGATCAAGACAAAAAAAAAAAAACGGAAACAGTAAGACTTCTATATTTTCAAAGAAGAAATACCCATAGCAGATGCCAAGCCACGGCAGCATTCTGGTTGTAAAACAAGTTCAGCAATTTCATAATATTAACATATTATTTCGTACTCATAAGTAAATGCGCCATTTAGAATGTAGATCGCCACATTCAGTATGACGCTACAGTAATTTGACGTCGTTCCTTATTCACTCCTGGATTTTGTTTTTCATTCCAAGGAAATGATATGTGAAGTTTAAATTTTTAAGTCTTAACTGTTATTTTTTTTATATATATTTTTGCATAAATAATCATCATATTGTATGTGATTTGTTTTTTTTTCCATTTCTCTCTTAATCGTATTCCTTAATTCTCGACAATTTATAACTGTCGTTTTTGTAATTAAATTTCAGAATGCATAAACCTAAAAAAAAATCTAGAATATATATATATGTACAACTGTGATGATCAAGCAGTTAATTAATTTGCCAACCTATCAAATGCAGAGTGTATTGGGTAAAAATAATATACTAAATATTTCTATAAAATTCGATAATTTAATTGCAAATAAATTTTTAATTGTGTATTTTTAATCTTATATTTCAACAGAAAAAAATAAAACAAAAAAACATCTAAACGTTATTGCAGATTAAGCTTTGTAATTTAGGTTTGAATAAAACTTGTTATATTTTATAGAAATGGCCGTAACCATTATATTTTTAAAAAAAATACTCAATTGCTGAAGTTATTGTAATAGTACAGCAGTAATTTAATAAAACATTCCTTCGTCCGAAAAAAATAACATACTATGGAATTATAAAAAAAAAAAAAAATTCTCAAAACCTGAACATTATAGTGTTTTTCAGAGTTTTAAATTATCTTTGTAAATATATGCAAATTAGTAAACTGCTTTCTTATCTAACTTAAGTTTAGTCTTGGTGACTTCATTTTCTTCAGTAAAATGAAGGAAAAAAACACTTGGCACAGCTTTATTCTTCAAAAATTTCCTGTTTCGGAATTATCACGCAATAATTCAATAATTCAATAATTTTTAAATGGTAAAAAATGTTTAGAACAAACTCGCAAGACTACGAAATAGACGTATATCCCGCCGAATCTTTATTTCGCACATTTTGATTTGCTGAAACCTTGTGGAAGGATATTGCAAGCGTTTTTACAGAATTATTACAATAAGGAACTGCACTATACTGAACCATTCCGTCTTGAAATATCAAAAATTGACGATTTTTTTTGAGTAATTCACACTAACTTACATACTCGCCCTATGGGCTTTCGGTTTGTTTATCCCACATGAACTCTCTCAGCATGTGCTTACATGTCATATGTGACGTCAGTAGGGGCGTAAACCTCAAGTGGTCCATTGCGTGACACATTCATGTGTGCAGGGTCCACCATTCCTGTACAAAGTTTTTAACATCTTGTGGAATCCATTCCTAGACCAATTCGGGCAGTTTTGGATGCTAAAGGAGGCTCCTAGGTAGGTGTACCAAATAAAGTGGCATCACAGTGTATATATTTCATTGACCCCATTTGATCTGTCAGGATAATCTCTATAAGAAATGAGAATGGTCCTAGTCCTTTCAAAAATTAATTGGGGTGAACTACAGCTGCGATGAAATGTTGTGGAAATTATTGAAACTTGTCCGGTTGATGATGGCCACAAACTCCTACCGTGATTATTCAACATAAACATAAGCAGATCTTTTAAACCTGAAATATATTTGATTACAGTTGCATTTCATGATTTGCTTTATATTCCTAAAAATAATCGCCATCATCACCTTACTATGAAATCCTATTTTTACATATAATAAAAGTTTGTTGATAATCGTCAAAGATTGTCCTTCCCATTGATTGTACTTCCCAAGGTTGAGTAGTTGGGTCAATCCCATTGCCATGACCAATTCAATCGTTGTGCATATTTATAAGTATTAATACCATCTGCATGTAACTACAATTACGACTGATGAATTTCTTACTATACCCTGGTTTCACGGGAGAAGAAGTCGATATATAAAACTAGTTTAGTCCTGTGACGTATGTTTCTGACGTCTTCCTAAACGAATTATCTACCGTGAGTGATTTCACGGGAGAAGAAGAAAAACCAGTTTTTTGCAATGCATCCTGGGATCGAGTTGTTGTGCAATGTATCCTGGGACTGTGCTAAACTAAAATGGCGACAACCAGCAAAGTTATTGTTTCGCAGCAAGAGCAAAAACAAACGTTTATTTTTATGTTTATGTTTATGATATTGCAGCTCCAGAGGCTCGAAAATATCAATTTTTAATTCCATATTAAATTATCAATTTTGTTCTTGATTTCCTCGTAGGTTTTCTCTATCATGTACGATTCATTTAATTCTATCTTCATTTTTTCATAAATTGGACGATTTCGCTTCATTCGCCTCAGATTATCAATATTTTCTCGCCACATTTCCAGTAAAATTACAGTTTCACCTTCACTCAATTCTGTATGTTGTTTTCGTTGAGGCGTGGTGGGAACGATGGCTGCCATGTTGGAACGACTTCTATTCGTTATACCTACTTGTAATAACTCGGACAGCGCTACCGACTTCCGCCCTGGCCGATCACGTGGTGCTCAAAAACGAGAAAATGCGAAGAATCCAGTTTTTAGTCGTTCCGTGAAACCAGGGTATAATGGTTAACGGCATCGCATTTTCATGTATGTTGGGCAACTTAAAAAAAATATGAAGCAGTTTCTTTATAATCAAATTAAATTGAAATAAAGCAAAAAACAATTTTAAAATAAAAATTTTAAAAGAATTTTGCTGGAGAATATGTTGTATTTAGTAGAAGACAATATGATAAAATAAATATTCAATACAAAACACTCATTAATATTCTCCATTTAATTGAAATGTAAGCAAAAAGATTATAATAATCCTAATAAATAAAAAATAATTGTTTCCTCTTTTGGCATATTAAGTAAAAATTCCTTTAATTATCATTATTGAAATCTTACCAAACCAGTCATCTGTTGGTCTATAGAGAACTTTATATCCGCGCAGTATCCCGTTCATGCTAGGTGTAGGAGGTGCGTGCCAGGTGACATGTATTGACTGCGATGTTAACACTGAACATCGGACATCTACAGGTGGTTTCGCAGGTACTATAAAATAAAACACGATATTAATAAATCAAAATCTCAGAAAATTTAATTTCATCATATAAAAGTCAAAGGAAAACATGCATTTTTAATTGTTAGTTACTCTGATTTGATTTTAGACTTTTTAAAATTAAAATTTTTTAGATGTAAGAATATTGTAAAACCACGTAACAGTAAATTTTGAGTAAAATTACAGAACTTTACATTGGAATAGATAAATGATGGAAAACTGTAATTTAAACTGTGGTTTTAGACCTAAATTCAAAAATGGTGTATCATAGACATTGTTAGGGTGAAGTAAACCATTAATATTTATTAACTTCTAAGCACATTAAATCTAATAAATTAATTTCAAACAACATTTTTAATTGTAATAATTTAATTTGTAATTTCTAATTACAATTTAATTTGTAATTTAGTGCTAAGTAGCTCAGCAATTTAACATGCTTTGTGACAATCTTCTTCTAGAAATGTTTCTACATAGAAGGTAACAGATTAAAAAAAAATAACAATTATTCTTGTAAGTTTCTTTTGTAAATTGTTATTATCATTTCTACTAGTTCCAAAATTTAGAATGTGAAACGGCAATCAAAGGAAATTTTTGGAAATGATATCTAAAGATATCTATTCATTACATTATTATTTCAATTTTTATAATTTAAGAAATATAAAAGATATAAAAATCACTCGTCATAGTATTCAATGCTTTCAGTGTCAAAATTCATCAATTAATTCTCTTCCTATCTTTTGAATATTTTTTAAAAATTTTTTTACTATGATATGTTTCTCTTAAATTTTAGTTTCCTAAAAACAGAATTGAACTTAAAATTTTGCTTACTTAATTTAGATATTTTAACAATAAATTTTGTACAAATTAAGTAATTTTAATGAAAAAAACTGTGAACTTGAATTTTGATATGTAAGCGAAATAATGTTGAGGATATTCTGTCACGTTGTTACTCTTTGTTTCTGTAGAGAAAACGAATTTTTTTTATGGCGAATTCCACCGAGTTTTATCGATTTGCCACTCGTAAGAAGAAGCGTGTTTTCTACGATCTGATACAATTCACGTTTTATTGATACGGTGTTATGAAATGAAGCCAATAAGAGAAGAAATAACTTTTCGTACTTCCTTCAGAAGTCATTGCGAAGACTTCATCCGAAATGGGGCCTTTTCCCCCGTTGTTTAAGGCCTGAACGACAACACTGTACTGCGTGTATTTCTTAAGATCAGTCAGCAAAAACGAGAGGCCTTCTTTGTAGTCTTCAGGTACTTCCAAAAGCTTGAATGTGAATGGCTCAGTGCTCCCTGCTACTTTATAGCCAATGAAATAACCACGTATGTTTCCATTCCACTGATCTGTCCTCGGGGGCTGAAAGAAAAAAGGCAAAAGCAATCAATACCTCCTCCGTCTGCACTTTTTTCAGGATTTGGTCAAGTTAACATAGCAACGCTGCTCTGAATTCCAAATGCCATTGTCTCTTTAAAACACATAGCAAGGAAATTTCGACATTTTTTTCGAAATTCGAATAATGTTTCTCAATTCTGAAATCTGAATTGATCGTTTTGGTAGTTTTTTTTGTTTTATAAAGATAAATGTCAAAATTTTTATCATGGCAAATGTGTTTTTCCCCCCTAATAAAAGGGAAAAAAATACCTTCCAAGAAACTTTTAGCGTTTTTTCATCAGATGAATCCACTTTTACAAATTGAGGGGGACCACTGGGAGCTGAAAATATGAAATCAATAATATATTAAAACCAAATCACAATATGATATATATTAAGATGTAACTTAAATATTTTACATAAGCTAAAGTAAAGTTTAATACCATTTTAAAATAAAAAATACACTTTATTTTTCCTTTAAATTTATAAATATTTTAAATAGCATATATTATTGAAAATCATGATTTTTCCAATTATTTGCTTAATAGATTGTCTGATTTTCAATGCTGAAATATATCAAGTCCTTTATTTTATTTTATTCAGTTTAATTTTTAAATCATCTACTTTAAAACTGAAATTTTTAGATTACCAGGCCTAACATTGAAATGATAGCAAGTATAATATGGGGAAATTCAGCAAATTTTACTTAATTTTAAAAAATGCAATTTTTATCATTTTAATTCTATTTGCAATAATTTGAAAAGAAATATTTATATTAAAGTTTGAAACACTTATGTTAACTCAAATTACTTCATATATTTTTATAACCATTAATAACAATAATTTTGTATTAAGCTAATGATTTCTTTGGTCTTGAAGACTATTACAGTACTTTAATTGAGTGAAAAGTAGCCGCTGCCTAGTTATTATTATTCAATTACAATAATAAAGATGACTTCAAATCCATTTTATATCAGCACAACAAAAGCATAACAAAATTACCCCTAACTTTGACAATATCCAGATAATACGCCAAGCCCCAACACCCTCTACCTCTCATTGAGAGAGTCTTGGCACATAGCCAACACTCCTACCATCAACCATGAACTAACAGATATGTCATACAAAACTATTTAAGCTCACCTTATCCAAACCATCAGCACAGTTGAAAATAACCTACTGGTTAGGCTGAAACATCCTGTTTTTTTAACCTTTTAATTATTTCACCCATGACGAAAAATTACAAGTATGGTAATTTGAATTTAATCCATATAACTTGGGATACATTCAGCATTATGTTATTATGATATTGAAAAAAAATGATTTTATTTAAATCATCTCATGGGCTTTAAAATATCTCATGGGCTCCTGCTGTGGGATTACTGGAATAGAATACATTAAACGACTGAAGAATGTGATATTTATAAAGTCATGTCCCAAGAGTTGAACTAACAAGAACGTGTTTGGGATCGTAGAAACAAACACGCACCGTAATTCAGAGGATGATGAATTTCTGATCTCTGAATTCACTGGTGAAAGTCGTTTTTCTGCAAACTTCTGCAGTTGTTCACTAGAGGTCTCTCAGCAGAGGACATGCTGAAGATTGAGGAATCAGCACTTTCATCACATCATTATCATCATCATAGCTGTGTCCTAACGTTGCGATCTTATCCGTTTCTAACTAGTTTTCATAATTTTGAATAATCAAGGAAACCAGAAAACATGAGATCACTCGTCGTCCATGGTTTCATCGTCATGGTGCAGTTTTCGTCATAACTTAATTTCAAATTAACCCAAATTTTCGTTTCACTAAATAAATAAGCTTAAGTAATGGATGCAGTCACCTGCATAGTCTCGACTGGCGTAGCATCAGCTGAGCGACGGGTTCGAGGAGTGAGAAAACAAGACATCTAGTGGACAACTACAGAGATTTACAGAAAAATGACTATCCCCAGTGAATTCAGAGGTCAGAAAATGATCATCATCTGAATTTTGGTGAGTATTTGTCTGTTCACAGGTGTTCCTGTAAGAGATAATATTTGTGGATGGCAATCGATAGCACAACTCAATCCAACATATTTTTCGAAACTAAAAACTACTTTTCGAATAGTTACTGCCTTTCTGGTAAATAAGAAGTCGAATTCCAAAGTATCAGAAAAAAATGACAAATATGTTTGAAAAAAGATATGGGAAAGAGAACGAAGTCACTACATCTATAATATTTTCTACTTTTGGAATTATCCCACAGGCTCTCATACAAGAATATCAAAATTAACACCAACAAAACCAATAAAATAAACACCAATGTTACAGTAAAAGTTTAAAACTCTATTATTTCGGATAGGACACAAATTGCCAGAGTAAATTTGAACCACTGTAATTGAAATAACATTTCGTACATTTATAATTTTCTCTCATTCTTCTGATTCATAGATGAGTAGATGAATGTTTTGAAGAAAGTTTTGAAGAAATAATAATATTCAAAATTAAAAGGAAATTTTTAATAGCCTCAATGAAAATGAGACAGGAAAGAAGACAGAAGTGAAAGAGATTCGTACGCTGACATTATCTAAATTTATTTTAAAGACATTAAAATATGTTAAAGAAGCATTATAAAGTAATATCATAAACTAATATTTTTGAATTACTATTTAACTGTAAGTTCCGAGTACATTTTATTCAGTCGAATTATAATTAAAATAGTGTACTAACGGTTAAAAACAGATATGCTGTAAATTGCGCAAAACAGTGCTGTGAATTAAGAATGTTCGTCTCAAAAGGTCGAGAGATTTCTGGTGCTTTATTACGTACATTTAGGAGATATGAGCTCGTATCTCTTAATTATCAAATACAAATTTATTGTAGCTCTTACCATATAATGCTATAACAGCGTTATATAAAGCAAAAGCATCTTCCAACAAAATCACAGATAAACAAACTGAGATGTTTATTAATACCACTTATTTGATACATACTACAAGCTTTGGCAACATCAAAATATATCAACTTGTGTTAAATATTCAGAAATAAAGTCCTACCTTCTTCACTCATGAGTATCTCTGATGGTTTTCCAGCTTCACTTCGACCCAAATCGTTTTCAGCATAAATCCTGAATTGATATTTAGTCGAGGGTTTGAGGCCACTGACGACAGCGCTGCTTTCTTGGCCGTCAATTGTCACATTCCTGGAAGATTCTTTCCAATTGCCTCCTAGCAATAAATATCAAGAAATAATTTAAGTAAGAAGATGATTTTTTTAATTTAAATTTCATTTCGTTAATTTTCCTAAAATACAATGTCACTACTAAAATAATTTCTTCATAAATAAAAAAATACAGAAAATATTTTAAAAAACAAATTTAAAAACAAGAACAATTAACTCTATAGAAGAATTTCAAATTAAAGTGAGCTCAATCAAATATAACAGCAATTATTAAATTATCAACTGAAACCGTGAACACTATTCATTATCTATCTTTTCTCTAACTTATTGAAAAGAGACAATAAGTGCACACACACAAAAGAGTGAGATTATTATAATTCTAAGAGTAAAAAAAGAAAGAAATTTAAGGGTTAATAAAAAAAAAGGTTATTTAACTTTTAACTTTTAACCAAAAGGAAATTCATTGAATCCATTGAACATATTGGTGAGTTTAAGAACGGTGAATGAACGTTCTTCTTTAGACTTTTGGATACTGGTTTTTTTCTGTTTTTTTGTGTGCAACTTTTTTCATTGAGATGGAGAATCATTAAAAAATATTCCGTATAGTTTAACTTGGAAATAGGTATCAGTTCCTTATCAAAGGGTTGGAACAAGGTGCTGCTACTACATTTTAGAGATGCAGATAATGGTAATCTTAAAAATTCACATTTTATTAATGAATTTGTAATTCTTAATTTTGAAAACCAAAATTGTCAATTATGAGTTATACTGAACCCACATATTTTTGCTTAACTAGATATTTTATTTCAATGCGATATAATAGAGATATTAAATAACAACTATTAAATAACCTGTCATTTCTTTATATTGTATAATGTATGACAAAACACGGCTATTTCCATCGAAAGCTGGCTTCCAAGAAACTTTGGCTGTTCTGTTTCCGGTGTCGGTTATTTTCAAATCAACTGGTGGAGATGGTGGCTCTGGAAATAAATGCATAAATTAGCATTCGAATGCAATTGCACAAAAACCTTCAAACAATTACAAAATTTACACACAACGTAGCAAACGAAATGGCAACAAAAATTAGCAACTAATATAGTCTCAAAATACCTTGGATCTTAAGATGAAACTCGGCGTCATCGTGACCAAAGTCGTTTTGGCTGAAGCATATGTATGTAGAAGAATCTTCCCGAAGAACCTTTTTAATTGTTAATTCTGATATAATTTTGTTTTGAAGATCAAATTCTTTAACTTCATATCTGTGATTTAAGAAACAAATAGGTTTTCGTCAACCTTACAGACATATTTTATTATTATTACATCAAAAGAAATGTTACAAAATAATATTTTTTATAGTTAATTAGACTTAACTTGAAATAAAAAAAATCTAAATTAACAGCTGATATTATAATTAAAAAGTAAAATAGAAATTTAATAGTAGAAAATGTAATGATTTATCTCAATATTATTTAATCTTTAATTCCATAAAAACATATTACACTGATATATTATTAAATTGGGTTTATATAAAAAACTCATTATGGCAATTATGTAGTATGATGACATTTTTAAAATTATAAAATATTTATGATCTGAGAGATTACAACTGTATTTATTTGAGCTAAATGGTTTGAGATCTCGTTTGGAAGATAAGTCAAACCTTTATATCCGAAATCAATATAAAATTTATTTTTTAAATTTATTTTTGAATTCTAATAATTCTTTCAAACTTTTTTCCGTCAACAAAACAACTTCCAAAATTCCTGGAGTTTAATCCGACTCACACCCTTCCGTAGCTTTAAATAAAAAGTAAATAGAGTGTGAACATTCGAACATAGAGAACAGCTCGCTTTCAGCTTTATAAGAGATTCGTAATATCAACGTAATAAATTCGCGGAATCATTAGTGGAAATCTGATTGCTTAATATTCCTAGTAGCAGTTGATTTGAAAATCCACAATAAAACATTATTGCTACTGGGCAATCTGATTATTTTATATCTATCAACGATATAAACATAAATTACAGAATAAGAAATAAATTATTGAGTTTGGATAAAATGTTATTTTTGTACAAATTTATTATCAGGGTTTATTTTGTATAGTAAACAATTTTCTTAATTATTTATACGTACCTGGATTTAGCAAAATCGAGGACTTCACCGTCAAGTTTCCAAGTAAATGCTAAAGGTTTTTCACCTACAACAATACATTGCAACGTCATTGATTCTCCTAAACGACCTGTCTGATTGCGATGCTTAAATTCCATCATTGGAGGTACTATATAAAAATATAAAAGATTATATTAATGATAAGAGACTTTTAAACGCATTTAATATCCATTTTTAGTAGCAAGACGTGGGATTTTAAAAACAAATAATTTTTGGCTAAATCTTTTAAATAATGAATAAAATTCAAGAATCCATATTGGAAACTTATTATATATTACAACATTACTATAAATGTATAAAATATAAATGTATAATTTTTATAATAAATTTAAATCGTAATATTTTTAACTACAGAAATTTTATTAAACTACAATAAATATCGGAAACGTACTTTAAATAATAAGAGCTTTTCTAAGATGAAAAGAATTATAGAGAATAACTCTTCTAATTTATATACTTATACAGATTATATTCACATGTTGTACTATTTAAAAGAAGCTTTGCATTCAATATATACGGTGTTATATAGGGTCATTCCTGATAGAATTGATATTTTAAATATTTTAATTATCTTTTCTGTGTATTGCTTCTTCTAGTATCTGAAGTATTTATTTGTATCACCTTCTGTACTTTCTATAATTTGCTACGTAATATTACAAAAGAATTACATAACTGGAGAATACATTTGAACACTTAGCCATAACGAAGTATTGGATTTTAAACATAGAAGTCTTACACTCCTCTTTTTAAGGTATAAAATTAGATATTGTATACCAATAATCTCTATTTATATTTCTTGTTTGTAATTTGTATGTCCACTAATTACATTCTCTTTCTTTAATGAAATCTATTCAAAAGTAGACTCTTGGTGACTGGTCGGTTAAATTTTGGATGTCGAAATAATATTATTTGAAGGAAATTTTAAACAAACAGGATACTACTGCTTTTTACAAATCGCATTTTTAAAAAACAAACATGCAGATATAAATATAGTAAATAGACCCAAGTTTAGAAGTTGTGTACTGTTTTAGTAAAAAAAAAATTGTGTTTAAGTGTGCCGTTTGTAAAAGATTTTAAAAGAATTAGACTTAATTCTTCAACTTAATATCAACATATTATGAATGCAGTCTACCATAGCTAATTTTTGAAGTGGCATTAGAAGAGTGCAATTTATTTCTAATGATTTTTTTATGATTAAAATTGCAATGCATAGGAAATTAAGTCTTTACAGTATCATTCTTGATGTTTGAAAGAACAGAAACATCAAACTCAAAATAATTAATAAAATGGTTATATTTTATGGGAGAATTCCTCTCTGAAAGAAAAATATTTTTGATCACTGAAACTCATAATTACCATGTACTGTTAGATACACTACACGGCTTAATCCCACTCCAACTCCATTGCTGACTTTACAGGAATAGTATCCTCTGTGCTGTGTTCTTGTGGAGGAAATGAGGAGTGTTCCGTTGGAATACAGACGATAATCCAAGGAGTTATCGAGATGATGGCTGAAATCTTTGGAATCGGGACCTAAGCAGAAATTTAGAGTTATCTAGATAAATTAACAATAACTAAACTGAAAACTAAAAAATCATTATGTCATTTTAGGCATGAAAGAAACGAGATTGTTTATACTAAATAGTCATTTCACAAATTTTAAACTACACAAGTATCATACTATTAACAGTAGGATACCCATATTAGATCTCATCACTATTCAGTTCAGAGGGTTTATAATGTATGAAAAATGTGAATCACTCAATAAGAAGATACGTATTAAGATGTTGATATTCTGTAAAAACTTTTTATTTTGATACTATCACTTATTTTCAATTTTTCTTTCACTTTTCCTTGGATAGACTTAAGTCAAATGTCTCAGTTCATAACTTAGTACAATAATTACCGAAAGTTTCCTATTTCCATTATCTTTGGCTTGGCTGAAAGTTTTTCATACATATCATTTTTCTTGTAATATAATTATAATATATTTTAACTTCAAAGCTTCTTCAAAACCGTTTTTAAAAGGAAAGCTTTACAATTACCTTCTGCTCTCAGCCATGTAATAGTTGGTTTTGGGTATCCTTCAGCCTGGCAGTGGAATACAGCATCTTGGCCCGCATAGACTGAGGTATTGGTAGGAGTCACCGTCCACCTAGGTGGAACTTCATGAAAAAAATACAAAAATATTTTAAATTAGTACATTTATAAAGATAAACTAAAATAATTTTGTCTAAAAGTATTTGAATTAAAGTCGTTCTTTTCATTAAATTATAAAAGTTAATCATAATAATAAGAAAAATTAACAAAATTTAAATTTAAAAAAATGCTTAGGATGTGAATATATCACCGGTACGATTCCATGTTGAAATTAAAAAAAATATATACAAACTAGGATCTTCATTTAATAAGCTTAGGCTAAAGATTTAACTGAATTTCATATGAAACTTAATATCACTGAATATCTTAATATAGTATTTCCTACGACTTCAATACTAATTGTTCAATATCATCTCATTTCATGTCATATATTACTAATTCTCATATATTTTAATTGCGACCATAAAATATGAAAATGTTTATGAAAATATATATTGGTGTCATTGGTAAGAAAGGTTAAACATTTCCATCCAATCTCTGTTGATTATCCTGCATTACTAAATGCTATGAAATGAAATCTTTTGAAATCTACTATAGTTAAACTTTTAAACTTCTTTTGGTACAATGTTTCTAACTTAAATACTATATGTAAGATAGTATTATTTTTCCATAACACTAAAAACTTGGTTATCCGAATTTGATGGGACCACATTTATTTCGACTAATACGGAATATGTTGTATTAAACATATACTGTACATTAAAAAATTACAGTGAACATAAAGTGGGTACTATTACCGTAGTGTAGTGTAAAGTGTAGTTACAGTACTGTTATGCAGTACTGTTATGTTATATTTTGCGCTTTAGTTACAATAATGTTATAGTAGATATAACTATTTTTGAACCCATTTCAATATTGATACATTGTAATGAATAATGTAATCAACAGAGTTACATAATATTAAATATTGATTATAGCAACGGAAAAATGGTTTTGTGTATTTTTGAACTGTGGTAAAAATCGTTTCGGATAAACCAGATTTTCGGATAAACGCGATTCGGATAAACGAGTTTTTAGTATATCTTATTATATATTTTTTTTAGATAATAATATTAATTCTTATAAAAGTTAGCTGATTATTTTAGTTACAATTGTTTTTGATTAAACCGAATTAAATGCATATTAACTTTTTAATATGCTATTCGTCCGTACATGTGTTTCACTAAATATTGACTACCCTCTGCGCGAAACATGGTTCAAGACATTTTGCATTGAGAATTCCAAACAAAATTTGACTTGCTTTGGAATTAATTTGTCGGTTTCAGCTGACAACTTACTTATTATCATCAAAGAAATGACTTCAAATTTAGATATTCAAGCCGATACTAATATAGTCATAATTTGTAAAAAATTATTTTATCTAGTGAATTAGTAAACCTTCAATCATTAAAGATTAATATTAGGCATCATATTCTTTTTTGTTTTAAGTTCAACAGTTTTGGACTTACAACGAAAGGCGAAAAGTGATATAATATTGTGATATATAATCAACAAAATGGGATTTGAAGTGACAGTATGATACAATAAATTTTTAGACCATAAAAATTGTTTGTAAAGTATTACAGTTCTTAAATCAGATGAATTTATTTACACATCAATTTTTCTGTTAACCTAGTTAACTCATTTCATTAACTATGTAGAATTTTAAGCTATTGTCTGTGAATTATTCTAATAATTAAGAAGGTTTAAATATTATAAGATCGGTATACCTATCATTTTTAAAGTTACTCATTATAAAGAAACTGTTTTATGTTTAAAAGAAGATTATTTACATCTTACTTTCAATAATTAGATTTCTTTGAAAATTTTTGAAAATTCTTCCTTATTTACAATTTTTACTTATCTTCATCGTATTCAAATGTCACAATTTAATTATCTATAGTTATTTAAACTTTGCTTCTCATTAATTAGAAAGAGGTTCATTAATTAAATATAGTTTAACTTTCTTTTCTGTGAATTTAAAATATGTTAAGTTAAAACACTACTTAAATTTAAAAGTTATTATTTTAAATTTAAAGTTAGATTGATATTAAGTAACTGATTAAAAAGTTGTTATTCTCATTCCAAATGATTTTTTTTAAGAAAAAAAAGAACCTTATGTTCCTTTACTTGACCTTCAATACTATTAAGCTTTATATAACTTTTTTCAAAAACAGATTTAAATTTTAGATTTAATTTAATTTAAATGTCTTGTACGTTTAATGTTAAGTATTAAAAATTAAGAAGTAAAGATTTAAATAACTTGAAAATTGGAAAAGAATAACAATATTTTTAAACAGCGGAATAGTTTTATAAATATATACGTCATTGACTACATTTAAGATATATTTCTTAACAATTGTTATCAAAAATGCAAAATATATCTTCAGGCATTACAAATCGGGCATTTATAATCATGCCTTATAACAAATATGAATAACAAATTATAACAGTTAGTTAAGTAACTAACATACAATTTTTTTTTCTATCACATATCATCTATTCTACATACTAATAAATGTGTGATGCAACTAATTAATAAATACATTTGCATAAATATAAAGATATTGTAAAAATATATAATTAAATACTACATTCAGATTTTATTTTCACACTACCTTATCCTGGATGTGCTTGCATTACAGATATAATGAACACAAAAACATACAATACAAATACATAGATATTAAAAAAATTTATGATTAATAAATAGAATTGATAAGAAAGATTAAACACATCAAAACATGATGCATGACAGAATTAGAATTATAAAAAATATTGAATTTATACAAAATACTATACAAATCTACATTAGAGTGTGCTTTTAGTGTTAATAAGTAATTGATTCGAATTTGCTAGATTTGATTTAATTACTTTTTTAATAATCAAGGAAAGGGTTACCATAAACGAATTAACTGGCAATGCTAAATTTACTTTTAGTTTTGGTTGGACTATTATTGAATGTTTTCGATTGTAAGAAAACTTCATCATGCTCTCTGGAAGAACACAAACAAATCATCATAGCATGCATAGATATTTTAACCGTTTTGTTCTGTGTCCTATAACAAAAGACTTATAAGACATGGTGACTTAGAAGCCCAAGTTTCTCAAACTGAAACATGTTCAAACATGTGTTTTTTATCTTTATAAAAATGATTCACAGTAACAAAAATTTTAACAGAAATTCTTTATGACAACCCTGACATAGTGATTTTTTTCCATTACTTTACGTTAATGTCATTTTTTTCGAATTACTAGCAAATAATAAATGAATCAATTTTATTTACCATTGACCTGCAGCTGAGCCGTGTATGATACGGTAGCAGCTGCGTTGCGGGCCGTACAGGTGTAATTGCCGTTGTATCGGGCTGTCACGGTATCAATGGAAAGCACACTGGAATATTCATCTAATACTCGGACGGAGACGGACGGATCAGGAGGAATTTCTTCTCCGTCTTTGAGCCATGCAATGGTCAGGGGCAAGTCCCCGCGACTCACAACACAAGACACTCGGACTAACATGCCTTCAAGCAAATGCTCGTCTTGAAACGTAAAAGGAACGATCTTTGGAGGAACTGGAAACGAAATAAAACTTTAAGAATACATGCATTAGTTTATTGTCTACGTTATACCATTCACAGTTAGGGGGGCAGTGAAGTTCACTGTGGCGGCACTGTTACGGGCCACGCACGTGTAATTCCCTGTATGTATAGGTTTGACTCCTGGGATGGTCAGGGTGCTGGAGAACTCATCGGCTCGTCGCATGTCCACCCGCAGCTTCTCTGGAATAAGATCCCCGTCCTTGAGCCAATGGATGCCAATAGGCAGATCCCCCTGGTAGACGACGCACGACACCCTGGCCAACACCCCTTCGAAGAGCTGCTCAGCTTGGAAAGAGAACGGCAGGATCCTGGGCGAAGCTGCAAAGGAAAGGCGTTAATAAATTAACAAAATCATCACTTTACCGTAGACTCTAAGCTCGGCACTGTATTGCGATTCGGAAGCCTTGTTCCTCGCCACGCACGTGTAATTGCCGCGGTGTTTCGAAGACACACGATTGATTGTCAATAAAGTGGACAATTCATCTATTCGTCGAATGTCCGTTTCCAAACCCATCATGATGGGCTTACCGTTCAAATTCCAACTGAACTGAATCGGGTGATCACCCTCAACTAACCCGCACATTACTCTGGCTTGGTTACCTTCCAGAACGTATTCCTCATGAAAGGAGAACGGGATGATCTTTGGAGAAACTAAAAGAAAGAAAGGATATAGATGTCAACATAAGTTTCATAGCATTAATGGTAAGCATTCGTCCAGGTAGTTTTTGGTATTTGTTGAACACACTCCAATATCTTAAAGATCATGAAAATTCTTATTTATTCGAAGAGCAATCTTTTTTTAATTATAATTACCTTTTTTTCTGACACTGCATAGTTAAATAACTGCTTTTTTTTCTTAAGTTGAAACAACAACACAAGTAAAAGGATGTTTAATAACTAAAATAACACAAAAACAATTCAAAACAGCTTCTATCAGTAGTAATTACTATTAAATTAGTAGGATATGTCGGAAAATAAAGTATTCCTGCTAACAAAGATAAGATATCATAAAGATAGAGATCCAATAAGTGATTGGAATAAATTTCTTAATGAAAGTGTGAGAAATGAGATCTCACGGGAAAACATAATTCATTTTTTTCATTACTTATTTCATTATTAGATTATTCCAAATGTTTGGTTCCCTGCATAACACTCACCCATTGCGGTGAAGCCAATCTAGAGCGGAGCTTTTATAATGTCCCCTATGTTCTTGCAGTTTTAAAATAACTAGAAATGTATTATTATCTCTAATGGTTCTGATAAGCTTACAGAATTCAGTGATATTTTAAGTACAGGTGGCCCCCGGGTTACGGATGACCCGACTTATGGCGTTCGGTACTTTCGAAGGGGCTCCCAAGGCTCCCCAGAAGGATAATTTATAATTAAATAATTAAATTAATAATTCGGGAACTAGTTTCTTCCGCGCATGTAAACAAACCCACATGGTGTACGTGGTTCATTGCCGCAGTATCTTTATGCTAGCGGTTAGACTCACTGTTTACACGGTCGCTTAAGCACAGCATCACTTTCGTCGTTAAGATTTTGTGAGCCTGTGTTTAATTGTTAACTTAAACTTAATACTACAGTAAATAGGTATTATTATTATTATTATTATATCGAAAAAAGTTTCAAACCATGGGTTTCCCCAGCTAAGACAATATGGCGGGTCAGGGCCAAAACACATATTGCCAAGTGTAAAAACAAAAAAAAAAAGGTTTGGAAGAATAGTTAGGGATGTGTGCTTGTGTCCATAAATTTCCGAACTATGCGTGTTGTGTTGAGTACCACAGCCTTATTATTATTATTATTATTATTATTATATGAAAAAGTTTCAAACCATGGGTTTCCCCAGCTAAGACAATATGGTGGGTCAAGGACCAAAACACATATTGCCAAGTGTATAAAAAAAAAAAAAAGAGTTGGAAGAATAGTTATGGATGTGTGCTTGTGTCCATAAATTTCCGAACTATGCGTGTTGTGTTGAGTACCACAGCCTTCTGGAGTTGTGCATAAGTGTTTCTATGAAGTCCTAGTGTGTTGAGGCTGTGGTGCAATGTGTGAGGCACCAGACCAGTGGCGGACAGGACGATGGGTACAACACGTACTCGGTCCTGCCTCCACTGCTTCTGGAGCTCGTGTGCTAGGTCTGTGTATTTACTTATCTTGTCAGCGTGAGTTTTCTGCATGTTCTTGCTGATGGGAACTGCAATATCAATGAGATAGGTCTGTTTGTTGACCTTATCAACAAGTATAATGTCAGGTATTATTATTATTATTATTATTATTATTATTATTATTATTATTATTA
>JAFIDM010014012.1:22731146-22830063 GCA_023159025.1 Thereuonema tuberculata
CTATTGTATTTAGCACTTATTATATACTTAATTTTAATATTTATTTTAAACTTAATCTTTAACAAAATAAATAATATTAACTAGCATTTTTACATATTAGGCACTTACTCATTACTGCAATATCAACTGTTCCTTTTGAAGTCTGCCCATGCTTATTTCCTACAATGCAAGTATAAGTACCACTGTCAATGCCCCGATGGACATCTTTCAACACTAATGTTCCATTAGGAAGAACACTTTGACGCAGATTAACAGGAAGAATCTCACCGTCTGCAAATAAGGAATAAAGTTATTAGCGTACACTGTTACCAACTTTTAAAAACTACTTTCAGATAAATTTATTAACTTTGATAAATGCTCCTGTAAACTTTTCTGGTCTCCGGCTGAAGGAGCCGGTTTCAATTCAAGGTGTAGCTGGAGGATTTTACCAGTGTTTCTTTAGCCGCCTCATAAAGGTCATGCAACTATATAAAATAGGAGTTGGTTGCTCTCTCGAGGTTAAAGGTGGGACGATGTCGACCAACCGACCTCTACTTCATCCCGATGGTCGAGAATCAGTGAGAGCCGATATCCATATATCTCTAAAGCCCGAAACGCGCCTTCATGGACTGTTTAAGAGAGATCTTGTAACCTTTTAAAATTTTGGATTGAGGAAAAAGGAAATTTAAAGAAAGGTCTAAATTTAAAAAAAATCACAATATATCTACCTAAAAATTGAATTACAGTGCAATTTGGATAATTCGAAGCTGAAGGGACCACTACAAAACTTCGAATTATCCAATACTTCGAATTAAACAAGTTATATCTTTTAACTTTAATTTCAGGTCCACTGAATGCTTGAAAAGATTATTGTGTCAATAAGTAAATATTTATTCAGAAAGATCATGGTATGAAAGACTTAAACACTATATGTATGTAAACAAAATAAGATTTATATTACGTAAGCTACAGTACATATTACATTCAATACAGAAAATTATAGTTTTTCAAAAAATTGTGCAATGTCTGATTTTTTGTAGAATTCAGTCGCTTAAGGTTAGCAAAATCATCAAGCATGTTTAGTGAACGGAAAATAGCTTCACTTACGTTAGTTTGTCCTTCAGTGTACCGACGAAATTCGGAGCTATCCCGTACTCGTTGGCGATTTGGCATTTCTTCTTTACACCCTTTTCCACCTCGCGAATGACGGCGACCTTTTCAGCGAACGTTAAATTCTTGTACACGCGTGGTTTACTAAAAGACATGGTGACACTGACAGCAGGAAGCTCGAATGGCGTCTGAAGCGTCACGTGTCGAACGGTGGCGGGAAGGGGATTTCAGTTGTCACGTGTCGAATTTCTTAACGATGAAACGCCGAAAAGTCGTTATGGTTCAAAAATTTTTTTAAAAAAACTTCGAATTAAGGAAGTTGAACTTCGAATTATCCACGATTTTTTAACATTGATTTAATAAGAAATTCAAGGGACTAAGAGAAATCTTCGAATTAACCACGATTTCGAATTAAAGACGTTCGACTTATCCAAGTTGCACTGTATTTATTTAAATTTAGCTGTTGCAAATTGATCTAATTAGACTTTTTCTCTTTTGTTATTCTTTTTTAAATACTTTTCACAATTTACCAGACTTTATCCATTATAGATTGTACTGTTATGAATAGTGTAGTGCACTATTCTTAAGACTTCAGATACTGAATTCCGTCAGAAAGAAAGTTCATTCAAATACACCTCTTTGAAGAACGAAAAGATGGTTTTAATTAGTTAAGAAAATCATGGTGTTTTACACAGATGATTCCATACATTACGAAATAATCAAGCAAATCTTCATAGAACTTATGGCAGTTAAAATGATTCATTCGTATTCATATGCTTATCAGCAAGTTTCCGAAACTAACACGAGAACTTCGAATTATTGTTGTACTGTTTGTCATATATAATATTATAACGAAATTTTATTATAACGATATCAATAATATTATATTGAGAATTACTCTTGCGCTTTGGCGGAATTTGGGGTTATTTTGTATTTCCAAATTCGTCGTGGATCTCACCACTATCGTAGTTTACAACTCTCTTGTCGTGACCATACCTTGAGAGCCCCCGTAAAAGCTTTTTCTTGTCCCTCCATAACTTCAGCAATTTAAACTACCATTAAAGAACTCATCTATCTTTTTCAAGAGCATAATGGGGTAAACTATAGATCCATCGAAATCATGTCTGTATAGAATGTTACTGTCGAGTAAAATATTAAAAAAAAGTAATTACTATGAAGGAAGTTTGACAGTAAATGTAACTAAGATTTAGAACTTTCCAATCTGGAGTTAGAAAACACAATTTCTTAAAATGAATAAAAAAATAATCTTAAGAATTTTGACACGTACCTCTCTCCCATAAAATACTGTCAATGGGATAACCATACATTGGACAGTTAATTATTGCAATTTCTCCTGCTACTACAGTTTTCTTTGGAACTTTTCTAACAGCTGGAGCGCCTAAAAAATTAAAACAAAAAGAAAATAATATCTTTTGCTATCTTTTGCTTTTGGAAAGCAATGCAAATTATAATCATATCGATAATCAAACATTAGAACTAATATCTTCTAATATTTGAATAACTTATTACTACAAACAAAATTTAAAAAAAATGACTTAAAACAATAACTGAATTATTGCTATGCAAAAAGCGTAATTAATAAAAATAAATAAAAGTCTAAAATTAATAATAAAATACTAAAAGTTGTATTAAATCTACAAATTTTGTTAAAATACTATTGAATTATTTGTATTTATTTTCTATATCTCTTTGAGATAAAGATAGCAGTGCATGGAATTAAAATCATTGTCAGTATTAAGCATTCAAAGAAAGTGTTCGATTTCAGATTGAAAATTAAGTCATAATTATTAAATTTGGCTTTACCAGATCTTTGTATTAAAGTAAATTACTATTATATTGAGTTCTAGTTTTATGTAAGTTTTTTATGTATTTTTCTACTGATATCTCGGTTACATAATCTGAATATATCGATTAATTGATTAAATTAATTTAGTAGAAACTATTGCCCCTTTAATTCATTATTCGGCTGCCTAAATAGGAAAGTATCTAATTAGTTGGAAATGGTAGTTTGTCAGATTAATGGAAAATTAAATTAATATCGTTGTGGCATTTTTTTTTCCACTAAAGCATAATTTTCCTGCCACTATTCTTAATTTTCTACTGAATCTACATATCACTTACCATCACATACCATAAATGTTGAGACGTGTCTGATGTTCTACTGTTCCCAATCGATTAGCTCCTACACATGCGTATAAACCTCCGTCGTCCGTCCTGACATGCTGGTAACTGAGAGTGCTCACACTTTCACCTTCAGGGTTGACCATTTCCTGAATACGTCTACCGTTGGAACTAGGACCTACGATGGTGTCGTCAAGCTTCCAAGTAATTTGAGGAGCAGGGCTGCCACTGATAATACACTGCAGAGACACTGATTGTCCTGGCTGCAGGGTGGAACTCTTGAATGCCTGGCGAATTTCTGGATATGTTTCTGTGTAAAAGTATCAAACCAATGAAAAAACGTAAATCGCTCTTTCCTCTCTAGTTTTTTTTTCTTTATGCAGTTTACTTAATTTCAAATTTACTTAAAGTTAAAAATATGAAGAACACTTATTAGCTAAATGGAATCAATTTTAGACAAATTTAAACAAGAAAGAACTTGAAACTATCCACAGAATGTTGCATCTTTTGTTTTTCTTTGGATTCTAAAACTGTAGAAATTTTAGAAATGAGAATAGTGTGTTATTTACATTACTGTTCATACTCGTGTAAAAGTCGAAGTTTTTTGACCATTCTTAAAGGTTAAATTTATGAGCTCGACCAGGCCGGTAGCCAGAATTTTCTTTCGTTGGGGTGGGAGCTTCATTCCTAGAAAAGTGTTGTGTGTTGGCCGACCATAGTAAGAATATAAACACTCCCTATCTTCCCGTGGATGTCGAAACAGGCGAAAATTTTACATTGATATGACTAGTTCCTTTGAATTCGACTCAGAATTTTCTTTGTTTAGATTTCTGAAGGGGTTGCAGTCCCCTTTGAGGTCTCCCTTCCCCCGTGCTATGTGTCTGGTTTCGTGTATTACATGGATACAACTTTTGAGGGGCTGAAATTCACTCTAGAATTCAAAATATTGTGTCAGTAGCCGAAGTCCAAATGATCTTTAAACGAATAAAAACAAAAAACCAATGAATTACAGTAATAATACCAATTCTTTCTGCCTAGGTTTATAAGAAATGATATGCTGAATTAATAAAACGATAATATAATGTTAATGAATTTCAGCCCAGACCTAGCTGCGTTTCTACCCGTGACTTTTTACATGCTAACGACAAGCAGACGGACCGTTGTGTTACTTTGTATCACACTCATTATAGTATTTGTTCCGTAATGAACTTTAAGAAATCGCAAATGTTGATCTCTTATCTGCTAAGAATCAGGATCGACGAATATTTTGCACGAATATATGGAAAATTCCAGGTTGTTTGGCCAAAAATAGAGTATAACTTTTACATGAGATCTAATTTTACTTGACCGCTGGGTATATACGGTGTTATATCTTATCGAATACGAAATAATCCATCTTAAACTTTTTCATTTGCTAAAGAAATAATTACATTCATAAATTTTAAATCCAGTTACTTTTAATGTCACGGTTTAAGAAGATTGCCAACATTATTAGACTTGGAAGAAATCCAGTGAGATTCACTTTCTAATGCTTTTTTTCGGAAATATTTATAATTCCCGCGCAAGTTTTCCTATCCAGTGAAATACAAAAAAATAGATCTTTTCTTGTCCATAAATGCCAAGTTTCAAGACTTTCTTAGCAATGTATTCTATCAAATCAGGAGCAGCGGAAATAGGGGGGAAAGTGTACTTTTGTAATGATTTAGATAAGATGATTTGATTAGAAACGGTGCAACCTCAGACTTAACTAGGGAAACGGCGTAATAAATTTAATAAAGAAACATCTTGCATTAGTAATTACTTGGTTAGAACTCCTAAAATGCTAAACGAAAAACCTTATTAAGCGAATTACAAACATTAGTTTATTTTGTACTTACACCTTAAATTGACTGTGACAGGAGACCGCGCTTTTAACGTAATGCGATATTTCAAATTTAAACATGTTGTAGTGATTTGAATTACATTAGTGATAACAGACAACTATCTCCAACCACATTGACGCAAAATCGAAGAGTTTATCGGGATTAGGTATTTAATTTCGAGATCTATTCAACGAAGCAGAGAGCGTGATTATGAAGTTCGCTTATCAGCTTAAAATCTCAATTTCATTCACTTTATGAATTAAAACGGGACCACAATTTGACGGAAAGCCACATATTGAAAAGATAAACAACGATTTCAGATCCTCTTTAGCAAATTAGATTTCATGGAAAAGACTGGAAAGTTTATTTTTATTTTTCTTAAAGCTATTTATCTTTTCTGAACACATGACGCAGAAAATCAAATGATTACATAGTAAGCAATGAATTCTTATTTAAGATCAACCACGAATTCCTAAGGCATAACTTAAACTGTTTTGATGTGCAGGGAAAAACTAATTACACATAGAGAGCATAATGTACCTTTACACAGATAATATATCATCAATTAAAATGAAAACAAGGCGACGTTTCAAAGTTCCAGTACTCGAACTTTTTCGTGAGGCAATGAAAACAAAAATGAATACAAAATGAACTTTGAAACGTCGCCTCGTTTTAATTTTAATTGTTAATATATTATATGTGTAAAGGTGCATTATAGTCTCTATATTTAATTACCAACGGTATTAGTTTTGCTTTCCTAAGCCTTTCTAATATAATTTTTTCACTTTACCAGTCCTAAAAATAATATAGAAATCAGAGAGGTACCAAAAAATATTGGAAACCAATTAAATATATTTATCTGTATCTGCTTGTAGTAATTTGTTAAAAGAATAGATATTTATACTGACCGCAATATGATAATTCTTAAGGAATAGCTCAATATGAAACAGCAAAGCTGAAGTGTTAGAATTCGCCCTCGACGATAATAGACAAGTAAAGTTAGAGAGCTATGAAAATATTTTAAGAAATAGTTTCCAAATTTTCTAACATTCCTGTAACATTCTAACATTAAACACATTAAACACATTAAATGTGGTTAATGTATTGCTATCATTATTAATGATCACAACAACAAAATAATAGTAGTAATACTAACAATAATAGAGTTAAATTAACTTAATGCCTTTATTGCTCATTAGCTTTTTTAAATATGTAATAATTTAAGTAAGGGTTACAAAATACCTATAAACTACATAATACTTTGAGGTCCCAGATAATCCATGGGTTACATCCTTTCCGCATGCCACGAGTCAAAATCACTTATTATAAATTGCAACTCAACATTGCTTTTATTCTAAATAAAGTAGGTTTACGCTTCTATAATGTTCACTGCTCATAGAAAACTGCATCAAAATTGGAAGGCTTGGTGTGTCCACATCAGATTTTGTATATATACTGCACAATAAACTTTAAATTTCGAAAATCATTTTCATTAAAATAACGTTTCTCTCAGCTTTTACTTTGTTTCAAATATAAATTAAAAAACAATAGGTTTAATTTATTTTTTTCTATATTTTTATTATTATTTTCTATATTTTTCTATATTTTATTATTATTTTTTCTATATGTACATCAAAGATTAGGGAATGGGTATTTTGTTTCCAAACCAAGAATAATTTCGGTACTAAATTTTCTGTAAGGTAGTAATCGAAATAAGTAATGGTAAATACCAAAGCAGCTAAATTCTTAGATAAATTCTTTAGTAAAATTTATAAGTAGTTTTCAATTTCACATAGTATTTAGTAGTTTAGCATTATTTATTTTTCATTTCGAATCATTTCTGATAAATTTTGGTAAAACTTCAAAAGACAGTTTGACATACTATCCTGAAACACAAATTGTGATAATGCAAATAAATAAGAAAATGACTTAGAAGAACCATCCGAAAAGGCATGAATTGGAATGGTGGATTGAAGTTCCCAGATATAGAAACTTTCCAAATTCCTGTAATATATTTAGTGCTATCAGTATTATCTTCTTTGTTGGCAGAATATACAGTTAATTTAAAATATTAAATAAGTTTTAAACTCAATTAATGTTTATGGTAATTTTTAATAAATGGTAATGTTTTTTTTTTTTAATTTTTAGGCCTACATTGTGAATTGTCTAGATTTAAGAAAAGGTTCAGGAAATTTCTTCGTAGATGTTTGTGTATGTATAATTCCCTAAATAAACTTTTGCACTGTACAGATCTTAAAGAAATTTCAAATATTGGTAGATCCTTTTAAAGTATTAAGATAAATCTGAAACTATTCTTCAAATATCTTAAAATTAAAATAGTTCCGGCTGCGTAATCTTATTTGTTCCTAATCACAGCAAAGAATATGTGTTGTTACCTATTTTTCTAATGCATATTCGAATCTCATAAGATCGGAAGACTAAGTTCATCTTTATCATTTCGCTGTGCATCTTCAGCCATCAACATAAAATTAGTTTAATGCATAATTCATTACTAAACTATATTAAAAGCCAATTAGGCCTAAACATTGAAATGTTTGACAGCTTTAATCAAGTAATTTTACCTAAAAAGAAAAAAATATTAATACAATTAAACTGATGCTGCTTAACGCATTAAAAATGTCAGAAAAAAAGGTAAAGTGAATTTTTATGATACTTTATTTAATTGTAACTTTAGCGCTCATATCTAAGCAAATCACTTTGTGAAGATCATTTTTACTCCTGTATTCGATAACATTCTCTAAGCAAATCACACATTCCTGTTTTCAGCAGTTGTTTACAGTTCTATCATTTCAATCAAAATATTCTATTGGAATTCGACTCCTTTCTCCTAAACTACACTGTGAACTAGTTGTTTTCTAAAGGAATAACGGAAACAATCAGCCTTGGTTTGGAGATCAACTGACAGACACTCTATCTTCATCATTTCAACTTCACTCGATTACCGGCCTTGCCATTAATTCGTAATTGATTGCACTTACCTCCCATTCTGAGTTCTGCACTTGCTTGTGCGGAAGCAACGTCATTTCTGATGATACACTGATACATTCCCCTGTCTTCAGCTTCCGTCTGACTGAATCGGATTATTTCCCTCGACAGAAGGTTCACCCGCGTTGTGGGAACCGGCGAACCATTCTTCAACCAAGTGACTGATGTCACAGGAGATCCAGATATAATACAGTGGAGAGTTGTTGGTTTTCCCACACTTATGATGTTCACTTGAGGTTGAATCCGAACTGCAAAGGGAACTACAAAGTAAAGAAAAGTGGGTAGTGTTTAAATAGTGAAAAAATTTCCTTTGCTACCAGTTTTTCATTAACTTTAATAAAGAAAAGCTTTTGACTTGAAAATTCATAGTACGGTTTCAGGTTTCAATAATACACAGAACAGTTATATCTCAAACAAGAACAGAAAACACATATCTAATAATCTAAAGATATTCTAATCGTTGGAGGAATTTCATAAACAATTCCACTTATTATTATTATATAATACGATCCAGTTAAGTAGTATTGTATAAGATGGTTAAAGGGTAAAACACTGTAAATAAAAAATAGGAATAGTCTCAATATAATTAATTATTTAAGAAAATATGAAACAAATCACAAACGTAAAGCTTTTCAATGTAAGTTGTAAGAAAAAAGCCGATGAATTATCACAAAGAGATTGGAATTTCTAATTTCGGATACACAGATTTGTCTTCATTATCTTTGTATTCTTGAAGATAATCTGCAGCCATAAGATATGTGTAAGAAGACATAGGTAAGAACATTACTAATTATTAAGATCGTGAGTGTTAGTTTAGTAGTGGTAAGTATTTACTACATATATTTTATATATATATATATATAAGTTGAATATACATCGCTGGTATACTGTTTCAATTTTTGAGATTAAATAAAATTAGGAAACTGCCACAAATCCCCCTTAATATTGCTAGCGATAACATAATGTCCTTACAATCAAATGGTTTTTATTTTTTTATATGGAAAGAAACCCAGCTTGGTAAGATATATTACTAATCGTTTTGTGGACCCATTATAGAATGGCAGTGGGAATTTTAGATGTGCTAACATAATATTTAATTAAAGTGAGTTGTTTCTAGAGAAAGCTTGATTTCTCTATAGTTATCTTTATATTACATTACAACCAAATAATGTGTAAGCTTTTAACACAAACCATTGTTTTTCATTGTGATAAAATTATAACTCATATTCATGTATCCTTTATGCTTCCATCGTCATTTAACAAAGCTTTAAGTTTCAGCTTAGTTTTAGCTTTTCATATTTATCTTTTCTCGTTGCTGCTTTATATCTGCAAGTATTTTGAAGCAAGCTTTTGAAGCTGTCCGTGTTTAAGAGAAAAACATACAAGCAGGACTAAGTTTCGAAAACATAATTATAATTCTTCTATTTACTTATAACTTTTGAAGAAATTGACTTACCTATTACTGTCAGCTCCGTCTCTGCCTTCGCTGAGCCTATGATATTTGATGCTACGCAAACGTACATTGCAGAATCTAAGGCCTGGGCATTTCTTATTGTCAGAACTTCGTTGTTGAAGGAATATCGAAGATTCGATGGGACAGGAACCAAATGGCCTATAAGATCTTTAATGTACCATCTAGAAATTGCAGATAGATAATTTATATATTTCAGTCAGGGAGTCTTAAGGGCTTAAAACTTAGACTCTTAAGCAGCAAGAACAGCCCTGATCATGTAGACTGTGAAAACAAAAAAACAATTTTGAATTCCTTCAATTAGGTGGTAGTCCAATCAAAATACTCCATATTTTTGCTGTTGTAAGCATTTTTTTTATTATTCGTAAATAGTGTGAGAAATTACGTTTCACCTTAAAAGTGTTCAGCACTAAATTATTTGAAATATGGAAATTATAGAAAATATGGAAAAAAATTGCTCAATGGTAACACATTGACAGAAAAAAATGTTGATAGCTCTGCTATGGACGTTAAGAAATGGTAACCGATAGTTACTTCATTAAGTATTGTCATTATTATTCTGTATTATCAACGTGACAGGCATAAGTTCATCGACCAGTGGAAATTAGTTGCTCGCGGCCGAAAAATCATGTCTGTTAGCCGATGGCAGCTCAGAGAAGGTCACGTAATATTGTTAGGAAATCAGATCATCGAATCTGATGACTGACTTTCCTCCTTTTTATTATGACAAAAGCACTTATAAGGAGAATTAACATAATTTCCGTGACATCGTGTGATATGTAAAGCACTGACTAAAACCAGTCATTCTCTATTTCTTTCGAAATGAAATTCAGCTCTACGATATCACCTAATCTTTTTTAAAAATTACTGTTTACTGGTAGCCTTTTGCCATCAATAGAGACAGAAAAAGCTAGTATTCGGAAATAATCTTATTCTCTGCATAGATAAAATTTATGTAAATGCATTTTTTTTTCTTATAGCAATGTGCGCGTAAATGGAATTGAAAATAATAATAATCTTGTGCCCGTGCGATAATTCTGGGAACACATCTAAACAAATGCTATTTAAACAAAGATTTCGATAACAAATTTAAGCTTTGAACCTATAGAAAAACTCAACCTTGAAAATAATTTTCTTTTTTTTTTACTATTCAATTATTCTTTTACGCTAATAAAATCTTTTAAACATACAATCTTGAATTAATTAAATAAAATAGCATTTACAATTTTAATTAAGAAACTTTGTAATCAATGACAATGCTGATTAACAATTAATTAATAACAATTAACATTTAGGAAATATCTAATTATTAATTATTAAATTGTTAGTTATTTACTAAATTATGTGATATTAGAAGTTTAATTATTACTTGATATTATAGAGTCAATTATTAAAGTATATAAAACAAAAAAATTAAGTACTATATAAATGAGCTTATAAGTTATATGACATTATTAACACTGGTTAATTGAAATTTCAGGACAGAAAAATCTGGAATTCAATAATTAAGCTGCTTTGCATTGGTTTAAACACCACTATTACATAAATTAAACAACATTATTAATAAACTTAAAATTCTACCAAATTTTCTAATTGATTTTAGAAAGTAATGAATTATGTTTAACTGGTTTTATTGAAAAGTTTTTTTTAATATCTAATCGTATTTAGTTGGCGTAAAATTAGAAAGACTTTAAGCTATCTGAGTTAGAAAAAAAGTTTGTCTGAATAAATTCAGCAAACCATCTTGATATGTTGACAGGAATTGTTTCATTTGATTCTTACGTGACAGTTGGGAAGGGATACCCCTGAGCAGGACACGCCAGCACAGCTGTTTCCCCAGCACTCACTCGTAAGGCAGGTGTCGGATCCAGAACACGAGGTGGCACGTTTCCTTGGGGATCTACAAGATACGAAAGAACGTGACCAGAAAGTACTATTTTCGAATGAGTTATCGGACAACGGAAAAGAATTTATTAACGTCACAAGAAGAAGGAAAAAAACACCAAGAGATAAGACAATATAACCTGACTTGATGAAGAATCGTGCTTGACACTAACTCCACATGCATTTTAAATATGACACTCTGTAATTTTGGCAAAACTGACGATTCCTTCGGAAATAAAAGAATTTATTTTTTTTTATTTCTAATTTCTGAATGCAAATCTCTGTTCGAAAATTATATTGCTTATCCTCTTAAATCACTTTTCAGCCCGCTCAACATAGTTTACTTTTTTCTACATTACTTTTGCATTTGCTAATATTAAATTTTGAAATTGAAAATTAAAATTCTGCAATTTTCAAATTTTATTTTCAGTAGAAATCTTCAGTAAAAGAAATTAAACTATGTTAGGTATAGCTTCTGGTAAAAATCTAAAAGCTGGTATATCTTTAACAACTAGGTATATGCTTTGCTATTGATAGCGTATTCACTGAGAATGCGCCGTTATCATTCGGGTCCGAAAACCGCCTTCCTAAAATTGTCGGAAAGTTTTGAAATCTAAATTATTATTGTTTATACAGCCATTTGATGGCATTCAACAAAATTGGTCCAGACGTTTTGATGTGATACCATTAGAAATAATCCGAAAGTTGAATATTCTGTTTTCAGAAAACAAATTGATTCAATGGATAAAAATAGTTAAAAAATAATTATTCTATTCAAATCAGTATTTTAAATTCATGTCCAAGTAGAAAGGCTTTCTTTTGTTTTAGTATAAGCACAAAAAATAAAAAGGCTATAATCGTTTCGGTCTAACTCTGTGCTGCATCGAAGTACGAGACAAGTAAATATTTCATTCCGAATGGCGAACTTCCTTTCTAGAGATAGATTGGAAACAACTTGCTCATTTTTCTTGCAATAATTTAAACTTTACAGAAGAAAGATATCACAATTTCAAGGTAACGCCAAACAGGTCAATTTCCACCCTTTAACGGGTCAAAACCAATTTTTGAGTAGCGTAAACTTGTCGTGTAACTACTACAGATGTAACCGCTATAAAACAGTTGATAATGTGCCATTACATAAAGATGGATTAAGATCTCAAGTTACAAGTTTCTACACCATATGTTGATGTCATTTGCGACAATCAAGGATCAGTGCTCTTTGAGAACTACGCTTGATCGATCGTCTTAGAGTGTATCGTAAAGAAAGTTGAAGTCCCCGATGTGGCGAAACGAAATCTGGTCGATTTCTCGAAAACCCCACAAAGGCTGCAGAAAATAACACGAATCGATTATAATCTCATCCTTCCCTTTTCTGTCATTTTAAAAGGTATATCGACTGAATATGACACATACTTAAGTCTTTAGGTAATAATCCAAAGGATTCCGACAACTTTACAAATGATTCTAAATGTCTACAATGTTAATAGAGAGTGCAGATGTCATAGATTCAATGATGGTGTTTATTGGGCAACTGTCAGAAGACTTTGAGATGGAGAGGCAGATAGATTATAGGAAATTCAGGGTGCATTATTCTCGCTAGATGTCAAGACAGAAATCAGACGAAGACATCTTGCATTAGCCTTTTCATTTCCTCTGATACAGTTATTTCCAGCAAAAGAAATCTGACTTAAAAAAGAGTAGATCATTATCGAAGGAAATTTTTCTCCCAGATAAAAAAATCTGAAACTTTCTGCTGACAATTCGAAAACAGAAGCCTCGGAAATAGATATCAAGTATTTATTTCGAAACTATTTATATATACTCATGGACAAAAAAATTAGCGCACCAAGAAATAATTGCGGGATCATAATGAAACTTGCAGTGAGGGTACATGGCGGGGAGATATGCAAATGATTAGAAATGCAGCGTGATTGCGCATTACGTATAGCCGGTAGAGGGCGTTGAACATCGTACTCTGTGGAGTATAAAACAGGTAACCAAAGCTTGTTTGAGTGTGCTGAATCATTTACAAAGGAAGAGCTGAGGTAGACATGCCATTACGCCGTGTTCGAAGACAGTATACGCAGTTGTCGCAGTTTGAGAGAGGGAGAATCGTCGGGATGATGGAAGCTGGGTGGTCAGCTAGGCGAGTAGCTCGTCAATTAGGCCACTCTGATTGTGTTGTGAGGAGGTGTTGGGACCAGTGAACCCGAGAAATGTCATGTACACGAAGACCAGGCTCAGAACGCCCTCGACAGACCAGTCGTCGAGAAGACCGCCACATAGTCAGAAATGCACTCGTACAGCCAACTGCTTCATCGGCCGCCATCCAGGCACAGGTAGCACCTTCACTAGGGGCCGCTGTGTCTTCTCGAACCATACGAAGGCACCTGGCTGAAGGACAGTTGGTATCGCGGCGCCCATTACGTGTGCTGCCCTTGATGCCCACCCATCGACGCCTCCGTTTGGAGTTTTGCCGCGCACGAGGAAACTGGACTGCAGTGGAATGGAACCAGGTCGTCTTTAGCGACGAATCCAGATTCAATCTCGGCAGTGATGACAATCGTGTTCGTGTGTGGAGAGCCCGTGGTGAACGTTTCAATCCTGCCTTTGCTGTACAGCGACACACCGCTCCCACAGCTGGTGTGATGGTATGGGGTGCCATTGCCTACAATACACGGTCACCTCTAGTATTGTTCCGTGGCACCATGACAGCCCAGCGGTATGTTCATGAAATCCTGCAACCACATGTGTTGCCACTCATGCAACGGCTCCCAGGAGCCATTTTTCAACAAGACAATGCTCGGCCTCATACGGCAAGGGTGTCACAAGACTGTCTCCGCACTGTTACTACCCTTCCTTGGCCTGCCCGAACCCCAGATTTGTCTCCAATCGAGCATATCTGGGATCATTTGGGACGATGAGTTGGGCATCCCACGAGTTTGAACGAACTAGAGGCAAGGTTACAGCAAATATGGAACGAAATGTCTCAAGACATCATACAGAACTTGTATGACTCAATGCCCGATCGTATCGCATCGTGCATTCGCGCTAGAGGGGGTCCAACGGAGTATTAACTCCTCCGTTCTTTTGCCTTTTTCTCTGAAATAAATTATCCTTTTTCTTTGATTTTCTAATCATTTACTTATATCAAAGTAATCATTACGTATGTAAATTTTCATTTCATTTTGACGATTCCTTCTTGGTGCGCTAATTTTTTTGTCCATGAGTGTATTTCATTTATCCTGTTATGAGGGTTTTATTATTATATCGATAAAGTTTCAAACCATGGGATTCCCCAGCTAAGACAATATGGCGGGTCAAGAACCAAAGCACATATTGCCAAGTGTATTAAAAAAAAAAAAATTTGGAAGAATAGTTAGTGATGTGTGCTTGTGTCCATAAATTTCCGAACTATGCGTGTTGTGTTGAGTACTACAGCCTTCTGGAGTTGTGCATAAGTGTTTTTATGAAGTGCTAGTGTGCTGAGACTGTGGTGCAATGTGTGAGGCACCAGACCTGTAGCGGACAGGACGATGGGTACAACACGTACTCGATCCTGCCTCCACTGCTTCTGGAGCTCGTGTGCTAGGTCTGTGTATTTACTTATCTTGTCAGCGTGAGTTTTCTGCATGTTCTTGCTGATGGGAACTGCAATATCAATGAGATAGGTCTATTATTATTATTATTATTATTATTATTATTATTATTATTAACAAAATAATTAATTATTAATAAAAGAAAATTATAATTTGAGAAATAAAAATAGAATAAAACTTGATTATCCTTATATCTATAATGAATATCGTATAAGAAATTTAAATTATATAATTGAGAAAACCTTTAATGATGTATATTGGAATGTATTTAAAGATTGTAAAAGATTTTTTTAAAAAATAATGTAAAAAGTTGGATATTAGATAATACTAGTCGGCTACCCGTCGCTTCGCTCCGGAAGCCTCGCTTATGTAACGGAAAACAACTTTTTATTTATTAAAACACACACACACACACACACACAAATTACATCAAGGAAACTAAAACTAAAATTAAAAAAAAATTTTTAATTTAATTTTTGATGTCTATATTCTCTCAAACTACGACTGCATTTAGAACCAGAGTGTAAATCATATATCTATGACATATTTTTATTTTTTATAGAGATTAGAATGTAGGCCTCGGGGTCTAATAGCTAAAACATCAAACTTCTGAGCAGTATTCTACCTAATTGAAATAGTGCATCTTTCTTTCTTGACTCTAGTTTTTTTTATTCCTATTGATACTTTTCAGTGGTTTTCGAGTTAGAAATAGTGATGGTATTTGAGTTTCAAATAGTGATTTTTCAGTATTCTACCTAATAGAAATAGTGCTTCTTTCTTTCTTGACTCTTTTTTTTTTATTTCTATTGATACTTTACAGTGGTTTTTGAGTTACAAATAGTGATTGTTTTTGAGTAACAAACAGTGATTTTTCAGTATTCTACCTAATAGAAATAGTGATTCTTTTTTTTTCTTTTCTTTTTTATACAATTCAAATTGATACTTTTCAGTGGTTTTTGAGTTACAAATAGTGAAAATTATCTACTAATCTAGGCCATCAGATTGTTCGATATAGATATTTGAAGAAGAAATGTTCAGATGGACGTTGATTGATATAGATGATAAATGAAGATCATAGCTTGTATACGAAATTCTTCGCGACAAATTCATTGTGACTATTCTTTAGAGTGAAGATAACCATATTCTGTTGAATTGTGACTCAAAAAAAAAAAGTTGTACCTGAGTGAAGATAACGTTTTCCAAATATATGGCAACGTTATTTAGAGTTTGCCCTTGAGCTTTATTGATAAACATCGCATAAGAAGGTCTGATCGGAAATTGTTTTCTTGTGAAAGTGAATGGAAGTAGATTATCGCATGGTTGCTTAGAAACCATATGGATGAAAACAGAATCTCCTTTGTGAGTTCCTGTTATAATTTCGGTGTCTCAGAGATCATTATCGAATGAACGGCATTTAAGTTGAGTTCCGTTGCAGTATGCAAACTTGGGATTGATGTTTCGCAACAATATTATTGGAGATCCACTCTTCAATGACAAACGATGTTGAGGAATACCGCTGAGATTCAATTCATTCAGATATTCGAACAGATAGAGATGTTCGTGTGCTGGATCATCAGAAGTATCAATTTTATTCGCACTTGTATGCTCTGTAGTCTCTCCTTGTATTCTTAGACTTATCATTCGATTGATGTTATCGACACTCTCGTTCATCTTGGTTGAAGAGCCGCAAATTTATCGTTAGTTTTTTGACTTTGATGTGATCCTAGCTTTTTGAGTTACAAATAGTGATTTTTCAGTAATCTATCTAATAGAAATAGTGCTTCTTTCTTTCTTGACTCTCTTTTTCTTTCCAATTGATACTTTTGAGTGGTGCTTGAGTTACAAATAATGATGGTTTTTGAGTTACAAATAAAGATTTTTCAGTATTCTAGTTAATGGAAATACTGCTTCTTTCTTTCTTGACTCTTTTTTTCATTCCAATTGATACTTTTCAGTGGTTTTTAAATTACAAATAGTGATTTCTCAGTATTCTACCTAATGAAGTACTGCTTCTTTCTTTTTTGACTTTCTTTTTTATTACAATTGTTACTTTTCAGTCAAAGTCAGTTCAGTTTTGACAGATAAGTCAAAGAAACAATTTGACGACAGTTGTAGTTCCCATGGCTTAATGGATAAGGCGTCTGACTTCAGATCAGAAAGTTGCAGGTTCGATTCCTGTCGCGGATGTTTCATCGTAAAAATTATTTCTATTTTCCATTCTCACAGAAAATTGCACCGGACAGACAGACAGACACACAGACAGACAGAGAAATAAAAGATTTTAGTAATATAGATTGTTACTTTTCAGTCAAAGTCAGTTCAGTTTTGACAGATAAGTCAAAGAAACAATTTGACGACAGTTGTAGTTCCCATGGCCTAATGGATAAGGCGTCTGACTTCAGATCAGAAGGTTGCAGGTTCGATTCCTGTCGCGGATGTTTCATCGTAAAAATTATTTCTATTTTCCATTCTCACAGAAAATTGCGCCGGACAGACAAACACACAGACAGACAGAGAAATAAAAGATTTTAGTAATGTAGATTAATTAATAATTTGTTAATTTTATGTTGTGCTAAATTGTTTTTCGTTAATATTTTTGTTTCAAATTGTTTCAGGATTAGTTGATTTTGTAATTTTTATAAAATTTATTTAAATGTAATGTTTTTAATATAATTATTATGTATTAAAATAAATACAGCACCTGTTGATAGGAATTTAAATTCCTAACGGGACTGAAATGTAATTTAAAATAACTAAGAAATAAAAAGAAAAAAAAAAAAAAATAAAAGATTTATGGGAATATTTTTAATCTTTAATGTTTGTATTCAACATATGATAAAAATTAAATTATATCTAAAAAGAAGAGTGTCATTCCTAACTGGACTATAAGTTTTGAGTTTAGAAATACGAAAGAATATTATTTATTATTATTATTATTTCCCACGACTAGGACCAACGATGGACCATGTACTAGCCCAACCTGACAACGTCGGGAAGACGCTAGGAAATTCGGGAAAGGTGACGAGAATTCAGATCTCGTCGAGAAGAACCCTGAGATGGTAAGTCCCAAGGAGAAACGGACGAAACACAGAAGAAGAAAGAAACAGCCATGCCAATGCCGGGATTCGAACCCAGGTTCCAGCACAACGGCCACAACGTCGAGACCGCTGGGCCAAGCCGGAACGCCTACAAAAGAATATTATTATAATTACTACTGTTTTATGATTAAGATTTTCTGGCCGTTGAAAGTAGAATTAACTACTTTCGATATTGATATTAGAATTAACTTTTAACTGCAAAAAAAGAAGGGGATTTTTTTTTCCATCAACTTTCATTCACGAAAATATGTGCACCAATTAGTTAACGATTAGTTTAACTAATTAGTTAAGTCAAATATGAATTAAAAGAGATCATTCTTCTTCTTAACTTGTAAAAGTTTTGTCCTTCTAATTAGGCAAAATAATCAATACAGCTCCGGGTTTTATCGCCTCATTACATTCATTTGAAATTTGTATGAGTTTATTATTGCATATCAAACTGGACTGCCTGTCAAAAAGGATGGACCATCTAAAATGTCTAAGTAACAACAATTTTTTCTATTATTGTATTTTTGGTTTTCTTCTACTTATGTGGGATCCGGCTTCCGGGGGCGAGTGTGGAATTTTTATATGTTCGCACCTTCTGAGCCTGTCATCGGTGGAATTTGTCTGGCTGATGAGTCTTAAAGAGGACGAAACGACCGTTCCAGACTGTTGAGGTGAGAAATCTTTTATGTTTCTTTGTGCCTTCTGTAGTCACCATTTTATCTAAAATGTCTTTTCGTTGCATGAATCATTTATTTTGCAATTTATTTGTAACTTTCTAACTAATACTAAAATGAAACTAACCTTATAGTTTAATGTCTGGACTGTAGGAGCTACATTCATTTCTCAATATTACAATACTGAACATGAATATTAAATCATATATATTTAAATATTTGAATCGGTTTTCATCAAAGCTAATATTTTGTAATGCTAAAAGCTTATATTTCTTCCAAAAACTGGAGGAAATTATTACTTTATATTTGTATAAACGTTGTGTATATGTTTTTTAAATATATATAAACACTGAAATATTCAAGGTGTCATACTTTCCATTAATGCTTAGAGAAAGGAGATTCCACGACAGAAAATTTTCTACTAGTTTTAAACGCTAAAGTGTATTATAAGGATATATATTTCTGATTTTATATGTTTTAATTATTTTGAATTTTATTTGTATTGCAATATTTTTCCATTTCCCATTTATTTCAAATGTAATTCTTTTCCGTTGCTTGTTTATTTTCAAATTTAATTGATTTATCTGTTAACAGTTTGATCATATAAATTTCTCCCCGCTGATTTGTTACTGTCTCAAGCAATCAATTGTAAAATTGATAAATTTAAATTGCTCCAATCATCATTTAATCTTTTGTTTGTGTCTATTTTAACCTGTGTTTTGTAAATAAATCAGTTAGACTTGTTGTGTCAGCCATTAAGTCCGAACTTTAGTCTGCTCTCCCTGTCACATCCCGTGACAAATTGGTGCCGAACGTGACAACATTTTATTGAAAACCAACCTAAAAGCGCAGTTTCAGCTGAAACGCAATGTTTACTTGCTGAGAATGTATTAATAATTATTTAATACAGAGGGGACTGCAAGTCTGCTTGGAAATACTTTTCTCTGATATATTGCTAATTAATTATTGACATGTTTAAAGAATTGGATTATCATCATTCATATTTAATTTGTTTGAAACTAGAAATTTCTACAAAGTTTATTTAATCAAACTCTAATTAATTTTAACCGATGAAATTTGTCTTTTTTGTCCCCGAAACAAAACAAAAATTGAAATTCATCCAGATTGCAAAACTTATAAAAGATTCTAAAATATTTTTTTTTTCTTAAATCAATTCATTTTTTAACATTTAAATTTTTTATTATTGATTCTTATTCAGTACTCAGCTATCTTTCGACTTTAGATTCCTTTTACCACGATCCATTTAAAATTCAATTTTGAATTGAAGAATTGAATTCAACTTTAATGCTGAATTTAATATGGTTTTTCCTTCAAAGAACAAATTATGTTCGATTTGAAAATATTAGTAAAGAAGAAAAAAAGATAGCAGAGAAATAAAAAGAAAGTTTGCTGGTCACTAAGTCATCTCTTTTTGTTTTCTATTACATCAAAATTTATTAAAATAAACACTCATCGAATTAGTAGCTATAAGCTAAACAAAAATATTAGCAATCAAAATAGCAACATTCAATTCAAAATACACTTAAAAACAAAGTAATTATATAATTTTTATACTTACGACCTATGAATATTTTCATGTTTATCGATTTATGCTGACGACTACTAGAAATATTCAATCTCTGCATGTTTCATATACTAAATGGTTAAACATGTTTTAGATATATCGGAGGAGGTCTTCGTAGATCTTCAACAACTTATGTTATTGTGACATTATATTAATTACATGATATAATATCTACAATTATTTGTTACCTAGTTGCATTATTAGAAAGCTGGTATACAGTCATACCTCGCCGTTAATTCGTTCCAAGTCTCGCGACTTAGCCTAAGTCGAATAAACTCTTTAAAAAACGACCTAGACCTCCTATAAACCCCTGTAAATAACCCCATATCATCTCTAATAACATCGGCAAATAACATACAATAAGTCGTTCGATAGTTAAACATTTTACATCCTTTTTAATAAATTTAAACCTTTTAATTGAAAATAACGTAAAGAACGTTATGTAAATTAATAATGTATTGTACACAATACTTAATTTTACAAATTTTAACATTTCTTTAAGTGATTTTACACTTTTTTAAGTTTTTATGCGAATTTACACTTCTTTATTGGTTTTTAATATGTTCTCTAACTTTGCCAACGTAAAATTGCAGAAACTGACGTTAATAGACCTTTTTTTCCCGATTATTTTTAACAAAAAACCGAGATAAAGTCGAAAATGACGTAAGTCGAACCGACATAAAACGAGGTATGACTGTATACCGAAATAACAAGAAATACATTACAATCCACTTACATTCTATTTTAGATCTAAAAAACAGTAGATTTGAGGTTTTGCTTCTATTTCCGGACTCTAACCAAATATATCAATCAGTTACTGAGATATTTTTGTTTAAATTTCACTATTATTAAGATAACTTACCTGTTACAAACAATCTTCCCGCAGTGGTGCTCAGTCTCATATCTCCAGTGAGTCGGTGGATCGTTTGGCACCGGTAGGTGGAGCCAGCGTCCCTGTGTCCGACATCTCGGATCAGTAAGTCTCCTTTAGTTAGTACCATCACGTATTTTCCATCTGTCTCAATGAAAGGTAGCAATTGCAATGGCCAATTTCTGAAAGTTACGCCAGAAATATAGATCAAACAATTGCAGTTTCCTATAAACAATTTTAAAAGCTAATTTTGGTCCTATTTGGAGGTTTCAGTCAAGAACTGCAACTAAACTCACCTTCTAGTTAGAGTAGCTACAAAAAAAAAGTTAAACTTTTTTTGATAAGTCGTTCAAATTGCCAGATTGAAAAATTCACCGCAATACCAAATATGTTTATTTCAAATCTTTGAAAAATTGAAATTTCAAATCAGAAACAATGGAAAGATAAACAGATCTATCTCGTTTTGTCTATCGGACCCTTTTTTTTCCTGCTTTTTTTAAAATTTGAAGGTAAATTTTTTAAAAAAAATTACTTTAAAAACCCCAAATTTTTGAACAAGTAAATTTAGTAAATTACCTCATTATATTATAGTGAAAGTAGTGAATAATAATTGGGTTAGCCACATCCAAAGCAATCCCGAACATATATTTTTTTATATACGTTCTTAACTATGCTATCATGATGTCTTTATGTTAATTGCTTACGATTTTTCGTTGTCATTCTGCATAAACGTCATATATTATTTGCGAGATAAACATGTTTGATCGTTACCTATACAAATGTCAGGAAAGAGATTAGAGATTTTCATTTGTAATTTTCAATAATACTTCAAATCGCTAGCTTGGGAAAAGGGTCGAGTTATTATGATTAAGGCGCTTAATGTATTTTTATGTTTAATAATGCGTTCTCGTCCTACAAAATGAAAAGGAATATCGCTTTTGATTTTCTAAATCTCGAAATCTATAGTAATTAATAATAAATTAAAAGAAGTTACACTAAAAACTCGTTTATCTGAAACGATTTTTAGAATATTTTAAAAATACACAAAAATATTTTTATGTCGTTATAATCAATATTTAACAGCGTATACAAGCGATTGTGTAACTATAACTGCAACCATGTAACTGTAATTCTATTAATAACATTATTCAATGCAGTGTATCAATATTGAAGAGGTTCAAAAATTTTTATAGAACAGTACTGTAACTACACTCATAATGGTAATAGTTTTAGCGCCCACTTTAGGTTCACTGTAATTTTTTAATGTACAGTACATTTTAATAAAATATTCTCCGGATTATCCGAAATTTCGTTTATCCGAAACGGGTGCAGTCCCATCAAATTTGGATAAACGAGATTTTAGTGTATTGGCCTTAGAGATGTGTTGGAATTTACTGTACTCAATTACGTATTTATTTAGGGCTTTTATAAATCACTTAACTTTCAGTTAGCAGGTGGTTTTCCCTTGTTTCATGAATTTTAATTAAGAAGTAACTAGTAAGTTAATTACAATTAATGATAATCTTTTAAATACGTCATCGACTGTTAAAGAAGACAGTCTTACAACTGCAATTATAAATTTGTAATATTTTTTAAACAAAAATAGTACGTAAGATAATTAAAGTAAATAAGATTAATAAATAATGATTTCAATTGAAATGAACAAAGCAAAGAATTTATTTTTAAAACTAAAACCTTATAAGAGACTTAATTTTAATGATATAATTAGTAATAGTATCTGTTCGTAGAATTTTAATATAAACTTATTCTGTGCAAGTTAAGCACTTTTATTTTAAATAATAATAAAAAAATATTTTAAAAAACTGAAAAAAAGCCATGTAAGGAAGCAAACCTTTCGTTCCCTTTAAACTCTTACCATCTGCTGATGTTTCAATTTTGAAGGCCCCATCTCTAATCCAAGCAGACACTTTCACATAATCTGTAAGAAAGCTTGGGATGTGACATTTAAGGACGCCTGTGTTGCCTTTGATAACAAACGCATCGTAAACTTGTATATCATAGATATGAGTCATCACTGCAAAGAAAAGTTGCCAAAGAAAAAAATTACACAAGGTTTTCTCTGCATTAAATAAAGCTCTCTGTCTAGAGAGAAGCCTATGTTTGTAACTCATGGATAAAACAAATAGATGGAATAAAATTAGAACTTTTATTTAATATTATAGTAATATGTAATATTGAAAATGGTGTTGCTCTATGTAATAACAGTTAAGTGCTTAAACATTACATTTTAATTTATCCATTTTCGTACATAGGAATCTGTATATGAATTTCTGTAAAAATACAGACATGGTAAATTAGAAGATAGTTACATTTTCCTTAACCTTAATATCATATTCTTAGAAACTAAAGTGAACTCTCAAAAGCTAAGATTACGAAAATAAAGACAACATCAAAATGTGGAAATCAAAACCTGGACAGCTGAAAAAGTTGAAATAACTAAAACGGGGTGGAATAAGTTTGAACTTTTGAATTATTAAAGATATTATTAAAGAAATTATTGGAATAATGCTCTCTCAATTGGCTAGAAACATTCATATACGAAAATTATACTCAAGCTAAATTATACGCAATACTTCTTTAAATGTAAAATTGTATAAGCCTAAAACAACTTCAATATTTCTGAGTAGTGTTAAAGTAGAAATTAATCTCCATCTTGATTAGAGTTTGATTATAATAAAGAATTTGGTTAAATATTAATATTAGGTTTTGAAATCTTGAAAACATCAAACTTTACTTAATTCTTTCAAAAATTTGCTGATGATTGTTAAATCCACAGCTGATGTTTTCATCTGTGAATTTAGGGACGATAGGCAATTTTCTGATTCAGTGTATTACCTAGTATCCGATTATTAATAAAATAAAATAGTTAGGTTAATCTATTAAGATATTTAATTACTGAACAAATTACTTAATCACTTTTAATCTGACTTTTTTTACAAATGTCATTAATTTTTTTTTTTATTTTACAACTTTTTTTCAAATTCGATTTTTTTTTTAAATAAATGAAATATTTTGATTATAGAAGAAGAATTTAGTATTTCCAATCTCGATTACCACCTGCTTTACCTGAATATTTGATAATGTTCAAAACATTCCAGAAAGAGAACAAAGAAAAATCACGGATCGTTTACTTTTATTCGTACAATTCATCAATATAGAGTTTGTTTTTTTCCCTCCTGCATTGTATCATCTACTGAATAATTTATTCCACCTCCTTTCGTAATCATTTTATTCACCTGCTCTGACGTGTACGTCCCTACTGATGATGGTGCCAATGGCGTTGGAAGCCGTACAGCGGTACACGACCGTGTGCACATCTTGACGATAATCTTCAGCTTTGAAAGGGGGAAAGACAAGGGTTCCGTCATCCAGAACCTGCCTCAGTCCTGCCAAGTCCTTGGCCTGGACGTTGTCCTGCAAGGTCCATGAGATGTGCGGCGGAGGCCGACCACTTGCTTGACACTCGATCTGAGCTCCCGTGGCATTGGAGAACTCCACCCTGTTGGCCGGTTCAACGGTGAAGCGAGGTCCCTCGATTAACTCCGATCTGGCTGAACCTGCGTTGAAAGAGAAATGAGAAGATTAGACCATTCGCTTAACCATTAGTTTCGCTCATTATCGGATAGCTTGATTTACTGTTCAAGATAATGACCTTCTCAGTTAATGAGAAGATAAATAAACAAAGCTGTGAAAATCAGAAGCAACAAACGCTTTCTTATCGAATTGAAACTAAGTGATAAAGTTAAATTCCAAATTCTAGCTCACACATATATTTTATTTTACAAATATTTTGTTTTATGCAGCAACTCTTCACTTCAATAAAATTATCTTCCTTAACTAAGAAATAAAAACAAATTCAAAATAAAACATAGAAAAAAAATTGTAGTTGCTTATTTAAATCCTGTTTTAATCATTTAGATAATAAAGTACATTTAAAATCGTAAAAATCGAAAACAAATGGATTAAAGCATTACGAACTACGTCCACTATCCAGCCCACACACTGCACGCTTAAATCATTCTTATCCCTTTATTTCTGTCAAAATCAGATAATAAAAATGTTACTTAATGCCTTCGACAATTCGGGATACAATTAAAAAGTAGAGGTTGTATTGCTTTTATCAACATAAAACTTTACTTTTGCTGTAAAGACAAATGAAGATATTTCGATCATGTATTAATTAAAACAGAAATAAAAGCAATAGGGTTTGTTCTGTCATCTTGTGTCTTGGATTCGGTTAAGTGAAATCCTTTAAAATTGAATTTTTAAAGTTATTTATCATTATTATTCTATATATGTTTATCATATTAAGTGCATCTCGATAATTTTAACATAGGCATTAATAGTGGTAGCTGGTTCAAAATCGGATATATGTATGAGTCCATAGATTGAAGCCGGTACACCTGGTTAATATAACACACAATAATTTAATCAAAATTAACATTACATTAAAATTACTGTAATGTTAAATTAATGTAATATTAATTTTGATTAAATGATTGTGTGTTATATTAACCAGGTTTACCGGCTTCAATTTATAGACTCATAGAATTAGCAGTACACGTAAAAGACTTGTTATTCATCGGATATATGTAGTTGCAAGTTTATTTACAAGAAATCATGGAATAGGTAATTAAAATAAATAATAGCTTAACATTCTATTCGGAAGCTTTCATTTAAGTTCAGGTTAACGTTATATATTCCAGCTGTCCACTACAAACAAAACTGATAACAAAATCACCAAGAATTTCAATATCTTCGTTGCAAAAGTTTATAGTTTTCATCGAGCCCTTACTTCTTGAAATTTGTTTTTCTTTTTTTCTTAACAATCTCTTCGAATGGATGCTCAAGACGCTTCTTTGTTTCTTCTATTTTCATCAATTTCCTTTTCTTCCTAAGGGATCAAAAAATTGCTTTCATTCCAAAACATCTTTTTTTTATCTTTCCTTTGCAGTTTCAGCTGGTGTGAATTGATCGATTTCATTCGACTTCGTTTTTACGACTGTGTACGGGAAACGGAAATGACGATTCAGGAAGATTGAATGTCTATCCAATCACGACGGCTGTTGTTTCAGCACATAGTGCTAAGTGTTTATTTCAGAGTTTGTTAACCTTTCTATAATCTCTTTACTGCAGTTCCACATGATCTGAAACTTAAATTTCTTCAACTCTAACTTACTTGAGACTTAAGATGGTTCATACACACACACTGAACTAATTGATTGCCAATGAGTAAAATCAAATGTATGAATAGAAAAAAACCTTATGGAAAGTTCTCTATACATATTATTTTTTAAAAAAGATGCAATTATGTGAAACGTAAATTTAATTTAACTGTAGATGTTGGAGATGGTGGTTCCATCCACGACCTCCATTTTTACATTCTCCTTTCTCATCCAAACGGGTCCTCGGGTCTACCCAGCCCTTTGTAGAATGGGTACCGGATTTCTTTCCCGGGAGTTAAAGGCGGGTGGGTACCTTTAATCTCAAATTAGTACCGTTGCTCACGAAGCGCCAGGAGCCTTACCTCTTGCGACCCCAAGGGCCTGTATAGGCCTATATTAGGAGACTTATCAACTTTTCCAACTGTAGATGTCTGTTAAGAAGCACAAAAAATAATCGCTAACAAAGTAAACTTCACACAAATTAAATATATGGGACAACTTAAGAACTTAAGTAGTTCTTAATAATGACAACGTTACTTAACCAATTATACTAAACTAAAAATACAATGTAAATAACACCGCCACTTAGACCTGCGCACAAGGGAATTAGTTATCATGAGTATCATGAGTATTTTGCAATTGCAAGTAGTCGATGTCACTTTAACATTTCTTCACAGTAATATTAATTATAAATATAGTAATAGAGATGAAATTCAGTAACTTATAGATGATTTTTTTAAATGTTAAAATTAGATCGATGGTCATCTTCAACTTGATATCCTCTTAAATGGAAATTAATTTATCCTAATTTCGTCAAACTTTGTACATATTTAGTTTCACATACTGTAGATGGGTACCAGGACATCAAAACATCGAAATGAATGGAGACGCAGTAAATGAAATATCATCAAGTTATTCGCCTGAATGCTCCAGGCTAGAAAGGATGTAAAAGGAGTATTTACAGGCCAATGAAATGTCATTGTGTGGAAATAATTTGTTGAAGAACTAATTTCCTTGGACTCTCCTTTTGTTACTTGCCGCACTGTCAAGTTGCCAGCAGTAATCAATTTTGAACCATTTCTCTCTTATACTTCTTGAACAATCACACGAAGCTTTTGTCGTAAAGAATGCTCGTCATTTCCCAAGCATGTCACCTTTTTACCGCAAAAAGTAATTAGAGATTTACGGTATAAGAGAGATAGGAGCTTCTCACGAACTACTTTTTTTTTTAATTGATCAATTCAAAGAACCAGACAAATCTTTGTGGAAATTAATTCTCTCCAACATTTAAGTTAATTTTTTGACAAAGTTATATGTAGAGATATTACATATCCTCTTAGGCTTATAATTTTAAGTTAGTTTGATCAAAAACCGCTAGGTTATTTCGACTTACATTTGCATTATTGAACATTTTGTTGTAAATAATTTTGTTCGATGAAAACCATTAAAAAATGGTATAAACACTAGACCGAAACTGTAATTACAATCTTCATTTACATCTCTGCTTTAATTACGAGTTTCCTTAAAATAGAGACTTAAACTATCTACATCAGTTTTTATAAATCTTATCCATCTTCTTTAAATATCTAATCACAATATAGTGCATTAATTTTAAAACAAGTTTATAGAATCAACGGAAACCCAATATTAGGGTTTCAAACTTAACTACCATAATCTCTTCTTTGCTTGGCCTTATGTAAAATTTTGGATCAAATCTAAATCGTATGGAAACCCTTGCAAACTGTGTGCCATGCAGGCATAAAAACTAATGTTTGAAACTGTTTTTTTTTTGCATACGTAATGGAAGTAATACTTTGAATATTATCAAAATTAAATATATATTAAAGGATTAATTCACAATTTTTTTTTATGAGTGCACGGGCTCGTGGCACTTTTGTCTTTGGCCACGACAAAGGTCTAGAACTATGAGATATTAGCCGAAGAGTCGTTGCCGAGGGTGTACATTGTGAGGTTGCTCATTTTATACCGGCAGAAACAGACGAAATACAGAAGAAGAAAGTCACAGCCATGCCGACTACGAGATTTGAACGCAGGTACAGATGTTATTAGTCTCATGGCAGGCCGGCGCCTTGACAACAAGGTTGTGCCTGAACGGCAATTCAGAAATATTAACTGAATAGACATTATAGAGACGTTATTAGACACTATTAAACTTCAGTAACATTCAGTAAGTAAATTAATTACGTAAATAGTAACAACTGAATCGAAGAGGAAAAATTATATTCCCATCAACCTTAATACAAAACAAGAACATCTTTATTTCTATAATAAAGCGAGAAAAATCTACTCTAAGAACACATCTTCATCTCGATCTTACAATAAAAGTAAAGAAGTTATGTTAATAGCTTCAATAACCCTCTGAAGTGCTTAATAAGTGCTTGTTACATAAAGAAAAGGACAGAACGGGAGTCTAAGGTATTTGAAAATGCTCTAGATGAAAATCTTAGCTGGAGTCGATGTTATTTCACTCCACTCGACCAATTTCATGTCTGCAAGGGACTGGAATTATCTCAATGTGTTCTAATATCGTCAACTGAAAATAGAAATGCTATGGAGGAAGATTAGACGACATGGAATCTACAGCATTTTTTGTTTTTGTTTTGTAAAGAATAGATATCCCTGACCCCTATAAGAAGAATGAAATTTTACTTACACATTCCGTAGATAGTTCACTGAACATGATCATGCGCAAAGAATAATACGCCTTTGTACAGAGGCTACAGAGTGTGTCAAAAGACCATGCCATTATCCTGTGTACCCTCTTCCAGCAGCAATGCACACCTGCGCCCCGCATGGAGACAGTCGTAGAGATGCCGAATATACCTGGTGGCGCAGTTGCTGAAGGTTTGTCGCCGGTGTTTCAGACCGGGACAGACGCCGTCCAATCCGGTCCCAAACATGCTCAATGTTGGACAGGTCTGATGATCTTGCAGGCCAGGGGAGTTGACGAATGCCTTGGGGAGCTCGTTGGGTTGCTCCAGCGGTGGGCATTGTCCTTTTGAAAGAGCACATCTCCCTACTGTTGCAGGAATGGCAACAGAACGGATTGGATGATGGTCTGGATGTACCCTGCACTGCTCAATGGATAGAGGCGAATGGTCATTGTAGGTTATAGCACCCCACACCATAATGTCAGGCGTTGGTTCTGTGTGTCGCTGCCGTATACACTGTGGCAGATATCGCTCGCCTGGTCGACGCCGCACGGGCAAACGACCATCACTAGCGCCGAGGCAAAACCTGCTCTCATCACTACATGCAACGATGCGCCATTCACTCCTCCAGGTGCTTCTTACACGATACTACTGAAGGCGGCCTGCACGATGGCGAGGCGTGAGGGGAAATCTGGCAAGTGGCACCAGTGATCGTAGCCCTACTTACAGCAAACAGTTGCAGAAGGTCCTAGCTGATACCCCGGGTGCGACACTGGTCCTAATTTGAGACTGGTCGTAATCTGTCGCCGTGCGATCCGCGATGGCCGCTCATATGATGCAGCGGTACTCGCGTGCATCCGTGCGCCGCTGCTATCCGTAATCAGGCTGACGAGCATCTATATTTTCCGCGAACCATCGGGCCAACACTGACGCATAGTAGACACTTCACGTCCAACATGTTCCGCGATTAACCGGTACGACCACCGGCCTCCCGCAGACCCACAATACGACCTCGCTCAAGCTCCCATAACTGCACGTGCTACGCCGTCCTGGCATGTCTACATTGTTCACCACCACTTTGGAGCACAGTAAATTGCTCGAAGCAGCTGACCACTTTTGCGGGAGATCAGCAACTGCTGTTACATGCTCGGATTGTCCAATACTCGCTTCCTAATTCTTCCATAGCGCTGCACTTTTGATCATCTTATTTATTGCCCTCTACCCAGTACCACACACAAATACGCTGTTTCCCATGCATTAGGATTCCAACTGCAATAATTCTCTCAATAACACAGTAAAGTCGGAGTTTCAGGATAGCTAGCATTTTCCATGATTCTTATCACTTTCGTAAAGATATAAAAATTCAGCTTGAAATTATTATTCAGCCGGTATATGTAATAATTACATCATTAGAACTCCGAATTTTTTTCTTCGGTAGTAGTTTTTCTCTAAAATAACGAGAAATAAAAATTAAGAAAATAGTAATTTCCCCAAGAAACAATAAAGAACATTTTTTCAAAGTGATTTAAATAACATAAAATTATGTTACCAAAATGGAACTGCTTTGTTATTCATTTTTTTATTATTTAAAGAAACAAAATAAAAGAAAATCAGGACTTTTATAAACAGCTTTATTAGCCGCCAACACATTTAAATTCCTTTATCCGGTTTATGATAAATTAGAATTTAACCATGTACTTCTTGCCGTAAAAGGCCAACTGTTTCTTGATAGGATAGCTGAAAGATTGTCATTGATGGTTTTAGTGAAATTTATCCTATTATGGAAGAAATTGCTTACTTATCCTAAATGAACTGAATAAAATTTAAATAAAAAATTAACCAATTTAAACTCCCACAAATTTTGTTTTTGTTTTTATGATTTCAATAAACATCCAGTTATTGTAATGAGACTAGTTCCGTCTAATCAAAATAACTGGATATTAATCAAATATCAAAATTATTAAATCTTACACTCAGCTGGCATTTTGTTTTATTTCACTTTTGAAAGTTTTTAACTTATAGGAGATAAATGGCCTTCTTTTGTAATTTTATAAAAATTTATATAATCTATTAGTGATTTTTAAAACCGTAATTCTACAGGTAGGTACGAATTGATACAAACTTTCTATCGAATACAATGAGAAAAGGTAATTTTTATTATAAAAAATACATTGAAATTTTCTCGGGAAATGTTTCGATTGGAGGATAAATTGATACAATCTGCAAACCCAAGTCCAAATACTATAACAATTTATTATTTCCATAGTAAATCTAATTAACAGCTTTCGCCAATATCTGATACCTGCAACCACACTGTAATTAATATTCTGATATGTTTACGATATGGTTGGAATGCTGACATTACGTTAACCGATATTCGGCTTACCATCATTCAAAACGCTAAGGAAATGCCTTTTCACTTTTTACAAAATAGTATGGAAAACTTAAAAGACCATATATTGTGTAATCTATCGTATTACTTGACATATTTTTGATTTGACATTTTTCTTTCCTAATATATAATTTCTAACCGAAATCCATAGAGAATGACAATTGTAAAGCTTTTAAATTTTCAAAAAATTATGAATTTGGAAAACAAGGGTAAGATAAACGAAAAACCGCCTTCCAGTTAGCGCACCTTTTCTCACTTTTTTCTGTGCAAATCCTCTGGGATTCCCACACGCCTAAGCTAATAAATAATGAATAGTCCATATACAGTTTTAAATGTATGGTAATAAACTTAATATTACGAGGAGGCGAATGTTTACTTCATTAAGAGTCAGAATGAAGGAATTCAAACAGAATCATATATATGCATTCAATTAAAAAACTTTCTCTTTAATTCTATTTGAAAATAGAAAAAGTTTAATTAAAAACTTCAGCAAATAAAACAGAAAGACATTTTTCGCTTGATAAGAAAGCTTAAAGAGAAGATTAAGAAGGAAATTTTTGTTGCTCAATCAGCTGTAGTTAATACAATTTGTGTTTATTCAACAGTAATGACAAGAAATAAACTTGGTAGTTACCTCTGTTTCCAGAGTAAAACCAAAACAATAGAATATTAGTTGAATCAGGAATGACATTAACCAGACACAATCGAGTGGAAAATAACATTGCATAAAGTGAAACAGCCTTATTAAAGTTGTTTGCAAGTAGAAAAAAGTCACTGGAATTCAATTCGCTGTTTCAGGGCAGAAGAAGAAGCAATTGCCAAAATAAGTTGTTCTCTTTCAAATAAAGATTAAAATATTTTAAAGGTATAAATAAAAGTAATTTAAATGAATAACATAATAAATAGAAACAATGTTGTGGAAATTAGAACGTTTAATAGTCACTAAAAAATAAACTTTTTACTATGATGTTCTAAATATTGTGTAATCACAGCGTAATTGTAACATAATATAATTTTTTTGCTGTGCTTAATAATGTAACCCAAACTTTTTCCCATAGATATCGAGAACTGCTTTTCTTATTTTTGTCATATCCAATTACAAACCAACACACTTCTTTTTAAGTGCATTTGAGAGTAAGAAAATTGTTCGCCTATAACGTCTAATTGTTAGGATAAACAGTATTTTAATAAATGCCAAAAAAATGTGTATTCTTCATTATTGTATCTTTTTTATTGTACAGTAGAACCCCATTATAACGCTTATAACGGACAGTTTTAAAAAAATTGATAGTAATAATAAAGGATGCTTATTTTTATCTGACGAGTTTTACATTTCCAAACAAGCGATTAAACATCGATCGTTGTGTTGTTTTGCGTAAACATGGAGGAAGAGATAGGAGACACTATTCAGCCTACAATTAAGGTGAACGAAGTGAAAGACCATTTTAAATTTTGTTATTCAATATGTTGAATAATCGGCAAATGAAAATGTGTTTATATATTATGAACACTTACGGCACCTCCGTCAGTTACTAACTGAAGAAATAAGAAGCAAAGAAACCAAGCAGAAAATAAATTATTTTTTTAAACCAATGAATGTAAGCAATGAACAAGAGCCAGGACCTTCTTGTTCTAAAGATTAATGCAGTATATACGTACACATCTTTTTCAATTCAACCTACTATATTGAAGACTGTTTTTTATTTGATATATAATAAATACTTTTTATATCTAACTATTGTAACTTCATTGTTGTATTACACCCTGCTGCATTACATCCTATAAGAATTATTTGTTATAAACCGGACTTTCATTAAAACGGACAACCTTCAGCCCCTATTAGTCCGTTATAATGAGGTTCTACTGTATTGTATTCTTGATTTGTTTTATATATTCTGAATTAGAAGACCATGGGACCCTAAAGGGAAATATGAGAACCAGCAAATGAATATTAGAAATTAAATATTCTAGACCAGAACAATCAACAAACGACATCCTTTAACTGTAAATACTTACAAATTTTCTGTTATATTCTTTGACCATATTGTTGAGGATCTTCAGACTTTTCTGTAAAAATTATGCTGGACCATTGCTTTCCACCTCCCATAAGAGTTGGTTATGGATAACCTCTGCATGGTTATCTTGCAAGAAGATTACCCTCCAGAAATCTTTATGAATACTTTGAACTGAACCAAACTTCAAGTAAATATTGTCTAGTTTACCGGTACATTGATGTTAAGAAACTTAGCAGATATTTCGAGCTATTGTATTACTTGCACGACTTTGGATGTCTTTGCAATCCCTAAAATTGATGACTTAATTTACTTGTTGAAGCTTCAATATTCTTGTTGACATGACAACAACATTAAAATTAACGATTGTGATTAATGTTATAAATTTAGGCTCTATACTTTAATTTCTAATTTGTAATCTAAGAAGAAATCATATGAAATAGGAAACGTCTATATTTTTCAAAAATTCCAAAAGTTTACTCCCTCTCTTTAAAGGAAATGAGCTCATGACATCTTGCTTAGATTTTGTCAGCGTTGAATCTGAAGCAGTATTAGTACATTAGAAGTTTCTAATTCAAAGCGAAATTTGGATCCCTTAGGAACTTGAGGTAATTACATTGCATTGTTTCTAATGTGAATTCTTTAGAAGTTAAACTATCACGAACTTAAGTAACAGGAACTATTAACTGTTCAAGAAATTAAAGCAAGGACAAATAAATGCTCATTGGTATTATATATATATATATACATGTGTGTGTGTGTGTAACATAGATATGAACATATATATATATAACTATATCTATATAAATAGATATAGATATGAACCGCTAACAATAAGAAGTTAAAAAATCAAAAAATAATAACAAATATCAGCAAGAATTATTAATCTTAACAGGAATAGAAACCCTATTTGAAAATTATTGAGGTCCTAAGGACATAAAGAAGGGGAATTTAAATCACATATAGCAGTGTTGAGGCTGAAAATGAGTTTTTATTTAAATGGCAGAAGTTTGTAAAAAGGAATAATGAGGAGATGTGAAGAAATAAAGAATTAATGACTTCAATTTAGAGTAACTCGAGTTTAAAGGTATACATCGATGTCCAAAGGAAAGGAGAACACACTTTCCAAATGAATGATGTTAAGTTTTATCAATGTTAGTTTTAACAAATTTTTACAAAAGTATTCATATTGATTATACTTAGTGAAAAGTAAAACAACAATTGAACTCCTATTTAATGTATTTAATACTAATAATTAATAAGTTCAGTTTTTATATTTGCTACACCTGAAATTAAAGGAAAGAATATTAAACTTCTTCTGCAATTGCTAATTTAAATAATTTAGATTTATTCTCAAATATTCCTCCGAAACTCCTTTGTCATCTAACATCTACCGCCATGCTAATCCACTTAGATTTGTATATTTTTTCAGAGTTTATGAATCTTTAAAATTCCAATATACGTTTATATTCGGAATTCTAAAAGATTGTTAAATGTTGCGAAGCTTAAATAAGAAAAAAAACCCCGGGGAATCTCCAAAATTGAATATACAGACAAATTTATTTCAAAACACATTTTCATTTTGAAGTTACATATAGTAAATATGAAATATCTATGAAATTACGAATAATTTATGATCAAGACTCATCTTGTCTATGTTGTAGAAAACGGTTAAAAGTTCATTTTCATTAGTTAATTTTTATTTTTATAATGAACTTTCATCAATATTAAAAATTTTTATATTCAAAATTATTCAATCATTATTTAAAAAACGAAATCTACATAGCTACCACTTCAAATTTACGCAAGCAAAATATTAAAATAAATAAGTTATTTAAACTTTAACTATTAGCAGCCAATGATACTGGTGAAATAAGTAATAAACTACTAAAAACTTGTTTGCAACTAAAGAACTAAAAACAAAATAAAACACAACTAATTAATAGCAAAACTAATCCAACATATACGTATTACATCTACATACAACATGAAAAAAAACCCTTCAGTTTTTAATTAAATTATCTGCATAAATGTATGTAGACTTTTGTAGCCAAATCATCAATCTAGAATTAATTCCTTTTAATGAACAAAGTTGTTTCTGCAAGGCTGGTTCAGTAGAAAGTTTTATGGGAATTTACACCTTCAAGAGTGAAACTTTAACGTTTCCACAACCACTGTTACTGCACCGCTGAACGCCAAACTGCAGTTAGGGGAGTTCATGGTGGTGCAATAGCTTTCGACACAATCTCCCAGCACTAATTTTGTTAATTCTGTGGTTTGTGGCTTGTTCGCCCTGGGATTAATTAAAAAAGGGTCTTTTTTTAACCACCTGCTGATGACCGCAGGTTTTTTGGCCATTCGAATTAATAATCTATTACAAGAAGGCGCGATGAAGACACATCTGTTGTTTGTCTATTTATTTCAGGACAGACTGTTCTTGGTGTTTTTCTACTTTCACTTAGTTTTCATTGGGGATTTTTTTTGGACTGAGACATACAGTGAAGTTTTATTTTCGTAAAAGCTATTTAGTTTCGAAAAAAGAAAAGCTGATGCTTTTAACACCTATCTACTGAAATTACACTACGACATGTAAGCTGCAATTTTGTAGAGATTAGTATTACAAATGCAGTTGAGTGTTATCAACATATACGTCTAAACTGGAAAAAATATTCATTAAATTTAATTCTAAGGTTTGTAATGTATACCGCAATGTTATTGAACTTTATTTTTTTAGCTTTTTTTTAAAATCTAATGACTTAAAATCTTCGTATTTATACTAAAAACCAATCATCTTTAAATTAGATGGTAAGTGAGTTGGCAAGATGGTCACGTATTACGTATAATCTTGTTGCTAGCATTTTTCTAATTACTTCCAAAAGAAAGTGGGCTCTATTTTCTAAAGGTTTAAAACACAAGAAGGTTTACAAGAAACAGGTTCTTCAAAATAAAATAATTAACTGAAAACGATACTTGAGTGTATCATTAAAATGTAAGAAGATTAAGAGAAACATAACAATAGAACATATAAAAGTTTGTAGCAAGAAATCAAAGCCACCATACAAATACATTTTTCTCGCGTCCTTATTTCTTATTCTGGAAAACTTTGTTTAGAATTCTCGCTTGAATATGAAACTCAGGTCGTTTTAAAAACGTTGTTATTTTTAATTTATAAACTTATTATAAATGTATTTGTGTGGTGGCCTTGATTTCTTGCTATGAAGGTTTAACGCACGTTAAACTATTAAACATATAAAAGTTTACTTTTAAAATATAATGGAAACGGAATATATAGTAGATATAAGAAAAAAAATTCAGACCTTTTTTCCATCTATGCAGAAAATTCTATAGAATTGATATTGATAATATTGATATAAGATTTTGCTTCGAGGTTTGGTGCGTAACTTTCAAACATTTGAAGAAAATCCATTATTCATCACAGACACACTTCGTGGTTTATTAGGACTACTGATGAAAAATAACATTTCCGTCAAACTCTTACTAAGCAATTCGAAAAGCAAAGGAGCATTTTATGACCTTTTTGAACGATGGTATTCAAAGAACGGCTCTTCTCAATGAGGCTTTTCCCAAAATTCCATTTTCTTTTTCAAAAAAAAGTTTAAGAAAGTTCCCACTCCTTCTTTTACAACTTACCATTTTCAGGAGCGAACGAAGATTAATGGTGAAAAGCAGAAACGACATTATTTGTTTTTCTTCACTAAAAATTGCTAAGCCTTTGTCGAACCACCCTTAAGTCTCCTTTTTAATTACGTTTTGAACAACAAACTAAAAAAAAAAAACTTAGCTTCAAATTAAAATTAGTTTTACTCATAAACATTAGGAGTTTCTGGGCATCAGTCTATGTCCTTAAAGCTAGTCCAAACGTCTTCCTTTCTATGAATTCTTAGATTTCTCTAAAATGGGGAGGGGGGTGAGTTTGTCGCAGTCTTATTATTTGTTCTAATTGTGATACTTATTTTTTTAAAAATTAAAATCACCAATTACCTTTAAGCACAATTTTATTATATATTATATTCAAAGCATAATGTTAGAAATAAAAGCCGGGAAAGCTGTCACCAAAACAAAGAAAAAAAGATATTAAGTAGAAAATCGAGGAACAAAAAGAACAAGAAGACAAGCAAGGATAATGAGAATGAAAAAAAAAATTGACAAAAAAAGCGGTAATTACTGAAAATTTATCACAGGAAGAAGAAACTTTTTGTTTGGCGAAGATAAAGCTTGTGGTACAGTACTTAAATGTGAGCTTATGGTGTTGTACATCTAAATTAACTGTTATTTCGTTTCTCATTCTACAGTAGACGTTGCGGTTTATTCCCAGTGCTGTGTTTCAAAGGTTAATGAATTATTTTTTAGGTATAATTTCCTTTTTATGAATATTATCTGCACCATATTCATAAAATCCTGGTTTTCAAGGAACAAAATTGAAAAAATCTCTTTTCTTCAACAGATATTAAAGATTGCGATAAACAGCACTGAATAAAGCTATAAATAACAACCTCCTTTCAAAGATTGTTTGCGTTGAAAATTGTTGAAAACTTTAAAAGCTCATTCAAACTTGAGTTTACCTTTCTGCTTTCTGAAGACTCGTTGCCATTTATTTTTCCTCGGGTCTTTTTTTCCCTCTTCCTTTTATTAGTGTCTACGTTTAACTGAACTATAGGCTTAATTCCTGAGACCAATTTTTTATGAAATCAATACTTTTTTTCTTCAGTAAATTTTAGAACAGTTGAAGCAATTTTTCAAAGCTTTTTTGTTTAGTACAAAGTTGGAATAAATTTTATAGAAATCTGTATTTATTAGAAGCTTACTTTCGATTTTATATTCTTCAGCCAGTGAAGAGCATAACGTTTCAGTTTATTTTTCCGGTTTAAAATGATGCGGACTGCTAAGAAAAACTCATTGCCAGACAGAAACAGTTTTAACAGTTAAGCTTTTGTTTAATGTAATTAGGAATATATTAGCAATGAAAAAGAGAAAGAGGTAATTGTACTACGGTAAACATTTCAGATTTGTTATTCAACTAACTTCAAAATTTGATGAAATAAATTATATAGTATTAACTTTTATTGGCAAGTAGCTGGAGAATTTTGGCTTTAATGCTTTTTCAATTGACTAGAAACACGGTTTCATTTTTTTACAGGATATAATGAGAACCTGTGTATCTTGCAGGATTGTAGGAATTAGAATACCTCCAAATAAATGGTAAGATAGTATGTAGTGGCCGTCCAACGCTTACCCGCCGTTAACTGATACTGAAGTGAAAGGCGATTGACTAAACCTTTATCTATCTGAGTAACAGTAACATGGACTTCGACTTCCTTAAGAAATAGAACTGGCTTCTTCAGTTCAGCAGTTTTTACCGTTTAGTCCTAATACATGTAATCAAAATATTTCATTTGGAAATATATAATTTGGAAATTTTAGTTTGAAGATTATCAAAAAAATTTCTGCTTCAAAAAACATTTGAAAAATATAAAGTTTTGTAGGTTTAAACTTCTTATTTCATAAAAATATTTTTGAAAGTAATAATATTAATAATAATAATTGACTACATCAATATATATAAGCTGAAGTGGTCATTGAGGTTTATCTAAATATAGATGAAAAATTAAAGTTAAACAGAGTATGCTTCAGTGAAGTGAAACATTAATCAACGAGTAAGTTAAATGTTGTTAAAGTAGTGTAGTTATATTAATGATGTCTAGGAGTAAGATAAGTGTTGTTATAAGTTTGATTAAAAGTTAATATAGATCGTAACTGTTTTAATTAATAATTATATAGTGCACCTTTATACATAACGTCTTGGTTAGTGAGGAAGCGAAACTTGAAGAAAAGTGTAATCTATCTTTGATTCTCATTAAAATCATCAGTCGAGTAAACACGTATACAGTTCACCTTGAAGAAAAGAAGAATTTTCTAGAACGATGAAAACCCATTTCGGTTCTCTTCACGAAATTGACCCTGTGGTGAAAGTGCGCGCTATTCAATGAGAGCGTGTTAGCTGCAATTTTTAATCAAGCAAATAAACGGGTGGTCAGGGAATGATTTGGTATTCATCATCCGCATGCAGCTTGCCTTCACAGCCATGAATCGTATGCTCCACGTGCTCTAGACACTCCCATTTTAAACCAGGGGGGCGAATGGGGGATTTTATCGGCTCGACTTTTCATTTAATGGATATTTACAATTCCGTCGGTAATGGGAGAGGGTTAATGAACCATCTTCTTTGTTTGGCAAAGAGGAGCAAAACAGAGCTTCTTTTTTAAAGCGTAAAAGCAAAAAAGAGAGTTACATTAAAGTTCCTTATTCAGAGCAATATTTTGCAAAGAACTGAGAATAAAATTTGAAATTATTCGTTGAAATCTAAATTTTCAAAACTTCTTTCTTTAATTAGAAAGAATAGAAAAACTTAAAGAGGTACAACTACAAATTCATGATATCGCTCTTTTATATTAAAACAAAGAGTAAAATAGAATTCCAATTTCATTCCGTTTCTAGGTATGAACTAGTGGAATCTTTTGCTTTTCACAGCAAAATTCAACAACCCGCACTATCTTATAATCCAAAATAATGCCTAATTGAACTAAACAAAATATAAAACAAAACCCAGTGTTCTGATTTTTTTTTGAATCTGGGAAAAAGGTTAACCGTGAAGTTCAGAATATCGAATCAAATAATTACAGCTTTAAAAAAACAAAAACAAAATTAAAAAAAAAAATTCAAGATAAAAGATGACAAAGTTTGACATTAGTTTAAAGATAAATTAAGATGCTACGGAACTGTCTTGAAGTTTAAATGAGATTTGCAAGAAAAAGAGTGCATCAAACATATCGCACTGATAGGATGAGGAGGTGTCGGAGAAAAGTTTGAAGTGTTCAAGTTTATAATGCTATTCATAAAGTTTACGATGATCAACAATTTTTTATAGTGAAATTGTTAAAAGTATAACCTTGTAGTTTACAATGGTTTGTTATCTCTAAGAAATCTCTTTGCCAAATCGGTACATAGCTGTTACTGCAATACAAAGAATTTTTCAGGAAGCTACTACAGTTGAGTCCGATTCAAAAGTTACAAAGTTGATACAACTTGTATTCCCTGGGTCCACATTTAGTTTTTAATATGAAAAGTTTGGAGGTTTCCTTCTATTATTGCAGTATTATTGTTAATTGTAAATTTTGTAGGGATAACGATAATAGCTAATAATAATTGATAATATAAAATTACCTTTACCTTATTTATTTCTACTTACGGTCGACTTTAAACAAAGCAGACAGCTGTATAATCTACTGAAATATTACTAAAACGAAGATCCTTATTTTTCAGGGATGATATATGATGATATGATGGATTATTCCATGTTTTCTAGATTAATATTGTTGTAGTGATGATCTATGTACAGTAGAACTCCTCTAATCCGGCATCCTACGGTCCGGCACGCTGGATAATCCGGCCCGACTTTCGAAAAAAAAATAATAATTTATATCGATCACAAAACATTAATCATGCCTTGTTCAAGTTTGTTTGCTATCGGAAGGCGCGAGGGAAAACATTGTGCCGAACAAAGCGTATCGGCATGCATGGAGGAGAGAAGCCAGTCGTCGAATATAAAAAGGCGTTCATCTTCGGCCGACTTCGGGTGACATCGTATATGTTCGGGAGCCACATGTTCCCTGGCCGTCATTGTGGCTTAGTTTCAGTTTCAGTTTAGTTTGACGCTCAGGTTGCTGTATCAACATCGAATATTATTGTGTTTTGTAGAGCTTGACTTTGTGTTGAGTGATTTATACTGTATCAAGTTTTCTGAACGCAGCAGTTCGTTCAATGATGCTGAAATTATGAAACTCCACATCATATGAAGTGACTTTATAAAAAAACGAAGGGAGAAGATTAAAAAACAAATCGATATTTGAGATTCGTTTAAGATGGCTTCTACCAAGAAGAATAATCCCATGGGCGTCGATCAACCGTCTTGCTCAACTTCGAATGAATTTTTTTTGTAAGCCTACAGTGCACTATTTTATTTCGTAGTCAGTTATTTTACAGTATTATGTAATTTTTTATTCTACTTAAGCTGTTAAATGCATAAAAAAACATGTTTTACTGTCATTTTTTTTGTTTAATTCACGTTTTTCCCGATATTCATCCTGTAATCCGGAATATTTCGTAATCCGGCATGCCTCAATTCCCGAACGTGCCGGATTAGAGGAGTTCTACTGTAATTCTAAATTCATCGTCAAAAGTGCAGTGATTGTCATTCCATGTTATTTGGTTCAGTCTACTTAGTACATAATTGCGCTGATAGACAAACGTAAGATCGTAGCTGCCAGCATATGAGCCGCGATGGTTGCAACACAGATGAGGTGATTTTGCTTCGAAGATATCTGCAATTTTCTGAAAACCATTTGAAGATTTGTTTTCACTAACAATTTAAATTTTTTTATATGAAGTTACTTATATAAATTAAAAAAAACGAAAAACAAGGAGAATAAAGTCAAATATTAGAAAGAAAATCTAGAGGGGTTTTTAAGGTTTGTACTCAGCAAAGAAGGGAGGGATAATAATGAAGATCTACCTTCAGAAAATAATTAGAAATCTTACTCTCAGTTTTGCTCTTCGAAATTTCCAGAAAAAAGAATGAATTTATTTGAATTAGTATTTCATTTGAATTGACAGTAAAAGCAAATTTTACATGCTCTAATTATTAAAGTGCTGATAATAAACTGAATGTATTATTTTTTTGATCCTCTGCGATTCCGACGATTATTGCTATTAGCCTCTGTACGGAGACCTCGTTTTTTACTGATGATTGTTCCTGGCTCACGCCAAAAAACGTGAAACATCCAGGCATCACTGGATAAACACTTCGGTCTCACCCATTGTAGTAACTGTTTGTGTTGGATATTGTACTGAGAAAAAAAACCCACTGGTGTGTTAACATATAAAAATCAGAGTGAATGAGAAATTTTACTACTCCAAGTACTGTTACTCAATATTTCAGGCCTTCTTCAGGAAATATTGAAGGAGCTGTTTGGTCGATCTTTTGATCTCTAAGATGAAGAAGGTTTGCTAGCGTCGTTCGTTCCGAAACTGTTCAGATGCACAACGGTACAGACTCATTAATATGATTTTGATTTCTCCTGAAGAAAGCTTAAGATGCTGAGCCGAAATAATGAGTAACATTATCCGGAATATAAAAACCATTTCCACGCTCTTCCATTAGTATTTTAAAATATTTATTTAAAATACATGCAGCAAATTTTCGGGAACATTCGCTTTTCCTTTCTCAAGTCATGAATAATGGGAATAGAATTCATTTACAAACAACCAACTAATGGTTTAGCAAGAACAAAACATAAAGGTACGTCTTTAAGAATCGCTTGTGTACTTCCCACTTGCGAGTTTGATAATGATTTTTTGATGTTTCACAATTTGCTTATATGAAGAATCACCAAATTCTTCAACAATCCTTCTTCATTTCATCTTTTAATATAATTAGATATAAAAACCATTTCCACACTCTTCCATTAGTATTTTAAAATATTTATTTAAAATATATGCAGCAAATTTTCGGGAACATTCACTTTCCCGTTCTTATTTGCCTTTAAATTTTTTCTATGTTGATTATCATGATCTACTACTCCTTAAGATATAAGCTACTTTTAAATTTCTAAGATAGTTTTTATTCTGTTAAAAAACTGAATACTTATTATTTTTTTTTTTTATTTATTCAATATTATTATTTATTTTTTTCCTTGAATAAAAAAATGTTTTGGTAATATAATGAATGTATACTGTTGTATACTTTACTTGAATGTTTAAATACATTCAGTTTCACTATAAAATTAAATGTTTCATCATTGTAATCTTACTAAGATAAAGTTTTTAGCTTTAAGTTAGGTGCGATATATGATTCGAGACATGATTAAGTAGCAGTATTTTTTTTTTCATCATCGCTAAATTCATCCCATTACCATCTAGTGCTTTAGGAGCTTCTCGAGATCATCATGGCTTCTAGTGCCCTCTGGTTATTTCAGTCAAAGGGGATAAAGCTAGATTCATAACCTTCCGGTGTCTTCTACATCACTGTAAGCTACAGTAATCTCGTAATCTGGAGTTGCGTTCTAGAAAACAAAGAAGTCTGGTTCTAGAAGAATATAAGTTCTTGTAGTCAACGTTTAAAACTACGATACAGAGAAAAACGAATTTTCTCTTGCAGTTTGCAAGTTTGGTCTATTGAAACATCTATCTAATGAATTTGATAAATTTATACTAAGAAGGGATTTCATGTTAAAATCCAAATAGTCGAAGATTTTTAAATGGTAAAGAAACAGAATGGTTTCATTTTATACTAATTTTTAGGGCATTTAAATATTCTCGACTTTTGTCCAATTCTGATGTTGAATAATGCTACCTAGGAGACATCTAACGCAGGTGTGGATTTCTTGTGACCCCATTGATAACCTTCTATTGGTTATCTGAAAACCTAACAAATAATAATCAATATATTGGCTTTTAATCTTTTATGTAACCGAAAAGATGATTCTTAGCAATTGAGATTATCTTTTCTTTCAAAAAATATTTTTTTTTAAGCTAAAAAAACCCCCAGTTACTTAGACATCTTACAATGGACATTATGTTAATTACTGCTATTGCTAATAATTAACATCATTAATAATTGTTTTAAATCGTCAACTACTTTCTTTGAAATATAAAAACAGTTTTACATCATTTTTACTTTCTGACACTTCACTGATCAGCTGTTTTTCTTTTAATGATAAGACACATCCTCTTCCTATCAACGCTATATTTCGCAGTTTATTACTTTTAACTGCTTCATCAGGCATAATATATATGGAAAAAAAAACTCTTCATAAAATATAATAAAGAATTTGGTAATAATATCAGAAAACTTGTGCGAATATATACAACTTACATACTGTTAACAACATTTTTTTTTTTTGTACGCGGCCAACTACAGACCACGCGCTAGCCTGACCCGACAACGTCAGGAGGAGGCTAGAACAGTCAAGGAAGGACAAGATTCTCATCTCGACCAGAATAACCCTGAAATAGTAAGATCCAGGGACAACATTGTTTATAATAATTGTAAAACTTTTTAAAACTTCCATATATTACAATTATTATAAACAATGTTGTTAACAGCATATAAGTTGTATATATTCCCAGGAATTTTCTGATATTATTACCAAATTCTTTATTATATTTTACGAAGAGTTTTTTTTCCATGTATATTATGCCTGATGAAGCAGTTAAAAGTAATAAACTGCGAAATATAGCGTTGATAGAGAGAGGATGTGTCTTATATCATTATTAGTAATTAATTGCATATTATGTTTGAATATTAGAGCATGTTTTTCTTTTCTTTACTTTCATTTCAAAAAGTTTTCTTTTTATAATTTTATTAATGCATAATAATAAAAAATATAATTTTAATAATGCGTAATTCTTGTTTATTATTTCTAAAAATCAACAATTCTTGTTTAAAAATCAACATGTTTAATCTATATCACTAAAATCTTCTATTTCACTGTCCTGTGCAATTGTTAATTATTAGTTTCCCTTGCTGAGAAAGTCAGATTATATTTTTTTTTTCCGCCTTGCATGGGATTCGAACCGAGGATCTTCGTCCTCGCAGTCAGGAACGCTAACCATTGGACTACTACTGGTCCCCCAATATCCAATCCTACTTTTATTGCATTTTTTTGCGCACTATTAAATAATGATTTCATTCGGAAAGAAATAAAATATCACTTTTTGCCATAACCGCTTGGAATCGATTCTTCTTGGATTATCTCATACTTACCAGGGGAGACAGGGGGATGGCCTAAAGTCCGCCAAACCAGAGAACGACCTTGGCCACCAGATGTCGCAATAGTAGAATTTGAATCGATTGTATATGTCTGTGTTTATGGCGGGAAAGTGAACATTTAGGGAGTTTGAAGTTTACGGGAAAAAGACGATATTTATTTTCTTGAACTATTCTGATTTCTCATCAAATATAATTTCAAAAATTTATTTTTATTCATTCGTTCGTTTCAATTGTTCAAAATCAGTCTCCTACCTTTTCCAATTGGTTTTTTGACGACATTGCATCACTGAGATCGACAACACGAAGACGAAGATAGGATTCATTTACTCACGGCACTGGGATCGAAAACAATTTCTCTGATGTGCCATAAGTAAGCATGTCATAAGGCCTTTTCGAAATAAGAAGTAACTTCAGCAATAACTTCCGTTGTTTTGCTTCTGTAACGGTTTTCTGTGTCGGAGAGTCGCAATTTTTAATCTTCTCTCTCTTAGTCCTGGAATGATTAAGAGATCATTGGTCTCGTTCAAGGTCAAAGTCATCCTCTGGTTTGCCTAACTGTAGTTATTTCTAAAAATCAACAAGGAAATAAATATATGGAACTGGGAGGCAGCTGCAAAAGGAATCATATTCCTAAATATCATTTTTAAATTCGTACCAGTATTAATTCAGCAAATTCATAATGTTTCAAAGGTTTTTAATGGACTCAAAATTATTTTATCTTAACTCTGATTATTGCCAAAGAGATTTGGAATTGAATGACTCTTTATCTTTTGATTTTAATTCTTAGTTTTTGATTGTTTAATTTAAAATGGTTCTCCAAATAGATTTGTTATATTATTCATTAAGGAGTGTACAAATGTAAGCATGTTTATGTAAAATACAAATGTCAAGGCAAAGTCTTCTTATAGGAACTTATAGGTTCGGAGAGATAAGAATTCGGATTTCCGACAAGTCGTGAAAAAGACCTCCTGCATTGTTAATCACGTCTGGAACAATATGGGCTAATACACATTTAGACACTAAAACGTCAATCCCACGGTCAGAATTAATCTTGTCTCTTGCGCAGATAACCATCCAGAAGCCATCAAAACACAAACATTAAAAACATTGATTTTTTTTCTTTTTATTATCGTCTGGAATATCATCTGATTACATATCGGAAGAAACTGACTCCGTTCAGGTTTCTTAGTTCAAAAAGCAATTTAATCGAAAGTCAACCTTACCAATATTTTATATGAGATGTAATCACATTACCAGAAACTTATTGACTGACTTCGAAGATATTTCACAAAATGAAGCTCGAGAAGTTGATAATAAACCTAAATTTCATGAAGTAAGAAGTACCATGAAGTTGAAGAAATCGATAAATGCATTTCGAAGCCATATAATTGAAATTTCCGATTACCTTCTGCGACAGAAAGGGGAAAGTACCACAAAATCCTATTTTTGTGACCGAAACTTTTCAAAATATATATAATCATTTGTTATACTTATATTTACTACTTATATCTAACTATTGCTTATATTTCAAATATTAATAACTTTGAAATATAAAGATTTCTGAAACATTCTTTTGCAATATAGTACAATAAACAACCACAAGTAGCTTTCAGATAGACTTATCATCCACTTCTGTATCTGAAGAATACAGTTGTTTATTGCTTTTCAGACTTCATAAAGTCAGTATTTTTTTTTACTGAAGTATTTTATTTGTATCTATTATTTCGTGATTTATTTATTTATCTCGTTTTGCTTTATATCTTGTATTTTAAAGTAATCGTGATTTAAAGATTACTATTTCAGAGAGAATGGCAGCTTTATAGATTTTGGTTGATAAGTTGGAAAAACACGTCGTATCCAAAGCATTATTGGTTGCATTGACTATGGTTTGTAGCCGAGTTTGCTTTGTTTCAATTTCATTTACTTTCATTTATATTGCGAGGAACAGTGTAAATGTTTATCAAAAAAATTTTTTTTTTCCCCAGGCACAAAACCTCAGAGCAGTAGGTGTATATCACAGTTCATTTACCGGAAATCTGAAATATGATAACTAGTACAATTTAAATAAATGTTGAGATCAAATTTTATAAGTTCAATATTGTAATTACTAATATTATTGTTAACTATAAAACATTAAATAATAAAAATAATCTTTTTTTTCAAATATTTAATCTGTAATAGTCTATATTAAGAAAGTTTACAAGCAGAAGTGATGAAAACAGCTTTCTAAGCAACAACAACGCTCTCTGGGGAAGCAATATATTGTAGCGACATCTATAGCCGCGGGTTCAAATGGAAGACGGATGATATTGATTTCATTAGATGTTAACAGATGTCCGATAAGATGTGGACACATGGATAGTTTATGGAAGCTGCGTTTTACGATCGTTGGGCTACTGTAGTTCCAATATCTTAGATTTTCTGTCATTGATATTTATTCGAATTTCTGTAACTATGCTTTCTAATTTTAATATTCATGTTTGCTGTTAGTACATAATTAGTATTCGGGGCTTTCTTAAACTGCCTGTGTAATGCAAATTAGTAGTTTCAAAGGCAGAGAGTGGTCTGCGGAAGCGTAATGTTTCGATGAATAGTTATTGTAGTTAATCATCACGTGCCATTAATATCACTAATGATTGTACACCAGAGAATAAAACCTATCTCTTCCAATTATCTTTAGCAGCTGTAGTGATCTAGGGTGTTAAATAACTATTAAGATAAAAAGATATATTAAAAAGTGTTTATCCATTAGAATAGTTTCGGTCAAGATATATTTTCAGATTTCAAGCTAATTTTTGGTTAACTAGTTAAAATTAAGTAAAATGCTAAGTCCTAATTCAAGTATTAGGAAATGGCTAAGCGTTGTGTGCATTAATTCCTACACAATATATCCTCTTGGATTTACAGTGTTTTGTAAATAAGTTTCGTGTAATTATATATCAATTAAGCGCCAGTATTCACCATGTATTATTAATAGTTTTGGGTTCTTTTATTTAAAAACAAGAAAGACATTATTAAAAACTAGAATTAAGCCAGCACACCAGACTAAATTTAAAAATTGCATATATTTAAACTTGAAAAACTTGATAAAGATCATTTTATAGGACCGAAACCGATTGTATTTTATGTGTTTTAAATATTAAATTTTAATTTAATCTGGTTTGTTGGCTTAATTATTCTAGTTATTAGTTAGGACATTGGCACACGTTAAATATATCTTGATACTCATTACGAAAGAAGTGAATTCTTTATAATGGCCAAGGATTTTTAGCGCACGGGGCGTATGATTACAAATTCTATTAGGAAACACTAACTATTAATAATAATCCAAACCAATTAGCTAAAGCTAAGGTGATTCCATCCAATCAAAATAAAAATCGTTTCAATTTTCTACCCTTTCCTTATCTGCTGAACCTGAGAGAATGTTGAATGCTAATGTTTTTGAAATTCCTACTTTTTTTTTAAAGAATTACCAAAAATTCCTACTTTTTTCCTAAGAATCTAAAAACGTATTTTGAAATGCTGTAAAACGTAAAATCAGATAACCGAAAAAACATCTTTTTTTTTGTCATTGAACACTAATTACTTTTTAAATACTAATCAGTAACAATTGTAATCTTGATCACATATTACTTTCTCTTTACGATCCTGTTTTCACAAGTAATAAAAGCTTTATGATGTTTATTCATAATTTCATTATTTTGACAATATTATTAATCGCCAAATCAATTTGATATCGATATCATTCTGTTGTAATGTGATATCTTAAACGTGTTTAACATGAAGAACATCTTATGTTATGATTCTAACCGAGAATTTTCTGTTAGTTGTTGATTTTGTGTAGTGATAGTTGTATGAAAGATAATATTTTATTATGGAAGATCAACAGTTAATAATTATTTATTTCACTGTCCACATTCTTTTTCTTTTATTGCTACATCGAACTTCCCCTTAAAATCGCTTTAAAATAAAACTTGACAGTACCATATATCTCTTTCCTTTCATATCTAACATTTCATTAGTGGTTTTCCTTATGTTGTACATTTGCAACACTTAATTAGCATAAGAACTGTTTCAACTGCTACTTTATAAGTTCTTTTCCAGCAATAAAAAGGTAGAAACCAAGAACAGTAAATCCTCGTTAACTCTTGATTCCGATTCCGTGGATTTGCTTATCCGCTTTTATAAAACTGTAACTTATTTCGCCGTACTTGGTTTCTTCGGTCATATGCAGTAGCGAAAAACTTCTGAGATCTCCAGCACAGAATCGATACGAGCTTCACGAAAGGACATTGCGGGCTAGTTCTAGTGGCTTCTGTCGTGTTAACAAGTCTTCACGTCATTCTCATAATATTCCACATATTCTCAGTGTTTTGCGGTTTTTTTGAGATTAAACAGACAGCGCAGCATAGTGTTACAGAAAGTGTTCACCCCATTGTTCCGATGCGCAAACTCGTTGTGATACGCTTAATAGATAAAATTCGTGTGCTTCACTTGCTTCATTGTGGAAATCCGATAGCATCCATTGGCAAACAATTCAATGTAAATGAATCAAACGATCGATCCTTCAAAGACAATATTCGCAAAATCTGTGCGTGAATCGTGTAGTCTGTATGTATTTTATAAAATAAAGTATGTACTGTAGTATGGGAAGTATTCTTTCTAAGAGCGGTATACAAAATGATATGTTTATGGTAACGGGTATGAAAATGATGCGAGTCCGCGGGAACCTAACTTGATTGTTCTCATAGAATCAATACTTCAGTAAACGCTGTTTCCGTTATCCAGGGGTTTTCATGAACGTAATCGACGCGGTTAACAAGAATTGACCCTACCTTGTCTTACTGAAACCAATAACAGTGATGAAGGCAAAATTCTGTTCCTTTATTAGTCACATTTTTGTATGTTGCCAAACTTTATACGTAAAAGGAATTTCTTCTGATGGCCTTTAGTATATTCAGTAAAGCTGTAATAAATTTGACAATAACAACTGCCGAAATTGGAGTATCAAACTAAAAGAAAAACTAATTTAAAATTATTTTCTAAGTAAAATTGAACGATTTTAGAACGATTGATTAAAATTTTGAATATCTATACGAAATTTCAGTTTTAAACCTAACCTAGATATAGCGCAAAACTGCTGAACTAAAAGTCATTAAAGAAAAAGATTAAACTCTTTTTCTCATTAAAAATGCGAAATGAGCTTCTAAGAGCTTCTTTTATCAGCAAAAACAAGTGACTTGACGGCGATACTGTGCGGAATTGTAAACACCGCTATTTTCAGCTTCTTGATTTGCTTCATTCAGGATAAGTCAGCATTTTTCTGAAACGCCGTCGGAAAAAAAAATATAATAAAAAATTGTCGCTGTCACTAGCGTCGGAGGCAGAAACCATATCCGTAGGAAATTACAACGACATTTGACGCTTGAAACTCGCTTAAGGAAGAGAAAAAAGAAGCTAACTTTAAATTCTATAGACTGTCACCAAATTGAAGTTTGCGCTTAGGTCTAGTAATCTCTATGAAGCTTTAATACTGCGTGCAGTATTTAATATTTGCGTTAGAAATATCATATCTTAGTAAAATTCAATTTCAATTTCTTTCTTAAAAAAATCTTTATTTCTTTTTTTTTCCATTCAAATTCAATTTCTCTTTCATTTTACTGAATTGTGATAAAATTGCAATTTAATTTTACAATGCAGTTTCCCAATTTAAAATGAAAGTCGTTTTCCCTGGAAAAAAAAAGCTTTAGCTTCTCTGAAAACTTATCTTTAAAGATGACAGAAAAGTGAAAGCTTTGTAAAACTTTTCTGAAAAAAAAACAACAACTTCCTGATTGTAATCAGTAAAAAATCTTTATTGAATGATTTTCTTTTGAACAATACTAGCCTAATGACTGGTTACAGACAAAAAACAAAGAGATGGAATCAAAACACACAACAACAGTCCAGATTGAGGTATTTTTTTTTTGGCGGAATAACTGAAAACAAAATAGAAATTGTATCTTAACCACCTCTCGATTAAACTTCAGAATATGGTTTCCCAATGGCTGCCCAATAGCCGGCGACCGTGGCACTGTTTTGAAGATGGCGGAAAATGTGAAATGAACAATTAACTAGTAAAAAGTAGTATGCTTATTTCAAAATGGTTTCGCACGATCTTTTACTAGAAAAACTAACCCTCAGCTAGCTAACTGCGATCTTGAGATAACAATGTACACCAAGTCATCACGGTCGCCGGCAATAGGGGATCCATGTACTGCAGTGTAGCCAACATCTCATAGGTTTAGATTAAAAACTTTCTATAACATAACTTGTTTCGCTTCTTTTTTGAAGCTTTCTTAAAATATCTAGTGCTTTTCGGAATATTTCGTGTTAATATAATAAGGAATCTTATCTGTACACATAATATGAATAAAAACAATGGGAATAATTCTTACAGATGACACAATTTACATTCCCTACAATACACGCTACATCCGAATTTAAAGACAGTAATGTGTGTAAAAAGTTAAAGCTGTCCCCAAACAGGCCATACAGGCCCACGGGTGCGCGGGAGATAAGGCTCCCGACGTTTCTTGACCAACGGGACTAGGATGAGGTCGGGTGGTCAGTCCGACGTCCGGCCGCCTTTAACTCCCGGGAAAGAAACCCGGTACCCATTCTACAGAGGGCTGGGTAGGCCCTAAGACCCGTTTGGAGGAGAATGGAGGGTGGAAAAATTCCCGCCTTCGGCCGAGGCCAGGTATCGAACCCGCCACCTCCAACCCGCAGCCAAGCGCTTTACCCACTCGGCTACCGGGCCCACAGTAATGTGTGGATTATCGTTAAAAAAATATTAAACATTCATAAAGAAATACTATGAATACATCAATGGATATATATTAGACATATTAAGCTTATAATAAGAAAAATAATAACCAGAAAAATATTGTTTAATTTAAAATATAATCATAATAATACTATAACAATTCTCTGATTGATTTGCAGTTTGGCCATTATAAACTAACATTGGTATGATCTTGTGCAAATTCTTATGTCACATTTCCTTCCTTTCATCGACTTTGGCCAACTATGGACCACGGGCTAGCCCTACCTGACAACGTTAGGGTGAGGCTAGAATATTCAGTATGAGGGAACGAGATTCACATCTCGTCCAGAAATAACCCTGAGATAGTATGTCCTAGGGTAGAAACGGACGAAACACAGAAGAAGAAAGAAATAGCCATGGCAACGCCGGGATTCGAACCCAGGTTCGGACCCAGCGGCTACACGGCAGATCACCGTTTAGACTACTCGGCCATGCAGGAACGGATGTGTCACATTTACTATTATTATATAATTTTTTTTGACTATGCGAAAGTTCTTAAGGAAAAAATTATAGAAAACTGCTTATTTTTAATTTTGTACATTAGTGAAAAAATATGTCAACCAAATAACAAATGAAGAAGACTCATTTACGTACATGAGTTGCTATTAATTTAATGATATCTTTAATGATCCTTTGCATTATCCATTTTCGATGTTGCTAGAAGACATGTATTTTAGAAATTCAATACTTATTGGTATATAAGATAGAGACAATCAACAATCAACAATGAACTAGGTTTGTTCATCGATCAATAACAGATGTAAAAGACTCTTAATATAAAATAAATTCAAAATTTCTGATGGCAAACTATAAACTATTTCCCAAAATTGTTGTTTCTACGTTAAAATTGTACTTTAAAATATGTTACCTGTTGTCTTGAATTAACACAAAACGTGCTAACACTGTGCATATTTACGAGACACATTAATATTTCCAAATGAAACGATTACATGGAAACTATAAATTTACTTCTGAAATGAGAATTCAAAATTTGCAGCTGAGCCTCCATCCAGACAATTTTCCAAATGAGAACATTTCTCTTTCTCCCATTACCTTCAGTCTAAAGAAGACTGCAGTAAGTTTGGATATCTAAACAATTATCCACAATCAGAAACGGAATAAGAATTAAAAATAATAATTAAAACATCATATGAAGTCTCAAAAAACATAATTGATCAAAATCTTGTAACGGGAAATCAAAGCCTACGGATGAACGTAAATCAGTCTACTTGTTCCTTCTGACGAATTTTTCGAATATATATATATTTATATATCATTCTACTGAGTTTAAGTATGAAATTGAACATTCAGAACAAAACATGAAACATGCAGATGAAACATTTATAGATGATAAATGTCTTTGCGAGAATGGATACACATAAATAGCCGAAACATGTAGAGAATTATTACAGTATGGCCGAAAATAAACAGCAGTGAACAATTTGACCACATGAAACGTGGCACTGCGAGATGAACACGTAGGCGATTGTTGTATTCGGAACAAGAATGATTGTGGATGTGAGATTAATCAGAGTTGCTGTGAAAATGGTATTAACTACCGAAGAGAAAGTGTTTATTGTGTTTATTTTCGATCATACGGAACAGGCCGTGGCAATGGATCTAGCCTGCTATACACTGCTACAGAATTCCTGAAGCGTTTTAACCATCCCGCACCCACGAATAAAGTTATGCTGTCCGTCGTCGATAAATTTCGTCGAACCGGAAGTGTACTCACACAGCAGAAAGGTTGCACCGGCCGTCACGTAACAGTAACAACGAATGAAAAATCACATTTATGGGAATGGAACAACCACTCTTCCGGGATATGGTGGACAGCCTACGCAACCGATACGAGTAATGCTTAGAGCGCCAAGGAGATGATATTGAACATATATTTGTCAACAACCACACTTGATTATTCTTTCAGTTGCAGCGTTTTCTGTTCAAAATGGTTCAGAGTCGTTTGTTTTGGACCGTACTGTATTAAACAAATATAACCAGTAGAATTCTACGGTTCGAAATATAATTCTTCTAATCATAATTAAGTGACAATTCAGATTAAATAAGATCTGTTAATCATATTTAAGTGAAAAAAAATTACTTATTTACAGCGGTTATATTGATTCGAACGGATTCAATCACTTTCTAGTTGTAGGTGGCTGCAATCCAGGGATCCAGGAGGCGTCAATTTTTTCATAAGTATTTTTTTAAAAGTACTTTTAACAAAAATGAACATGTTTATGTACGCCTCCGCATCAGGACCTTTAATTTCTACCACATTTACCCCTGTATCTCCTGGGGTTCCCGAGAAAATGAGCAGACTCTTCCTTTTATACATATAGATATAGATTTCTATTACTTTGCTGAGTTTTTGTGTTTAATCGTTTCAAAACGAAATTGTAGGAAACATAGCATAGAAAATAATTACAGCTCACCAAAATATCTGAATCGAGTATATTTATTATTAAATCATTAAATTATTAATTATTATTATTAAAAGGATTATTGTATACTTAATCACGGCTAACTAAATAAAACCAAAATACCTGCGTTGTTGCAATAAAACGAAATAATTACTTCATTCTTCATTTATCTTATAAATATAGTTTGCACAATATAATAATACCTAAAAACTTCCGTTCTCTTCCCTGAGATTCCTGCTGTCAATAATACACGAGGCCGAGTGAACAACCGGATCTTATTCAAATAAATTGAACTCGGAGGTAGCCATATCTTTAAAAGAAGTTAAATTGAAGACTTCCAAGAACCTCAGGATTCCTCAAAAAGAATTGATACTGACAAATTAAATATTGAAAAGAATGAAAGAGCTTGTTTATCTAATTATGAATGATGGTTTTTAAGGGTTTTTTTGTGAATCACTTCTTAATATTTACATTGCGTGAATCCAGTTTTCCAAAAGTGTCTTTTTTTCTAGTCTGTCAATTTTTATAATAGATATTGACAAGGATTTTTTGTGTGTGTTAAAGTAGACATTTCGCTTTTATTTTTAAGGGTCAATATTGAAGACGTCCTTTCTGGAATTACTTTAACAGAGTAATTTTTTAATGCATTCAAAAAAAAAGCCTGCAGAACAGGAAGTAATCTGCAAAGTGCTTTAACTTCTCACATCTTAGGTACAAACACATTGACATTCTTTAGAATCAGAAAGCAGAGCTTCTTTTACGTTCATTTAAATTGATTGTTTCTAAACAACTGTAGATGAAGAAAATAAATTTCTTCAAGAAATTAAATCAAGCTTACATTTATTGCGAATCATAACTCTCCTTTGAGTCAATTATTTAAAGAAAAGTAGAATTACTGTGAAGCTGAACAATAAACAAATTACGTTCATAGTAGGGGAAAATGGACGAATTGGGTGTGTTAATTCGAATTGAAGTGATATCTTTAGATCTTTGGATTTGCTCTGCTTTTTTATGTTTGTATCTCTAAACATTTCAAATAAAATGAATATACGAACAAGATAAGTAAATTTAGGTAGGTTGGTTGATAAGTTTCGTCGAGTCCATACAGGATTTAATGCGGCGGAGATATAGGATTTCACGATGTATTTGCAATCGCTATTAGAAGAGATTAGATGGTCAATTCTAAGTTCGTCGGTTCGTAACCCCTCAAAAAGAAAACTGCTTCACATTGAGCAAAATATTTCAGGGAAGTTTGGGATATGTATGGAACAGAACCATTATGGGAAGAGAATCATTAATAGTTTAGGTCTTCAACTCATATTCGTGATTTCTTGATTATTTTATATGATGAACTGTCGTGCATTATTTCCTGTCGAAGAAATTTCATTTCTCATGCTTGTATCTATTTTCTTGGTTTCTGGTTGTTACCCACGTCGTAACCTACAGAAACGGAGAAGCTGCTAACACTTTGAAGAATTTCATCTTGGTCTGTTTTCGTGTTTCATTTCTAAGTGTTCATAGATTCCAGTGCTAAATGGCGAGAACATATGTAGACAACAAAACATAACTAACAAAACAAGGATAGAAGTAAAAACCTATCTAGAGTCAGGAAAAGATAGCTGGAAGAATGAAGGCGAAACATGAATACTGTCAACCGTGCAGTGCAGAAGAAGTTAATTTAAGTTTGCTTATTTTTACATTGAATTTTGTTTAGGTGATGAACAGTAATAATCATGTGTAAAAGAAATCACGGATATTTTTCGACGGAAAGTTGCTGCTCTTCAGATTAGTTAATGTTGGAAATAGAAATTAATATTTAGTAAATATACAATTTTCATATTTTTGAGGTTGATTAGGAATATATATATTATAACTTTTATTATAACTTATAACTTTTACAATATTTTATTCATTTTTTGTAATCCACTATTAAATATACTGTGAATGAATTTCCACCAATTGATCTTACAGACTTTATCTGATTTTTCTTTCAGATCTTTTAAGAATCCCAGTATCTCAGGTCTCTTGAGCTGTTTGCCTGCATCTGGGATAATCTCAATTCTTTAGGTGTTATCTCAATCCTTCAGCCTGATATCTTTAGCTGTTGTTAGTTTGACTTCGTTGATAATTCCTCTGACTTGTGTCAATTTATTACTTCAATAACCAGTTATGATGAACCATAAAACTTTTCTGTTTTGTACATCTCTCACCCAAGTCATTATTGTAATTTTGTAGTTGGTCAGGTCGTGTACAAGTTGAGCTCCAATCTTTAAAACTTCTAAAACCACCAGTAAGAAATTTAATGCTTAATCTCTACATAGCTCTCTATCAAAATTAATGAAAAATGGAATTGTGATTCCAGAAAGGGCCATTTAATTCCTGAGCTTAAATTTTTCTAAAGTGCAATAAAATCCAAGACCATCGTTCGATCTCGGTACCCGACCTTTATCAGGTGCTCCACTCGGGTCTTCTGGACTAAAGGCTTAGCCCCACTGCAGATTTTGTGAGTGAATGAAAACAAAACTCATGAAAGTAAGAACAAAGGAGTTTCCTTCGTCGGTTTCAAGCAATTCTGACGTAACTAATAGAAGTTTCCTTCCTGAAATTAGGGTTCATACAAACCACTGAAAAAGTTTCGCAACTTTACTTATAAGCAACTTAAAAGTTTATTAAATAGATTTCTTCTATCCAAGGTGAGAAAAATTGTTTCATTTTCATTTTTTTAGTAGCTACTTAAGAATGTTCTTAAAGTTCTTTGGTAAAGTAGAGAAACAATCTTCGAAGTTTTCTTTGAATTACTTCCTAATACGAAGGAGCTTTATAGTTCTAACTTAAAATGAAAATAAAGTAAAATAAATCCAATTGTCTTCGGAGAAACTATTCTCCGCCTGCAGTTACTATAACAGTCAGATTTGCTTTTCATATTAAAAGTGGTATATTATATGAGACAAAACTTCATTTACACTCTCTCATTAATCTACCCATTTCCCTTTAGTTAGTCCATTCTTTTATAATTCGATCATGCACTGAATGCCTAAGCAATGCAATTATGCATAATGCCAAGTACAGTGAGATGAAACAGATAGATATTAAATGCGGCCTCAAAATGAAAGGCGGATCTGGTTTCGTAAACATGTCGTCCTTGACTGCTCCTTTCACTACTCGCTAACGAGCTGTGCTAATGGGAAATTATTTCACCAAAATTCTAACCGTGCTTATTGTATTTTTTGAAAGAGCATAAATCTGGACCATTTCCAAGTTAAAGTTGGTACCTGCAGCGCTTGAAATTGGAGGCTCCGAACAAACAATAACAACGATGTTATGAATCCGAATGCCAATCGATTATTAATTCAAATACTGCATTCTATGGAGCGTAGTTGAGCTTATAAACTACCAACAATCTATTCAATATATTAAAATACAGCTGCAATAAATTATACAGATCTAAAGTTGATAAGTAATTTGCAATGTACATAGAAATTATTCGAACAGGAAATACTAAGTACAAATTTTATTCAAATTACATTTCTTCTCTTCTGAAATAATCTCAATATCCCTAATATTGTTTCAGAAACAATAAGTTATACTTTACAAATTATAATGTATTAATTCAATATATGATATCGTGGTCAATTTTTTTGCAATTTATGTACATGTAGACGTCAAAATCTTAATCATTTTAGGGCGAACTCCCGCTATAGATTTTCGTGCAAGTAAAATCTAACTGAACAAAAATAAAGATTGTAAGTAACAATGCGATCAATACCGCATTATACACATAAAACACATTTTAAAAAATGATATTTTATATGTATTGTGCGGTATTGATCGCACTGTTACTGTTTTTTCCCCGCACATTAATTACCCTCATCAAAAATAAAGATTATTTAAAATATTAGTGGAAAGGAATATGGAACCACCAAGAATTAAACTAAAAACAAAAATGTACATTAAAAATAAAATAATTGTCCTGAATTAAAAATAAAATATAGTAGAGGCTAGCACATGCATTTTCTATATTTTATTTTTAATGTGTATGTGTTTTTGTTTTTAGTGTAATTCTTGGAGGTTCCATATTCCTTCCAATAATATTACAATCATCTCCGTGTTGAGGCCTTGTTGTTTTGCTGGTGACTCAGCTGATGATCGCTAAAGAGCGTGAAATAGCTATCATGGGATGTCATCAGGGAACTCAAACCTTTTAATACAGTATATCCCCGATTATCCGCGAGTGCCGCGAAAACTTTTTTTAATTACGAACCTCAAAAATATCCATTTTAATCCAAGCCAACAACAGGGAAATTACAATAGGCCCTACAGTGTGAAGGTCGAAAATTACTGACAGGTTTATTGTGCATCGTAATCCTATAGACCTTCTCGGAATTTGTGGATGAGTGGCGGGCTCTAGCTCTGCAGAAAGGTTTCTGCTGAACTGTACATATTTTAAAAGTTTTGCATATTATGTTTTTTGTATAATAAAACAGTTTTTATGCTGAAATACTTTTTTTCGTGTTCACACCTCATTTTTAGTCTTTTTTCGTGTTATCCGCGATTTTTACTATTCGCCGTACCCTTGCCACCCAATTCTCTTGCCTATCCTTGCAACCCATAGTCAATTCCGCGAATAATCGGGGCTCTACTGTATGTTATTATATAGAAATGTTTGCTTATTGTAGGATTTTCACAATGTGTAGGACGAGTTTTTATATCTGCTTTCTTTACAGTATCACTTGGTACTGTCGACTTAACGAAAACTAGAAAAATTGTGGAATCTGTTGTTGGTTTCCTAGATTATAAAAAAAAATGTCTGTTCTTTGTAGTCCTATATATTAAATAAGAATATTCCAGAGAGAATTAAATTAAAGGAAGATCTCGGATGGGACAATATCAAGGATTAAGTTCCATCCTGCGACTCTTTCCTCACTTCTCTGATCAACTAGCAAGATTTTCATTAATGTTAATATAATTTAAGTTATGTTTCTTTTGTGTTTTTATTTGTTTAAAAAGAAGAAAACAGCTTATTACAATAAACTCAGTTGTATGAACTCAAGCTTATGATGTTTTACCATCTGGAATCTTTATATATTTTAATTCCCGGTCATGTAATCTCTAAAATCCGTTTGCTGAAGTATATTTCACTAAAAAAGGATTGGTTCGTTGGTTAGTAGATCTTAATGACGCAAAAGCATCTGTGGCTAAGCTCCGCCAAGAAACGTAAAAATTAGAAAAAGAAAAAGAAAACAAAAGCAAATAAAAACGAACTGTCTAGATAAGAAAGGACAGAAGTCAAGAAAATAATAGGTAGTGTCCAAGTAAGATGATGGTAAATCATCTGTAGTGTGTAGAAGAAACTAAAAAAGAACCTGATAATTACGAAAGGTTGGCAAGGTCACATTGAATGAATCGTAAAAATGGGTTAAAATATCATTGTCATTTAAAAGCAAGGAAATATGAAAAGGAACATGAAAATGAAAAAGACTAAAAAAGAAGTTAAGGATATAAAGTTCTATTTATGATTACCTAGAATAGTCGTTATTTAAAAGCATATTTTTAAACTAAAAATAAAATGTTATGTAACGTTTCTTCCCTGGCTTTGGACTTCTTCGGACGCCTTAGTTTTTTTACCAAGGCGTCCGAGAAAGTTCAAAGCCAAGGACGAAACGTCACATAACATTTTAGGTTTCGTTTAAATATATTTTTAAGTAACGACTATTCTTTTAATCATAAATAGGAATTTAATATCCTTAACATGCTTCGTATTTTCTGACAATAATTGCTTCATGAACTCATTTGTAAAAAAAAGGAGTTGATTCAATCTTTGACACAGATTCCTTTTGTGATTGGCATCTGTTATACAGTGATTTATGCGCTGGATTGCGATGTGCAGGAGCCCAGGTTCAATTCCCGGTGGTGATCAGGAATTTTTCTACTATTATTTCTCCTTCAGACGGACCCTAAGATTCCTCCAGCCTTCTACCAAATGGGTATCTAGTTTCTTACTCCGGATATAAACTAGACCAGAGAAGGTGGACAGAAGTCGAAGTGACCATTCGGCCTCAACTAGTCCCGTTGGTCGAGAATCGTTGGGTGCCTAAACCTCCCGCGCACGCAAGGTCCTGCATAGCCTATTGAGGTACAGCTTTAACCTTTAACCTTTTGTAACTGGAGGAATTTGAAAAGATCCATGGCTAAGAAATGAAATCATTCACATTTGTAGATATTCCAAATTTTTAGGAATTTCAAAATAATAAAAAGTTATAAATTTCACATCTCGTCAGTTGGAAATGAAATTTTAAATGCTTTTGCATTTAAAAATTTCTTAGAGTTCAGGAGTCAGAACTTTCGGCGTTTAGAGAATTATTACATAAAAATGTAAATCATCAGTAAGCGATCTTTCCCGCATCCCATAGAAGAAAGTACAGCACAATATTAGTTCGTGTAATTTCAAACAATATCAGTTGCGATCAGTATTAAACAAATATATTTAGCAAAATGAAAACTAGAAAATTATTGTTGGTTTTGCTAAACATAGATGTGAGGTGTTCAGCTAGAATTAATCATTACGATCGTAATGGAGGGGTGATCTGCGTTAAGTGGTTTCTCAAGTGGGGTGCCTTGGTATAGTAAATTTCCTTTATTCTTGAGATGTCACTGAGAAACCACTTATACTTCATGTAATCCCCACTGTGAACGTCGGAAGCCTTAGACAGGTCTCGATGAAAAATGCTCCATTTATAAATGTATCTCTACTATTCAGGTTGATTTTCGTTCTCATTAATCTCTTGGCGGGAAAGGCATTTGTTGTTGGTAGCACTTAAATTCCTTTGCAGATAAGAGATTATGTGTCCAAAAAGTTCGTCTGCGGTGACTTTTCACAGTACGGTTTCTTTTCGATATGTATCAAAGAATAAAAGAACTTTTTTTCATAATATAGTTTTATTATGCATTTCTGAAACACATAAATCATTAAAATATTCGGGAAAGAGAAAAAGAAAAAAAAATCAAAATTGTAAGCATTAATAGGCATTGGTTGATGTATTCTTCTGTCATTTAAAACGTCTGACCTTGACATTTATTTGCATCAAAGGCTTTTTGGGTCAGCTTATGAATGGGATTGAAAATTCTTAAAAAGAGAAGCAATTTGTTCGAGTTGGTCTTTTGACAATGGGTAAAGCTTCTTTAATATCGTTTTTTTGGACAGATCATTCTGATGCTGCAGCACAAAGAGACGGAAGTAGAGATCTGAGAAAGGAGAAAAAACTAGAAAAGAAAAATTTACTAATGCCTCGCATTTATCTCGGAAGATTAATAGTTTTTGTCATATAGTTTGATATTTAGCTAAAACATGATATTTTGAAACAGACAGACAGACAAGTTGATCCCTAGAAGATAGATGCAAATCAACAATGAAAAAAACGGAGTCCTTGAAAATGGACATTTTTTTTTTTGCAATAACCAATTTTTTGTAAATGAAATGATTCTCGCTCTACAGATGAAGAGACAAAGGAAAGTGACAATTTCATTATTATTATGTGAATCTGCTGCTTGGAATAGCAGGAAGTTTCGTAAAATTGTCAATTGTCAATTTAAAAATGATATAAAATCGAATTCCATAAGCTAGGTTTCAGCTTTCAGCCAACGTCAAACATTTGACAGGAATCAATTATAACACAGCAAAACTGAAACTGATAGAACTGCTTTAGGTAATTGACAATTCCGAATAGCGTAAAAAGAAGAGATAGAATAAGAAAAAAAATAGAACTGCAACAACAGATGCCATTGTAACTCATGGTGTAGAGTGTTTTCGCAGTTCAAAGCTTATGGTTTTCTTTCCCACGCCAATTGGTGGATTAAAAATATCTAGAAACAGCCTGGGTTCTCACCTAGAACATATGGTTGTTATTGATTAGAGTCGCTCCCACAGATCGAGCTGCTGAAGGGAGAGAGAATGAAGTTTTAAAAAAAGAAATCGATCCCTACCTACATCAAAATAATTAATAAAATAATTATGTAGTATATTAAATTCTAAGTTAATTGCACATTAATGAAAAAATGGCGCTTGGGGATTAGCTAATAGGAATATTGATATTAAGCTAAATTCAATTGAAACACAATTTTAACAATACTAGTGTATTTCGTTAAATCCAAAAACAAATAAGAACCAAGACCTTCAAGATTAAATTGAAGCTAAATAATGATTAATTTTATTAACACGAATAATAACAATAATAAGAAGTAAGTTTTCTTGTTTACTTGTTACTTTTGCTTATCACTAATTGCTCTGAAAAATACAACGACAAAAATGAAACTTAGAAAAAAAAATTGTTAAAAAATATTTTTAGTCAGTCTCTAAACTTTTAAGGACGAGGTTTACAAATTCCACTAAATTATAAAAGTCGTTCACAATATGCTGATCAATATGAGTTCTGTTTCTCTTGAGAACAATAGCTTGGAATCAGCCCAAAAGCTAATGTAATCATTGCAAAATATAAGATTTAAGCTTAGTTTGCAAAGTTCCATCATTTTCTTCATTTTCTTCAAAGTTTTCTTCATTTTTTTGTATTAAAAATTATATATTTCTGCATTCTCAGCTTAAACTGGGACACTGTTAAAGCTTTTTCCAGCTATTTTCTTCTAATTGAAAGACAAATATTCATTTTTCACTTCTATTTTAAGAGTTTACCATTAAAATGTCAGGTATCTTATGTAAATATTGTTATATAAATATTCTTCAGTAACTATATTATGTAACAAGATGTGTTTTGATGGCAACGTTTGATGGCAACGTTTTGATGGATAAATCAATTTTTCTTTAATCAAAACCAATTCTTAGCTATATCTACATAAATTAACGGTTTGCCACCTATCACCAAGCTACGTTCGGAGTGAAATTATTACCACCTTTAACAATAATATCACTTATTGCTACTTGAACATCACGATCAAGTTTTCACTTTAAGAAAAAAATGCAAAGAGTTTATATGTGAATAATAATTCTGGGGTATTTGGTTTCCATGATAGGAAGGAATTCGTTTTGTGCAGGAAGAACTAGTTATCATGCAGATCCCGATTTCAAACGACAGAAATGTCCTGCTGTTCTCACCCTTCCTCGTACCATTGTTCTTTCGACTAGATGTGCTGTGTATCTAGAATATTGATCTAGAAGTTTCTTAACATCACGAGACATAATTGGCAGTAGGAAGCATATGACATGATAATTCGCGCTTATAGACAAGTTTAGGCAATACTGTTCAAGAGTCTTTCTTGTGTTAAATTTAATGAACACCAAATCAGATATTTTTATAATGAATATTCTCATAAAATACATCTTGAAACAGCCATGTACATTTAGATTCTCGGTCTATGTGGCAGTCCTTTATTTCTCCGCTATCCTTGGCTTTGTAACCTTAATTTACCCGAACTCATCACAGAAGTTATAGACTTCCCTCCAAACCCTTCGATTTTATGAAAAAAAAATGCATCGTAAGATATTAAGCACTGTATAAAGCGATGTATCGTAGCTTCCATGAAAAAAAAACTCTATCATATTTTATTTATATATTATATACTTATTATTTATGTATAGTAAGATTGAGAAAATACTATATTACATGATTTTGTCGTAAACTGAGATCTAGATTTAAGATTCTTGCTCAAGATGATTCTTGAAACATTCTATAATTACATACAAAAGAGCATTTGATAATAAATTTATGTAAATTGAAAAAATTGAAGAAGTCTCACAAGGAAATTGCATCTACGAAACGGACCGAGAAGATTCTATTTAATGTAGAGAAAGATGTGAGGTAAGTACTAACGATTTTTACCTTAATTCCTTAATACTTGTACGATTTTTACCTTAATACTTGTTTTCAGTAATCTTATCAACGTCACATGCTTGAAAAATATAAATTTCATAATAAGATAGACACAGCTATTTCTTAGACAGTGAATTCATACATTCTAAAATCTAGCATTTGGGACAGTACTCTGTAGAGTAAACAGTACTAGATGAAAACTTTTGATGATAATTGATCACCAATGAAAATGATCATTTTAAATTCGATCCATTGCCAGCTATGAAAAACCATCATACTAGAAAAAGTTAGTTTTTTCTATATATAAATAGAGGAAGAGGAATTTTTTTTTAACTCCCTATAATTTATTTATATTTGTGTGTAAAATCATTTAAATTCTTTCGTAAAGTCTTTATTTTTCACTACACTACCTGACATCATTATTTATGCTTTTTAGCTGTACTGACTTAAATCACATCTGTTTCAAAACAAATGAAATCTGTATCTGTTAAGCACTCAGAAGGTTTTTACAGAATAATTAATACATTAATATGTAGAAATAAATAAATGCTAGTACACGATTAGCTTTAGTTGAAAGGGATATTGAATTTTTTGAAATTTTGGTGATTGGAGTTTCACCATCGAAAGCTCATTGAATCATAGAGGGATATTTCCCCTCTAATAGGAGAAATTAACAAGGTCGATAAGTTTCTGAATCCTATCTTTAACTTCGATACTAACTTATTATGAACCAAATTTACACGATAAACTTAATGAGTTGGGGATTTTGAAAAGCATATGTTCACAGAAATAAATTGACTACATAAATCGAAAATACTAAATATACTAAATATAATTTGAGAGGAACAAAATGAACTTCAATAAAGTCAATAGTTTCATCTTCATACTTCTACATATGTTTCTTGTAGAAGTATAGATTTTCTATCAGTTATCTAAAGCACAAACTCGGAATAATTCAATTAATGTACTTTCAAAATTGATAACTTCCTCGTGTTGTTATATTAAATAGGGTATAGTTATATTAAATAGTAATTACATACAGAAGAATAATTGCCAATCTTACCATTCATATTTTGATATAAGAAAAGTTTCACAAGATGAAAGCCATAGTATGGAATTAAAAGAATTGTATAATTGTAAGAGCAACATTGTAAAATTAATTCACAATTCATATTCGTATTTAATGAAAGACGTAACACAAATAGAATTGAAGTTATAACATGGAAACTGAATGTTAATTTTGCCAACAGTGTTTAATTTTCCATTGTGTTAAGTTTTAAAAACCACCTTATACGAGTATTTATGTATATTTTCATGTGAAGTCAGTAGGTTCACAGAACAAATAACGACAAGATTTCAACAGAATTTCAAAATTTCAAAATTCTAAATTTTAGTTGTGATCGAACATGGAAAGAAATAGGATTCACTAATATTTCCTTGATATATTTACATGTTGCTCATGTGGTAGATTGAATGGTCAGGAAATAGAATAATCATTTAATAATTTTCTTGAAGTTTCTTTCAAAGAATGCCTGTGTTCCTTCAGGTCTTCGGTTACCATATAGAATATTTCGAAAAGCTAAAGCCAAGATCTTATCACCTATCATCCACCTTTCAAAATTAATTGTTTGATTACTGGGAAAAAAACCCTATAATTTCTTAAATATGAAGTAATATTCTGTAAACTCAGTTAGGTCCAAATTTCTTTTTTAGGCCATTTGCTGTTCCAATATTAACCTAGCTTGAAGCTACATACAGACCATAATAAAATGCTTTAGTAGATACGTTAATTTCTTAAACCATAATAATTTCTGAGGTTGACAATTGGTTCATAATTTAAAAAAGTGCTGGCAAATTTAGTAAAGAGGGTTTTGCAATCTGAGACGCCTGAGTCGAAGTGATCACTTACATCTACTAAAACGCAACCGATTGTCGACATTTTATTACCTCAGGAAGAAAAATGATCCGAATGTCAACAGCTTCCACTCCATTGATACGGTTAATGGGTTTTACCAGCGAAAGCATTTTAAGACTATATTTCATCGACATATCTCAACCGAGATCTCGCTTATTGGAACTATTAACTAATTAATACTATTCTCTGGTAAAATTTAATTATCGCTGCCTAATTTTAATTACGGACTTTTAACCAAACTTAATCAATTTCCCTGTAATTATAATTCATCAACTTATAAAGATAAAAATAGAGTTTTTAACAGCTTGAATGAAGCGAGATTAAATGCACTTTGAATCAAGCTTTTACAATAAGGATATTTGGATGCATGTACAGTATTTTCAGGAGGTTTATTATGAAAATTAAAACATACAATCTTCTTTATTAATAAATGTTTATTAAGAATTTTGAACTCTGGAGGATTTTTAAATTAAAATGGTCATCTACCATTTTTATAATTTCGCTGGAGTTATTAATCACGTAATCATGGGGTGGAGGAATAAAATGCATTTTGGAAAAACAATATAAAGGAAGAATAGAACTATTCTAGAAAACTAAACCAGCTTGTACCAAGCAGTTGTAAGTCTCGAATTATAACTAATAAAAATGATTTAGAATTAGTGTTATAAATGTCTGGAAACATTTGTATTACAAAGCAGAAAATTAAACGAGAATCGGAGGAATATGAACTAAGCGGAATACATATAAACTGAAAAAGAAATTCTAGACTAAATTCTTTGAAGGACCCAGTAAGCAAGCGGCAAAGCTCTTTACTGCGACCAGGAGGAGCCGGATTCAATCAGCTACCCAGTGGAGGTCGGGGGTTTTTCATGCTGAATTTTCCTCCAAACGATTCTAGAGTTTACCTGGTTCTCCAAAGAATAGGAACCCGGTTTCTTTCCCCGGAATTAAAGGGGGACATCGGACTGATCACTCCATCTCAACTTAGTCCTGTTGGTCACGAAACGCCGGGAGCGTTATCTCTCGCTACCGCAGGGACCTGCATAAGCTCATGTGGATACTTTAATTTTAAATCCTTAGAAATAAGACGAGACCGACTAAATATTCAACTTGTACAAACTCAGCTAACACTAACGATGAATCACAAAGTGAAAGCTTCGAATGAAAAGAATAAGAAAAAATTAGATTTGTGTTGAAGTAGTGTTTATTTATAAAGATTTACATAGATTAAGGAAACAATGCGACAGAAATTTCCTTAAGAAACTTCAAAAAAAATTCTGTCAATGTTTTTCAGTACTCACATATTTACACCAACTTAAAGAAAACAAGCTCGTGACCTTTACTATTTAATGTTCTGCTTCAAAACTTAAAATAATATTATTAATTTGTTGTTTAGTTTGAATCTTTTTTATTTATTTTTCATATTCGTTTATCTTTAAGACAATTTCCATATGAATAAATAACCTTCACGATGATGTCCTAGACATTTTTTTCTCGTCGTTTGATTCTTGTTCCTTTTTCCCTTTTGTAGCTTCAAAATAAAATGTTTCGAAACTTTAGGCAAAGTTGACTTAAGGATTTTTAGATTTCTATACAGTGTGAGCTACTGCATGACAAAAAGATGCGCATTTTGTATTCGCTTCTGCATCATTGAATCTACTTACCCTCATACTGAGGAATGAATAAGAAAACGTGGAATCCAAAGAAGTCAGACAGCTTAGATGTTGGCAAACTTCCGACTAAGTCATTGAGACTCAACTCAACACAAGAGTACGATGACCCTAAAGACATCCATCTGACCAAGAAAAGCAGTGTCTAAAGAGCATCACAAAGTAATTGAATTCTATTTTTGGAAGCATGGAAATCTTCTTAATAATTTCCCTTAATTATTAACTGATAAAAAAGGAAATTTTAATAGTGTAAATTCAAATAAAATAATCGCAATTTATGAATTTTTTTATCTTAAAGCAAACAGCGAAATTTCAAATCTTTAGTTTCTTAGTTCATATTAAAACAATAATATTCAGAATTGCGATTATACTTCAAGTTACTATAAATATTTAAAGAAAATTTCTCTAATCGTAGAATCCTGACTTGACAATATTATTGCTGAATTAAAGCCATTTTAAAAACCTTTCTTCTTTCTTCTTCTTTCTTCGAATTTGGCCGACTATGGACCACGTGAAATAACTCATGATTATTTTTCTAACTTCTTTTTTAAAAACCTTTATTTTTTAAAAAGTTAGACTCCTAAAATCACTTTGTCTGTATGTGTTTGTGAATGAGTGCATGTGTCTGTATATGTTCTAAATTAGATGAATCTTATTAAAACTTGGCATACATATAATACTGTACTAAAAAGGGCAGTAAATCCCCTCTAGCAGCAGAATTAATCCTGTTTATAAAGGATTAATTTATGTATTTATTAAATATACACATAACAAATTAACGTAAGTAAAAGTATTAGGAAGCTAGTCTTTTTAGTCTTAAATTGCATTTTGATATTTTTTATTTGAAGGGCCATTATTTTGTTTATGCTTGTCTTTTGTGTGTTTCTTTTGATCCCACTGATCTTTGAGTATTGGGCGAATCAAACTAATGATAGGTAGGAACCTGGAAACAGTCTGTTTTTAATTCCCGGTACAAAATTCCAAAATTAGTTCAGTGAGTCTTTAATTGTTGTTGTTTATCTTTGATTTTACCTTATTGATACTCTTAAGCAGGTTAATTTGTTGTTATCTTATTTCTATATTTGACATTTTTTCAATTGTGTGGATAACTGCACGAGAAATAAATAGAATTTCCCATAAAAAAGAATCAAAAACGAAACAATGTTATCTAACAATGCATATTAAGCATTTCAGTAATTTTAAGTGAATTTAAATAATTATGTAATGCCGATTTAAGTTTTATAAGGTTTTCAGGTTTTTATTCAGAAGCTATAAGAATTTCAAAACAGAACGAGTCTTTCTTTCTGTTGTTTTCCTGTTTTTTGTTTTAAAAACAAGAAAGAAATGAAAATAAAAAGAAATTTTAAAAGACATCATTTTAAGAAAAGTCAGCACCAAGTTCTATCAGGCGATTTCTTGCAAATTATGTAATATTTGGTAGATCTTAAATGCAGCAATTTGTTACTATTAGTTTGCATGTAGAAATATGTAAAAAAAAACCGAAAAGATGTAATATAATTTCCAAGGCATTGTCAGCTTAGCTTCTTCCAATAACATGTCTTTACTTAAAGTTTGAATAACAAATAAAAAGTTCTCATATTACAGTTGTCAGCATTAATTAGTAATTCTTTCAACAAACCTGAAATCCTTCGTGATTTCCTTTAGGCTCAGATGTTAATTAATCACTCAGAAATGAAAACATGTTAAGAGAAGAGATTCCTTTCCTAATATTTTCTTTAATGAATCCAATAGTGTTTCTGTTGTTCCACTACCAGAAGTGTGGTAAAATCTGCACCTGCAGACTTCTCTCTGCTAGAATTATGTAATCCAGCAAATCCTGTCACAAAACTCTCCTTCCCACAGTAAGCAGCTACGTAATTTTTTATTACTTACAGAGATTTATTACTGTAGTGATGTTCTGACATCTACCATAACAAATCATCAAAGAAGCATTTTCAACTTCGTAAAATGGTAATCCATATATGTACTTAACTGTAATTCACAATTTTGAAAAATGGTTCTCAAATACTGTATCTTAATCATTTCTATAACTTTTTTATTTATTATCATATCAAGTGTCTATAAATAATTATTAATCGAATTAGTGTAAGATTTGTGTTTTAAGATCTAATTTTATCAGTTGTTTTGAGAAACAACTTACTTTAAGTCTTCATTTATGGTAATATGAATAACAAAAACTTACTTTTGTATCTAATTTGCCTTCTCTACATTTATGTATCATATAATGCTTGCTTGTGCAGTATATAATGCTAGAAAAACTTTTTGTTCATCAGCATTATAGACTCTAATCTACTACTTTTTGGTGTAGACAAGAAAAATAAACAATATGGTTAAAACTGTCTTTTTGTTAAGATATATCTTCTCTTAAGGAAAATGTTCCAAAATATAAAGTAATTCAATGATAAATTAATTTATTCTTAAAGAACCATCTAAGTTAGCAACAACTTCTTAAAAATCGATACCAATTAATACATGCTTTTACTTTTTCGTTTTTATAAAGTTTTAATATTATTAATGATAAAAACATCTTTGCAACATGGAAAGGAGACCCTAACAACTTTAATAAATTTGAAATTGTCCAAATATTCTTACTTTCATTACGCTTTCATTTTTTTTTACACGAGCAGTTTTTTGTGAATCACTTTGTATGGTTTCAGATAAAATTATCAAATACCTGATGATGACTTGAAGCTACGAAACAAAAGAGAGAAAAGACGCCTTTCACAAAAGCATGTAGTTTCCATTTTCTCTTATCTTAGATGTGGTCTGCTGGTGCCCTTAAGTGAGAAACTGGCATTCATCCCACTACAAAAGAATGTGGATTTAGAAAAATGTCTTTCGCTACCAGTCATTAAGTCCCAGTTTGAACATAGCAAAATTTTATATGTTAAATGTTATGCTGTAATTTTCTTTTTCTTTGTAAGAATACGATCTGAAGTACTTTAATAATTTTTGGATAATAATGCTAACGAAACAGAAATTCTTACTAAAACTGGTATACAATTTACAGCAATTGCTAGTATAACTTTACAACTCTCGTAATTGAATTTTTTTTAAAAATGTAGAAATTTGAAATATAGATTAGATACAATGAAAAAACTAATCTTCTTCCTAAATGTATTTAACACAAAAAAACTCTCAATAACTCCTTCTTCATCATTTTAAACTTCTTTAATCGATATTTCAACTCCTTTAGCTAAAAGAAAACTTTGCTAAAGAAGTTGAAATATCGATTAAAGAAGTTTTTTGTGTAAAATAGATTAGATACATTTTAAAAACGTATAAAATCATTATATCTGCTATAATACTAATTTCTATGAATTACCATTTTCTAACATCAGTCACTGTTGAGGTATAATAAGAATAGCAACTGAAAAAAATACCTATAATCTTGTATTTTTACTTTAGTTTGTTTACATTCGAGTTAGAATTGATTATTTTTTTCTGCATTCTTTTTTAATTTTTGAGACACTCCCTTTCATTACTTACATTGTAACTTATTTAAAACGATACTAGTCGAAGCTGCAAGAGAAATATTCAAATAGTTCAAGTTACCCTATCTCAAAAAAGCTTTTTACTTAAAGCTTAATGTTTTGTGCAATTTTTAAGTGATTCTTCATGCCACATCATAATGGAAAATCGGTCTAATCGTCAAAAACGCTTTATCTAGTTTTTAGATAAAGTACTTAAAAGCAGTAACTTACAATAATTCTAATGAATGAATTGCTAAATAGTCATCGTAATAAAGATTATAAAACAGTTTATTAATATCCAACGAAATTAAAGATGAAATGAAGTTTGTGAAAACCAAGCAATTCCTAGGAACCACAAATGTTGCACATAAATTTATCAAAATGACAATAGATCGAAAAGAAAAGAAGAAAACATTTTTTTTTTATTATTTTGATGTAGAATAATCGCGTGATGATTCTCGCCTGGCGTGAGAGAACTGCTTCTCTCTATACATTATTTCGCACTGTTTTCATACAGTCTACGTTTGTTTAACTCTATTTCTGATGTTGCATTTAATCGAAATTTGCTCCTCCAATTCTTCACGCTGAAGAGCATTTATAAAATTGATATTTGTTTTAAACTGACCTTGATTTAATTTCATTAGCAGGGGTTTCCTCACATTAAACTGTGTATGGGATTGCGTGAGTCAATTTAAATGATTGGAAAAGCCTTTGATGTGAATTAAAGCCATTTATTTATATTGATTAATTATTTATATATTTCGCGGTTTACGGCGTGAACGATAAGCTGAGCCAGTGAAATTCAACGGCATTGATAGATTTACAGAATGCATCGAGAAAATTTGAATCTCGAACCACATGAATTTAATAAAGCGACTCGTTAGGTTGTAATAGGAAATAAAACGTAATGACAGAATTGTGGTCAAAGAAAATCAATTGATCAATTAGTAATATGAATGGAGAATTCAAAGAAATAGTAAAAAAAGCAGCGTATCAGTTTCAAGAATCTTTGAACAGAACAAAATCAAAAAATATGACATTTTAAGTAAATAATATCTTTAAAATATTCTTCTTCCATTTTATTTATAAAAAAAATTCACCATACGTTCATTATATTATAATCAATTTATAATTTTGAAACATCAAGAATATTTGAAAGAAGGGTAATAAACAATACATCAATTTTATATCATAGGTAGAAGAATTATAGAAAAACAATACGAAATTAAGAAATAGAAATATTAGTTCAGTAGATAAGAAAATACTGACTGAATAATTATATGAATATTTTAATGAACAACAAAAAATGTTGAAGATTTCTTAATTCAACACATGTTAGTTATTTTTAAATTCAAAATAATTAAACTGATGAAAACTTTAATTAATAAAGCATTTTATAAGCAAATTAAATACGAAACTAATCAGTCTAATACGAAATTTAGTAGATAAAACTTACTGAAGTGATGATGGCAAGTATAAGTTAGTGGAAATAATGGAAACTTTCGTGAATATACATATATTATGAAATTTTTTTTTGCTGTTTAACATTACGATTATTTTATTTAATAATTAATTATTTCTTTAGATAACATTGATTACTTAAAGTTCATGCAGGAAAAAAAAAAAACACATGATTGCAATTAAAGAAGTTTTATGGAGTTATTTTGGTGATAATGTTTCGTAATTGGATACTCCATCTTCTTTATGTATCGCAATAAAATCAAAGAGTTGCTTTTAGCTCCTCTTTCAGCTAGTTTGGAAATATTTCCGAGCACTGATTGCTGTATTAGTGGAAAGCAACGATCAAACCATTTCCTTGCGTCTTCACTAATGGTTCGTCATTAAATGTTACGGTCTGCTTTAATTCCAAGTTGATTTATAATGCTTCTGGATGCACAAAAATAGCTGCATGATTCTAATCTTTGGATTAAACACAATACCTATTATTTATGCAAGTCATTCGTGAAAATTCCCACAGTGTAGTAACGGTAAATTCTAGCAAGACATAAATAACATTTAAAACCTTTCTGAAATTGCTTTGCGAAGACAGACTTCTATACAATAATTTACATATTTTTAAAAAAGTTTTGGAATTAAAGTTTTATAACAGCTTTTGTAGCAGCTTTAATTCATTAACGATAATGTAATAGCTGGTATTTCAAAAGGTTATTTATATTTCAACAATAATTATTCTTAGCATTCGAAATCTGTTGTCGACCTATCCTTTAACATGATACTTCCTATTATGGTTCTCTTAGTTTCCAGAGAGTGTTAGAATTGAGAATGACTGAATCTTGTAATGGCGCGGCAGAAAAGAAATTGAGAAAACAGCTTCTTTAAAAAAAACCTTCTGTTACGGCTTTCTATCTACTCTACAATCTTTTACTTGTTTAAAGAAGAAGCATGTAAAAAAATTAATCTCGTTTAGCTCTTATCACTATTGACATCTTTCAGCTGCTTCTGAATTAGCAATCAATAATCCCATTAGAAAGAGAGAACAGTAATTAAATAGATTTGCAAAGAAATGCTAAGATGAGCGTTGTTTAATGGCAGAATTTAAATTCTGTTTATTATAATGACAGGCCGAGTTAGGAGTAAACACTGTTTTCGGCGTACTCAGCTAAGAGAAATCAGTCAAATAATTCATTAATTTATTTAATATGTCTCATTAAGCCTAAAAAGCAAGAGAACTTTTCAGTGAAACAAAAATGGGACTTTGCCATTCTTGCAATTAAAATCTCATGAACATGAAAAAAATTTGCGTTGAAGATTCACTAAGAGATCGAATTCAATTATATCTGTCTACTTGAGATCTACAAGATCAACTGGTTCTCAATGATATAAACGTCAAATGAAAATATTACAAAAATGTATTATTTCTAAAATAGATGCATACAACAGTGTCCAATGAAGAAATTTCAGAAATACTCTCACAAGTATTTTCCACCTAACATTTAGCCAAGTCAGCTAATGCTTTATGGATTCGTTGCAAATATCAAAAGAAAATGAAACTGGAGCCAAATATCTTTTTATAATGTTATTCAATCTGAAGTAACTGAAGAAACCATACTAGAATTATAAAGAAATAAAAGAATATCATGGGTAAAATTGGTATAACCTTATTTAATTCTTACATGTTTCAGATGTTGGGCATATACATTATCAAAGAGGCAACAAACAAGGAATTAAATTTAAACGATTCTATTATTTAAAAAAACATATTAAATAACTATGAGCTATTTCCTATTATATAAAAATATCGTCGATAGATTCTTCCAAGTAAAGGTTAAAAGCAATATCATCATTATAAAGAATCAATTTGTAGTAAATCAGTGATCCCTGAAATTTCATGTTTTCTGTCGTACAATTGTTATGTTTTATAAAATATTATAATATTATAAAAAAGTTTTATTTCTAAAATAGCTGAATATAACAGTGTTCAATGAATGAAACTTAAAAATCTTTCATATAGACTAAGAATATACAATAGATACATGTAGATTTTAGAATAAAAGAAACATTAAAATCATGATATTATTTTTAACCTTTATTTACAAGAATCCGTCTATATGAAAATAACGTAGAGCATTAAATAACTTGTAGTTTATTTTTTTGTGTGTAAATTTCTATCAATTTAACCCCTGATCTTCGTTTATTTCTTTATTATTCAATCTTAGCAATCCGACCTTGCTGTCAATGTTAGATGGTAAACGTTATTCTTTATATATCCTCTTGCGAAGAGATCGACTGGAATCGGATCTTGCATAAGTTACATACTTTATTGACAAAGGCTTTAACTGTATAAAAAAGTTCTAATAATACAAGCACAGTGATGAAACTGTTGATCGTGCTTGGCAGGCGTAAGAGATGCCTGCTGAAATCAAAACAGAGTTTAGTTGCCAGTTGGCCATTCTCATCAAATTACATGGAAATTCTTCACATACACACTGATTGTCTTCCCCATAATCTGCAGTCGTATGTGTGTTTACAAAAACACACACAATGAGATACATATACATCCACACGCACAAGAAAAATATGATAAATTTTTATGTTTTGAATTTTGAGAGAATTTATATAGTCGTATCGTCGACGAAGATACATACATACATACATATCCTTTCCTGTTCCACCAACTGTGGGTCTAGGATTTAACTAAGCCTCTCCATCATTCCCTGTTCTTCCAAGCCTCTTCTCTACATATTCTTTCCCATGGGATGCCTCTCTCTTCCGGGCTGTGCTTTACATCATCCAGCCATCGCTTACGCGGTCTCCCTCGTGGTCTCTTCCCTCCTTCTTTTAACTCATGCCAGACCTTAGGAGTCCTACCATCTTCCATTCTTTTCACGTGCCCGAACCACCTCAGCCTTCCCTCTTCCACCTTTTTCCTCAAACTTTTTACCCCCAACTCCTCCCGGATATCCTCATTTCTCATTCTGTCTAATCGAGTCTTTCCTACTATACCTCTAAGAAATTTCATCTCCCCAGCTTGAAGTCTACTCCAGTCTCTAGCGTTCATCACCCATGTCTCCGCTGCATAGGTGACTATAGGCACGTAATACATTTTATAGATTATTTCTTTTGCCTTCCTTGAGACTTTCTTATCCCATATCAGGTGTCTCACTCCCTGGTATACCTTTCCCCCTTTCTCCAACCGTCTTGTGATTTCATGCTCCACTTTACCATCACTTGTTATTTCGGCCCCTAGGTCAGTAAAACTATCTGTGATCTTCAATGCCTTGTTGTTTATGCAGATATCCCTTTCCAGGTTTTTGTCCAGTCCCATTTTATGCATATCGCATTCTAACAATTACAGATTGCGATATGAAGCACTATAATACCAATACAAAAAGATGCACTAGAATAGCCATACGCTAGTAGTAAGCTGCAAGATAATCTTTTATGTCTCAATTTGAGATAGTTTCGCAAAGAATGCAGTCTCATGCAACTGAAAGAAAAGTAAGAGAAAATAATCGAAACAAAAGGAAAACGACAAGATTTAAGTAGGAACAAAGATTGCAGTTTATTCAAGATACTTTTAATCTTATTCGAGAGATCAAACTAAAAGTTATTAACGTTCAGAAAAAAAGAACTACTACCAATTCGGTTCAAATTTTTCATTATATCAGAACATCATATTTCTTATGCTTAGACAAAAAAATGTTGTAAAACAACTGACAAAGTGACAAGACCTTTTGCGAATCTCAATGATAAGTCCAGAAATCTCTCATACCATTGATATTCTCTAGAAGAACGCCTGTTTTTTTACAAAAACTTTACTATACAATATTAATCCTCAAAATTTTGGGGAAAGGCTTTATCAAAACGGCTTCTTTCACTTCAGTGACTGTAACGTAATTGTAAAGATCATCTTACATTCGGTACATTCTTTCTTTAACGAAAATAGAAACTGAGTAAGGCTTCTGCTTAATACACATTTTTCCAGCATTTTCTGTCTTCAACTAGAAACAATAGGGTCAACAGAACTCAATTTTTCAAACATTTACTTAACCTTTAACCTTAAATTTGAAAAAAAAAGACTATCAAAAATTTGCATTTTATTTTATTCAAAATTTTCAATTGACCTTCATTTATCATTTACTAAGAACTGACAGACAGAAATACTACTTCCATTCCAGGAATATCACTTCCATTCCTCTAGCTATTCAGTTCTCTATATAGAGAATAAAAGCTCGACTGTTTTCTGAATGTCTTAGATCCAACCAACTCGATCTCAATCGAGAAATCAAACAATTCTTGACACAAAAGGTTGGTACCTTAATCCCACAAACTGAATCTACTTTCTACCACTACATTTTCACATCGTAAATTCCCAAGACGTGAAAGCTCTTCCGTCAACATTAGATTCATCTCAACATCAATCTCCCCTCCGGAATCACCTCACCGTCTTCACCAATCGCAACACCTACGATTCTACTAGCCCAGAGTTCACTTGATGCTGACATTCAAACCAATTTCCAATCGAACACTTCCTACACTGACAAAGAAAATTTAAAATTCAGCCCAGACAACGTTTCATTATAGAAGAATTTAGCGTTTTTATCAAATCAATACTTATTATCTACTTAGAAAAAATGTTTACTATACATCTCTGACTAAAGATATAAGATTCTCAATCTTCTGTGTTTTTTTTAATAACCTAGTTTACTTAAGAGTTGTTCTCCTTCGTCTATAAAACTCATTTCTTTCTATTTATTTTCTCTTCCTTTTCTATATTTTGTTTTTTATTTATTACTTTCATTCCATCTTCTTTTCTTTCGTTTCAATTCATTACTGTTTCTGTTCTTCGATTCTTCCCATTCACCAAGTCTAGCCTCCCTCACCTCCATCATTGAGCTCCATCACTTGTTTTTTACTCTCCATTCTGTTCCTTCCCCTTTATCCCACCCTTAACTGAGGGCAAATACAATCAAAGCGGACTCCCCAGCATGACCACATTCCTTGTAGCGAAAACAGATTTTGGAACACCAGTCGTATCTTCTGCGTTCATCCGATAGTGAAAGAACGAACGAAAAAAAATCTTTTCTTTGTTTAATCCAACATTAATTGCAAAGTTACTTAATATTACATTTTATGATGAAAAGCAACCGAGTCTAAATAAAGTTAAATATTAAAAAATCGACGAAGAACACACAGTTGATTAAAAATAAGAATAAAACGATTTTAATTCTCATTTTTAATCATCTCTGTGTTCTTCATCGATTTTTTTCAACCTTTAAGTTAAACTTATTGCGTAAACGGTACAAATTTTATCAATATTGAAGTTAAATATTTCTATTGAATGAATTTGAATTTCAAGAAAAGAAATTAAATATATATTAATATATAAAACCATTTCAACAAGATGTTCTTGGCGAACTTATAGTCTACTTTCCTGAACATGTTTTTCTAAAAAATTCCCAGATTAGTTTTTAAAAATGAACAAATATAACAACATACTATGCGTCTTTAAATGATAGCCTTTGATAGAGTATAAAGTAACAGTAGAAACTTTGCTAAAATTAATTAAATTTGCATTATCCTTAAATCGGATTCATTTTAATTGTATCTAGGCAAGAGAAAAGCCGGTTACGAAATAAACAGATTATACTCAATGTTGAACGTCATTGCTTGCTTCTATTGCTTTTTCGTGGGAGTTTTTGTAGCCACGTTTCTCGTGGTAATTTCTCAAAAAGGACTCGCTTGTAAAAGATGTCAATTGTAAGAGTTATATATTCTCTATATATTTTAAAATATATATGCCAAGTTTGAAGGAAATCCATCCAGAGGTTCAAAAGTTGTTATATATATATTCACTGATTGAATTGATGAACCTAGGAAGAAGGCCAAAAATAAAACGATGGAAACGTATTCCACTGTACTGTCAAATAATTTTAAACATGGCCTATTATTTTTTTGAGGGGGCCTGCAGGTGTAGTTCCCAACTACTTAAGGGAACTGGATTAAGTTGAGTCCAGGAGGGCTTGTCCGAAGTTCTTTCGACTTTACCTCGGGAAATACCTAATTTGCAGAAAATTGGGTGGACTCTTAAACTCCACTGGTGCAGAAGCAACCCTTTCTATTTGCTGTTCCTTACAAGAAGGACTTATGCACTGATTGAGTTATCAGGATCACTATTTAACTCCTGAGCAATAAAAAGTAACGGAAATAAAGAAAAAAAATATTGCAGTCGTGAAGATAAAAAAATATCTAATAATAGGAAGTCAATGCTAAAAATTAAGAGTTGCTCTGAATAACCCATAAGCACGGCGAAAGCAAGATTGAGATCTTATATATCCAAGTGATGGATAATAACAATTACCAATGTGGAATGAAACAGACCATGTACTTTTTCTTCTATTTACGAAATAATTTTCCCAGAAATTTAATTTAGTAATTGAGCACGGAAGAACATCAAAATTAGCATTAATTTCATAATAATTTACTAAATAGGAAAGAAGAAATTCCTGAAATTATAAACATTTTAAATAATGTAAGTTGTAATGTGACGGTTTTAAGGTTTTTTAGAAATGTTATTCTTGTTGACAATAGTTTAAGATGCCTATAATGCTGAAAAATATATTACATTACATAAATTGATCTCGTTAAAAATAATACTTATTACCTAGAAATTAAATTTCTTTCTATGCAATTGTTTTTATTTCGAATGTTAAGCTTTGTAAATGTATGTACAACCATACGAAATTTTTATGTTGGCGGTATAAAGAATAAACATTGCAAATTCTACTTTGACTGGATGTTGTTATTGGCATTTATGCGTATATTGTAATAGTTATCATTCTAATAAATATTTAATATATTATTATTTTATTATTATTATTTTACGGTGTTTCCTTCCTTTCATCGAATTTGGCCAAATAGAGACCACGGAACTAGCCCAACCTTACAACGTCAGTGCGAAGCTAGTGAAAGTCAAAAAGGGACGAGATTCACATTCGTCCAGAATAACCCTGAGATAGTAAGTCCAGGGAGAAACGCACGAAACAGAGAAGAAAGAAAGAAACAACCATGCCAACACCGTGATTCGAACCCAGGTTCCGACACACCTATTTACGGTGTTTTTAAATAAGTTTATTAAAATTTTCTATTACCAATTATGAAGGATTCTCCAATATGATTGAAACTTGAAGTAAACTTGCACATTCTTTTACTTCTAAAAGAAAGCTTTCTAAAGCAAACATCTTTTATCCTCAACCGAGGAAAAAAGGCTTCGACGATTATTACATTTCTTTACTGGAGGGAAGGAAAATAAATGGAATTGCATAGTTTGCTTTACTTTCATTACATAATGTTATTTTTGTGAAATTTTGATCGTCTGAGATGTCTCTGAAGTAGAAAGGACGAACCAAAAGTTAAAACGTTAGCATTACTGGTAATACTGTAGGGAATAAATGATTGACTGAAAAGTTAAATTTGATTTCAACTTCCTATCACACTAACGATGCGAAAGCAAACACGGAGGTCTGGCCACTTAGAAGAGCAGCAATTGAACAGGCGCATGTTAAAGAGGCTTGGGACAGTCAGGGATCAGCCCAATTGTTGCTTTGCACTCTGGGACATGTATCTCCAAGAGGCTGCGTGGAAAATGAAGATTCGAAGGTAAAGCCGATGAGACGGATTTTCGGCTCTGAAAGCCTGCTGCGGTTATGTCACGGTCAGCTGACTGCAGCTGGACTCGGCACTCGTCTGAACCCTTTGAGACATAGATGTAATGAGACCGAAGTATGGAACCAGCCGAGATAATAGATATCTTTCAAAACCAACTTTTCTATTTTTATCCTCAAGGGAAAGGCGCAGCTGGGTAAAGAGATTTTGGAACAAAATTCTAACAGTAAAAAGAAAAATCTCTTTTTTTATCAGTAATATGAATTAAAAGTATCAATAAAGAAAAGAATATCTGAGAAATCTGGAATTTTAGATGAAAACATAAATAAATAAAAATGCTTTGAAATAAACCCCAAAGAAACCGATTCAAAAGTAAATAAATAAGTAACTGAAACCCTTCAGAAAGCAGGCTCCAACATTTATGAGTCTTGAAGCTTCTTTTTGTTTCTTCTTGTATTACGATCGATCAGTGGTTTTACCACAAATGGCCTCACCCTGCCTCCAAAAGTCATAAAAGATAAAGAAATAGATCCATTGTATAAAAAAAAAATCCTCTGCAACATCTTATGGTGGAGATAATATACAAAATAATTGTATATCTTGTTATTTTCGAAGGAAAATTTTTAAAACATATTTTAAATTTCATTTAAAAATATATGTCGAGTAATGCAGAAATAACGTTGAAATGTATTAACATAAAGTTTCTCGTTTACGAACAAATTAATAACATTGATGTTCATTAAAAATTGCTTAAAAATCGGCAAATCTCTAATGAAACCATAATTCTCCAAAAAAAAAAAGTATTTTACAATGGAAAGCAATTAGACTACTTATCTGGTTTGTTTGTCTGGTAAGTAATATTGGTTTTCGAGGTGAAGGCAAGTTAATTCCATGATTATTTTTGAGATGCCTAATGTAGATCTTGAACTAATATACAGTATTACTTGCAAAGAAAACTAATATCCTATCGATAGAAAGCAATACATCACGGCAATCTCGATAAAAAGTCTTCGAAGAACTCAGTATTGTTCGAAAACACTTACAAAATCAAAGTAATATTAATTTGGCAACCTAACCAATTTACCTCAAAACAAAAACTGTAAATAAGTATTACTAAGTGATACCTTGTATACTCAAGGATCCTGAAAGCTGTATCACAATTTCTAGCGTTCGTCAGATTCGGATTTTTTTAATTAGTTTACGAGCCTATTTAATTCTTTTACTTGTCATTGCAGAAACTGTCTTATGATTTATTGTTTCAATTTGTTACTGATTTTTATACATTTTCTGAATTTTTGAAGGTCGTATTTTGCTTCTTACAAAAAAGTTAACTGAAAAAAATATACATACTAATAATTTGAAAAATTTAAAAAAAAATAAAAATAGATAAAATTTGAGTATGAAATTTACTTTCATTTACAAAATATATGAATGTTTAATCTGTATTAAAAACTAAGAGGATTAAAGAGAAGATTCAACCCAAACAATGTATTTACTGAAAAAGAAAGTATCAAAAAATGAATTCTGTTACTTTATTAGAAATTTTAAACAGAAATTATTGGAGTTGATTGTATTAAAAATACAAGGTATGTTAGAAGTTACAAATCAACAAAATCTTATAGATGTTACTTCGAAATAACAGTTGACAGAATTAAACGAGAAAGATACTATTACTAATTTTATTTCTGCTTACTAATGATTAAGACGAAAATCATCGACTCTTCACAAAATATTGTGAATAACCTCTATATTTACATAGTCATTAATGTTACATTACTGACAATCTTTTTTTCGTCGACAGGCGTTTTCTTCTTCAATAACCCAAAATAGGTTTTAATCTTCACCACAGTTTACAGCAAGCTATTAATTAATCATATCATTCCCTTATTAAGATTCCTAAAGCATCTCCTACCATCATCAAACCATCTTTAAGTGTTCTCCATCCTTCTTCTACAAGTTTACATTTTATGATTGCTTAACTATCCTAGATTCTTTCATCATGCCTCAACCATTCCAGTCGTCGACTCTTCATAAAATATTATAATTAAGGTAATCAAATTCGTAGTTCGTTGTAATCTTCCACAGTCGATCTATACATTTGTCATCTAGAGGTTATGAAGAAAGTTATAAGAAATTGAGAGCAAGGATACAAGCGAATTGAAAAACAGAATATAAATAAAAAGGCAAAGAAGAATAAAAAATAGAAAGAAATTATAAATAGTAAAATTTCGACAGATATTCTCATGTAATATCTGTTCTACCTGAGAAATTAATATAAAGAGAACTAGATAAATAAATCTTTTATAACAGCAAGAATTTAGCAGCGTTACACAGTTCAAGAGTTCAAGAAACAACAAATGCTCAGTGAGATCTAAAAGTTCAAGCCAAGAAATTTAGAAAAGATTAGCCAAGAAATGTAGATAAACAATGAAAAATGAAGAATAAAAAACAAAGTAATGAAGAACATAAGCTTTTTTTTTCTTTCATAGAAATTACCAAACATTACAATGAAGAATCTTCGTTAATGAAACAATGAAAATTACTAACGAAGGTCTATAACTAAATTACAATCATCAGTCAAGAAGCATCAACAGTATTTGAAGTTATCTAAAATGCCGAGAAAGGTAAATAAATAGATATTAAGTCCTAAACAGACAAATTCAACACCACTTTTTTATTGAATTAATTCTTCATCTGTTTTTTACGGAAAATTCCTACTTAAAGTTTAAGCCTTGAAAATATATGTACCAGCATACGAAACATGCTGGCGGTGTAAAGAATAAACACTGCAATTTTTATTTCAAGTGAATTTGTTTTTGGAATTTATATATTTTATCACTCATAGTTTTGATAAATATCAAGACATTTTAAATATTACCTAGGTCTTTTAACACGCTTTTAAATTATCTGCTAGTTGAGCATACTCTAATGAAATCTTTAAAATAATCTTGATATATTATTTCTAAATCCTATTATTTATAAATTCTATCATCTGAGCAACCCCTTGAAACTATTTTGTAATGTAAATACTTATAAATACGTTTCCTCATTTGGATTCCTTGTCTATGTATACTGTTGATATTTGCTTTGAAGCTGATTAATATTATAAAACGTCTTCCGGCAATGCCTTCATTTTATTTTCTCTTTGATGTTGAAATCTTCAATTGTTTCATTTCCTTTTTTCTAAAAAGTTCTGAAGAAGAATCTTGTAATATTTAATGAGATTTGATTGTTGGCGCAAGGCTTCATTTTACTGAATACGAAAGTGCTCAAAACTCAAGATCTTCATCTTGAAGAGCTTGAGTAAATAGTCTCTTAATATTTACGAAACAATCAAAGGAAATGAAAATTAGTTTACTTGTTTATTCTGAATATGCAAATGCCTTCGCTCCTACGCTTTCTTTGTTGCTCTCCTTTCATTAGTATTCTCAATTTAAATAAAAAATGCTATTGATTGAAAGTATTGTGTCCCATTTCATTTTCTGAAATTAAAAAAAATAATGTTTAAGAATGACTAATATCACTCTCTCTTTTTTTTTAACCGTAATTTATTGTTCCTGAGAAACTTCTAGAATGTCCGAATTTAACATATTTTAACCATTTAATGCATTTAAAAAACGAATAAAAGAAACGTATAAATAGTTTCTAATGTTTTCAAATATCATGCGAACTTTAAATAATCGTTTCTTAAGCAAACATCTTGTTATAAAATTATTCAAATTAGAAAAAGAAACAAATATGTTAAGCTTATTGCTTTTCATAGTTCAAAAGACTAGAGTTATTATGAAACGTGTTTCAATTGTTTATTTTGGCGGGATGTAGGATTAAATGACAGACCAATCAGATGGCGTCATTCTCCATTATCTGCTCATCTGCATCTGTTAGTCTGTTTAATCTGACGCTAAATCATCCAAACTGCTGCACAGATCAAAGGCACAAATACCGAACAACAAACAAATATTGTAACGATATTATTCGAGCTCTTTTAAACTTCACTTCCAAATACTGCCAGCAAACTCAAGGACAGTAAAGGAACACTTTCAACAATAAATACCAAATGCTTTTATAGTCATTTCTCATTCAAAAACAAGACTAAAATATAATCACATCCTGCTTTTTATAAACCAATTTATCTCATTGAATTTTACGCATAATTTTCTTACTTGCTACTGAGTTCCAATCAAAAATAACTTAATTAATAAATAAAAAAAAACACTATCAAACTGAAATTAATTGTACTATTTTTCATAAGATACTTCTACAACAAACAAGTGAATATAATTTTGTGCTAAAGCTAAAATTTAAAGGCGACCCATAATAATAAAAATAATAATAATAATAATAAAGGAAGTATATTAGCGTAAGGAAAAATTAAAAACAAAAGTAGGAAAATAAGAAAAAAAACAAACAAACAAAAAAACATCCGCGGACATTGAGAAATAAAGATTAAGAGAAAAAAAAAGTATGTATACGGATTTAAACCGACAACCCTCAGTATATATGTCCGAGACCTTAACCATCATAGCTAAAAATGGAAATGTGATGGTTGCATTTCTAATATTTAAGCTAATAGCGGAAATCCAATGAAAACAATGCCAAATATCTCGAACATGGGGGAACGTTGCCCCTGAAAATACCCCATTCCCATGTTCTTTGGGCCTCTGAGCACGGTGGAGAAGTCCGTTTGTCGATCCGACCTTCCGTTCGGGAGTTTTTAGGGATACAATGACAACAATGCCAAATATCGCAAACGTGGGAGGGGCGTTGGCCCCAGAAAAAAACCCCATTCCTACAGTCTTTGGGTCTCTCATCACGACGGTGAAATTCGTTTGTCGATCCTACCATCATGTTGTTAGGGGTAGGCAGACACGGACGGACGGACAGGACAACAGCAATAGCTACCGATTTTGGTCGCTATAACAATAGCTCCAAATGGGTCGCTAAAAAAAAAGTAATAATATTTTATAGTATTATAAAATAAAAATATTTTAACACGGTATTGCAGTTACTTGGATTTCATAGAGAAAAGAAACGTTTTATAAAAAATCAATGTTGTCATATTAAAAGTATGCATTTTATGTATTACCTAATTTTCTTTAAAGACTAAAACATAAAGAAGACATTGCAAAACAATATTTAAAAGATATAGGTAAGTTAATTGTATATTATGATGATTATTTTATTATATTTTGTTCGCCAAACAGTGTATATTTCGCGACTGTTGTTTTAGATGTAATGACTTGAAAACAAATAAAGCATCTATTCATTAGAATATCAGAACAATTTTATGAAAAAAATTGTCAAAAATGTTTTCTCTATGATTCTTACAATTATAAAAGTCAGAACTAAGTTAAAGTTTAATTAAAAGATAAAACTAAAGATCAAAGTAATTTAATTATTATAGCTATTTATTTTATATTATAAATTTTATATTATAAAATTTATAATATTTTCTACCATTGTTGATTTCTATGTTTCATTTAAGTTATCATAACTAATTGCTGGGTAAAAGGTCCTCTAATCAAGGATCAAATTTGAATAGTTACCGAAATCTTTATTCTTTAAATGAGATCCCATTGTATTGAAATGTTTTGCTGTGTGGTGATGAAACACAGCCGATAAGAATTTATTCTAATTTACTGAAATTTCGTAATTTTTGGGATAGCTTGTTTGAGAAAAGTCTCATAGAATACATCATATTTAATGATATGATTAGCAAATTGTCATTTTCGTCCAGAAACGTGATGATATGAAAATTTCTTTGATCACTTCCACAGAATTAATGTTTCTTCTTCGTTGGCACAAAATCGATTTCTTTCTTTGTGATATCTTTGGTGACTTGACGGCAATACGAGAAGAAAAGATGAAACGTGAAATCGTACAAGGATTTTAAATTTATTTTCTGTTTCCTTTTTTTTTTCTCTCAGTACTATAATCTGACAATCTCAAAGACAAGAACGAAAAGTGAAAAAGAAAATCTGATCAAAGAAAAGATAATCTCCTACAAGAAGAGAGAGTAATTATTTTCTGCTTGTTTCATGAAAATTAAAGCAAAAAAAGATAAGTAGATTTTGTCAGAATTTCTGGATTCTTCCTCTTGAGATGTTGACAAAAGATTAGACATAAAAAGTTGAAAAGAATCATTCAAAACAATTAAATGGATTACATTTAATAGTGAATAGAGGATTGAATTCAAGTTTACTGTGTTTAGGGTTTGTTAGTTACTTTTAAAAAGTACTTGAGTTACAGTTACAATTACTTCTCCAAAAAAGTAACTGAGTGTAACAAAATTCTCGCATCTTAGATGTAAATGTAAATGTCAAGTTTCACATTTAAAATTAAAAATTATTAACATCCAATAATAGTTTACTTCCAAGATAGATCTATACGAAAGGGGTTGATTAGAATGACGTCACCGCAAACGGTGGAATCGTAAGGAATCGTAAGTCCGCAATAGTAATTTGCGTTTTTTAAATGGATATTGTTTCTTACAACATTAGTTCTTACCAGACATCTTTGTTTCAAATGAAAGTTTGATTTATAATGTTAATTGTTTACCAGTAGCCTTCTGCATTTTGAAGTAAACTCAAGAGACTCGTAAAAAACGGTGTTTCTTCGTCGACGATTCAAATAAGAATGACTGGGATAAGACCATAGATGAGATTTGGATTTAATTTCTAAAGATAATCTTATTAGAAAAGATCCTGAACTACACTATGTCCCGATATCTGCTACGGCACTTGCCAAACCTTCCAATAGGTTGATGTGAAAGTAAACCAAAAAATGAAAAAAAAGTAACGCAAAAAGTAACGCGTTTTCGTTACTCCATTACAAATAAAAGTAACTGAGGTACAGTTACTCAATTAAAAAAATAACGGTGATCGTTACTACAAAAAGTAACTGTTACTAGTAACTTCCCAACTTTGACTATGATCCTACGTACGTTTTAATGGTTATTATGCTACAGTTTAAAAGAAATTGAGAAGAGGTAACAATCTTCCGAAAAAATATTTGGAGAAAACACATTTTAAAGCTTCGATTTTCGTTGTTGATAAACGTCAGAGATTTAACAAGATGATATTCTAATTCGAAGCCCATTGTTCTCCAAAATATTAAACTCAAGTTACAAAAAATCCAACATTATTGCGATAGTAGGCCTAATATTAAAAAAAAAATCCATGATAAAACAAACAAACAAACAGACAAGTAATAAATCTTTTGGTTCCTTTTATACAAATAAATAGACATTCAGATATGGCCATCCTTAGTTAGTAGCTGGAAGTTATAGAAATGCCAAAAAGTTTAAGTTAAAAGTTTAAAAAGCTGTGGGTAAAGCTTAGCATAAATGTTAATGTTATTGAATTCTAAATAACTTACATTAAATCATTTGAAAGCTTTTACTTTAAAAGCTATAAATGTTTTATTGAACATTCTTTTTGTTTCTCTTATCTACTAATTATTTGCCTCGTAATAGCCAAATTGCTCAGAAATTAATTTTAAATTCAATGTTATTCTACTGAAAATGGCTTTTCAAATGTTTTGTTTTCCTGCAGTTATAACGCTAATTAAATGTCTACCTTTCTATGCAAATTATGTTACATCATTTCGATATGAAAATTAATACTTTGATATTCATTATATATTGAATAATTTATAGTTTGGATGATGATTTGCAACTGAATTAGTAATAATAAATGGTGGAATAGCGACCATATTGGATTGGCAGGCAGAAGAGATGTTCATGCAATTGAAATAAATTCTTCTTTATAGTTTTCGCGATTTTTTTTTCTGAAAAATTTAAGCTTTTCTCAAAAATTTAGGAAGTCTTAAACGTTGTCCTTCACTTCTTTTTTCTGGTCGGAACCTGGGCTGAGGATATTGTTTAGAAATGTATGAGCTGCTGCAGAGAGACTTGAATATATTGATCTCAGTGCTAAATAACTCTGACCCAAATTTATGACAAATATTTACTACAGGGAATTGCACCAAAAACCGAATTAAATAAAAGAAATACCGTCGTGGTCCATATCTTTAGTGAGTTCACAGTTTTCTAAATCTCTCTTCAAAATAGTGTAAATGAAAAAACTCACCCAGAATGTATTATCGAAGAATTTTCCGTATGCTAAAGAATTCCTAATCCAGTTTGAGGATATGAATATGCAGTAGGTGTTGAAGGAATTTTCTTCACTTCACGAGTCATTCGGCTTAAGTTAATGTGCTGTATATTCATGTCCTGAGAATTGAAGGCACAGAGCAAAATTTCAAACTGTTTTATTTAATTGTTGAGAAGTGGATGTTGAATTCCAATTAAAGAGAAACTAATGAAAAACCGAAAATATGAGACACTCAGATAATTATGCAACGTTAATGCCGTAGAAAGTTTTAATAAAATTCAAATCAGGAAGACATTACCATTTTTTAAAAAAAAAATCTCATTTTGTTATTTTAATAGCTTGTAGTATTTATGAGTTCTTGAAAGTACTTGAAAGTAGTTCGCGTTGTACAAATGTAACTAAAAAATTGAAAAATACAATTTTTCGTAAGTTCAAAAGATACTTAGGAGTTAAATCTAATTTCAATGTTAAACTAAATATTACTTGCTTTCTATTATACTGGAAAAAATCGAAAGAAACATAATACACTTAGAAGCTAGAACATTAACAGTACATTAACGATTTCTATGTAAGAGAGGAGAGGGTTAATAAATTTTTCTATCTCAGATTCTTTGCCTGAAGAAGTTCAGCAATGCGCTGAATGAAATATTGCTGTTAAAGATGTTAGTTCTAAAATTGAAGGGGTATTTTTTTATTAACTGTACATATTATAATGCTATTTATAATTAGAGTTTTCAAATCTTTACGAAAATCCGAACATAATTTTCTCTAATTGTGTATTTATATTCAAGTCTATTTATCTTTAAAATATTATCTTTAAAAATCTTAAATAGATTTAAGTTAAGTAAGTCTTGTGTATTTATATTCAAGTGTATTTATATATATACCGTATATGCTCCAATAAACGCCGAGGCTCTTATTGTCGCCGGTCTCTAATAAGCGCCGGGCTGCAGAGGGGACACGGCCAAATAGTAGCCGGTCTCTAATAGTAGCCGGGTCTTTGATATTTGCCTACCGGGACTAGTGAAAACGTCTGTATCTTTATAGTCGTGCGTAATACCTTACGGTACATTGCCTTACAAAATGTCGCCGAAACGTTCGTTTGACATTGCCTTTAAGATTCGCGCGGTGGAATACGCGAAAGAAACTTCCGATAAGGCGGCCGCCCGTCATTGCTGATTCGGACGACGAATAGCAGCGAAAGGTACAGAAAGACATTGTCATTTATCTTTAACAGTCTTATGTAGCATGTGAAATTCAAATAAAGTAGCTGTTTGTAATATTAGCCGGTATTTATGTGTAAAAATATTGCGTTCTGAAGGTTTTTGTTAATAATGGCCGGCCTCTAATAGCAGCCGGTCTCTATTAAGCGCCGGGAGCTGAGGCTAGTTTTGCAAATAAACGCCGGGGGCCTCTATTGGAGCATATACGGTATATTACTTTCTATTAAGGCTGATGCTCGTTTATAAATTTTTCAAATTTACTGTTTATTTCCTTTTTTTTAAGTTTTAAAATAATTTACAGTAATTTTTGTCATCTCTTGCCCTTTATTAACTTTCAAATTACTGATAACTCGAACATTGCATCTAATTGCTTGAAACAACTATCCTAGAGTTGAGGTAGTTCCGAACTATGCTGAATTAGATCAATCCATTTCTTATTGATTCTAGATAGAAAATTAAGATTACTTTATTTCCTTTTATGCAACTCGTCTTGTTTCTATTCCTTATAGAATAACTAATTTAAATAAAAATGTTAATGAAAGAACAATCATTAAATTATCTTTGGTTTCCTTTAGAATTAATACGGAAACTTATTTTCAGTAACGAGACAATATTTTTAAATATTATAAAAATATTATAAAGAATATTCAAATAATATAAATATGTAAATCGAATAAACTTTTTTTCAGACTAAACATAAAACGTATACTTTTAAAAACTTTCATATTATTACTAGTACCTTTTTAATGCACACTCAAATTTCTGTATATCTCGTTTTCCTTCTAATTATTTTTATTGTCATTTAATTTAATCATTTAATTACTGCTAATTTTAACTCATATTTTAAACGAAATGAACTGAAATTTTTTTAAGTTTTCTCAGTTCGAGATTATATAATGCTACTGTTATACTTAAACAATCACTTCGAAAAAAGAATTATATATGTTATGTGATGTGGGAGTATGAGTGAAGCTAACACGGGAACTTTTGATCTATTGTACTACATCGATAGAAACAAGGACAAGCGGATGGAATGATGAAGAACGAATGGTGAAAATAGCGCAGGGGGAACTGGTGAATCCAGAGAAAACTTGCGAGATCGGATCGTCCACCGTGAAACCCACAAAAGAACCGAACTCCCTCCTATTCACAGATGAGATACCGATGTCTTACTGACAGGCCAACCACGCTGCCGAGTTACGCAAGTTCAAACTTTCTAAAATTGCTGTAAGTCAATTCAGCTCAGATTTGTTTTCATTCGAAATACTTCGTATAAGTGTTACAATTTATGTTGTGAAATCTAATCGTTTTAATCACATTTTTGAGCTTACCTATTTTCAAACTGTACACTGAATAAACTGAATGAAATTCAGTTTTGTTTTTATTTTAAGAGTTATTTTTAATTCATTTAAAAAAACCATTAATTAATTGATAGAACATTCGTTTCTTTTAAATTCTAGATTACATTATCTAATTTGAGCTTCATAATAAAAACAAAGAAATCCAAGAAATAAAAATGATTTCAATCTTTTCTGTTAATTTCACATTCTTTTAACTTTTGGAATGATTTCCATCAAAGCTCTAGAAGTCCCCTACATTAACACATAACTAATTGAAAGGTAAAATGGACGAAGCACCACTAATTTATTAAATCACTGGCACTCAATAACGAAATTTATTTATTAAAATCTACTTTCTCGATCAAAACGCAATTCCCTTAATGAATTCTGAAAAGCAATTCCTCTTAGCCGCAAAAGAGAGGAAAAAAAAGATATTTACTTAACGTTTCGCCAAGTTTATAATCAAATTAGTATGTGTGAGAAAATAACTGATCTTCTCATTAATCAAATATACCTACTGTTCGGGAATCTGAATTAACTCGCCTAAATTAGTTTTCACACTGAATGCGAAGTTATTGATTTCCAGCAACTTCATCTTTAAGCGGTTGTTACATTTCATAATCTGGTTTGAGATACAAGCAATGTAATTAAAACTGCCTACAAACTTCTCGCTCACCGATACCGTCGTAAAGTTTGATGTTATTAAAATATTAACATTAGCCAGTTTTCCCTGTGATAAGATAGTTTCTCTCTCTTTCATCTGTCTACATGAATTTTATGGAAAAAGGAACAGGAAAAATCTTTCCGCCGTTGCCTGACATTATCTGGAGTTTGGCATCAAAGCCAAGGAGATACATCAAGGGACCAACGTATTTTGTGCAGAAATAAGCCACTTATCTACCTCCAACAGTTCCCGTTCACTGTTAGGGAAACTTTCAGGTCAAAGCGGAACTTGCGATGCAGTAGAGTGCGAAAGAATGACTGACAAGAAAATGAAATTTTTCGAATAATAACAATTTTATGGGAAAAAGATAATAAGATCGAAATAAGCTGGAAGACACTTCTTAATGGTATATGTTTCTTTAACTGGTACGAATTCCCACTTTTTTAAAAGAGTTAACCCTGCATTTCAGGAAACTCTTCAGGAAAATTCGGGAATTTATAACATTTCAATTATTTACACAAAATAGCGAAACTGAAAATTGAACAAGGGAAAAAATGTATACCGTATATGCTCCAATAGAGGCCCCCAGCGTTTATTTGCAAAACTAGCCTCGGCTCCCGGCGCGGCGCTTAATAGAGACCGGCCATTATTAACAAAAACCTTCAGAAAGCAATATTTTTACACTTAAATACCGGCTAATATTACAAACGGTTTCTTTATTTGAATTTCACTTGCTACATAAGACTGTTAAAGATAAATGGCAATGTCTTTCTGTACCTTTCACTGCTATTCGTTGGCCGAATCCGCAATGACGGGCGGTCGCCTCACCGGAAGTTTCTTTCGCGTATTCCACCGCGCGAATCTTAAAGGCAATGTCAAATGACCGTTTCGGCGGCATTTTGTAAGGCAGTGTACCGTAAGATGCTTACACTAGTACCGGTAGGCAAATATCAAAGACCCGCTACTATTAGAGACCGGCTACTATTTGGCCGTGTCCCCTCTGCAGCCCGGCGCTTATTAGAGACCGGCGACAATAAGAGACTCGGCGTTTATTGGAGCATATACGGTATACATAAACGTGGCACATTACTCAAAAAACTTTTTCTCTCCTTTTTGAATTTTTAGTAATTCTAAACACGGAATAGAACATTGTAAATCGAAGATTCAATTTTTTATTTAAAACATTTTCAAAATTTTACACAGGCAGATATTCTGTATTGTAAAAACGTAAATAGCCAATAAAAGCCAGAATTACAAATTTCCTTTAATTTACGTCATTCTCTCTTTTTTTTTATAATTCATTTCATGATATTTAAACAGAAGATGGAGTGCATGTCATCAAAGATGATTATTTGCATCAAGGTAATAGAAGTTATCTTTTGTCATTTTGTGGTAACCCAGATTTTACAGCTTAAAACTACATGTTTTGGCAAAAAACACGGTATTTTTTTCCGAATTTGCATGAAGTAGAAACGAAAGTAGAGAAGTAGTCTCAATGCAAATGTGTTGAGGGAAATTAACTGATATTAGGAAATGGAAGAGATGATTTGTAAAACTTCATATTATTCAAGATATGGAAATCTCAATGATGTGGGTAATGCTATTTTAAGTAGACATTGGAATCAAATTCATTGAAAGCTGTACAAGAAGTTATAGAAAAAGATTCAAATAAATCCTACATCTTCTTTACTATCATTCTATATTTCGTCCTGATTAGGGGAATAATATGTATAGAATGATAGTAAAGAATAAGTAGGATTTATTTGAGTCTTTTTCTATAATATATGATAAGAAGAAATATGATGTTGTGTACAGTAAGTTAGTATAACTTGTAACATAATGGACAAAATCTGGAAATTATTGTTAAACAGAGAAGGAAAATTATCTATTTCTTCCTCAAATCTTATGAATTGATAAAAAAATTCAAAAAGCTTATTTGAATAACTGTTCTTAGTGGGAAAACGCAAAATGAAAGCTCAACCCTAAAGTCATGAACGAAGAAGTTGCTACGCATTTTGAAAAATAGCCAGGGTTTTATAAAGTTCGCTATCGTAAGTTTTCATTAAATGTGCGATAGTTCGGAAAAGATAACTAGCTATGCAAGAAATCTAATAAGTCAAAATTGCATTTGGTAAAACTTTAACTAAATTAAAAACTCTATATTTTATTATCCTTTGTATAGACATCAATACTCGATGTTGATGCATTATAATTTCGTTATATAGGACTTTAATCATATCCTATCCGCCATCTAATTTTAGTAATCTCTATTGCAATAAATCAAATTTTTGGTAAAACTTGTAAATTTCCATGAATACCAAAAAAATCAGTTAATTTCAATTTCAAGAATGAAAACTTACTAATTAAAACAAGACATAAAACAAATTGGAATATAAAATTATGTAAAATAAATTATAACAATAATAATTTTAATAAAACTTAAAGAAACCAACTCCTGAAATCTTAGTACCGGTATACAACAGTTCGTTTCTGTACGATCATGAGTTTGGAATTGTATAGAAAGTCAACAAAGAGACAATCGCATGTTTTAAATGTCGAGAGTTTTAGTTATTAAAATGTATTAGAAGTGAAATTTAGACCACGAAATGTAAAATGATTTTACGAAAAACTAAAAGTCATGTTCATTAATCTCAAAAACACAACGATGTAAACTTCAAAGGCAATTTAAAAAGGGCTTTAATATTTCACTAAACCACCTTTTTTTGATATAATTAACACAAAACAGCATGTTGAATTGGTATTTTATTTCAACACCTTCTTCCTTGTTGACTTCAATAATAAACAAACTATAATTTGACATTGATTTTAAATAGTAATAAAAAAAAGCAAGTAAGTTTTAAGTAATCTTCCAGTTTGAATTATAAAGGATGTCATTTTGTCATTTAATGCTTACAAATAATCTCAAAACTGTCAGGCTATTATCACCTATATGAACCTTTTGATAGAACAGTGTATATTTCTAGTGTTGTTTTAGCAGTTTTAATATTTTCTAACTGTTTTAGATATAATGGAACTTAAGATAAAAATATTTTCGTTTTACTTCTGTTCTTCTAGTTCCAATTAGACTTGCGTCACCATGAATGATTTAATTAATTGTGATTAATCCTAATGACAGCTAGAGCTCAAAACACAAGAACTAATTGCAGAATCAATTAAAAAACTGTAGAAATTTTTTAAATTGCGGTAAACTGTAATTAAAGAGAAACTATTTCAAATCGAAATTCTACGTTTACTTTATTTTCGAGAATTTAACATCCAAATTTCCTTAAAAAAATATTTATTCACTTATTTATATATTTATTTATGTTTAATAATCACAAGTTATAATCTTATGAAGCAGTAGTATGCAACCACAAATGGGATAAACCGAAATGAACTTTAAAATTTAAACTTCTTCATTCTTTGGAACTGAAATCTGAGTAACCACTTTGTTTGCAATTTGATTATTCGTTTATTTATAATAAGGAACTGTGATGCTGTTACCGAAATCTTTTTTATTTTGATTTTTTTGATGTTTTCAGAGATAGAACAGAAAGATTTAGCTAAGTAAAAGATTTTTGTTTCAAATCAATTATGGTTTTAATGTCTACTTGCTTTTGTTAGTATTTCATTTCTTTATTTCTTCGATCATAGTGAAATAAATAATGTGGAATTCATCCTTGATGGTAATTCTATGAAATGGTAATTTCTCTCATTTTCCTCTCTACATTTATTATGAAAATATGGAAATGTAAAATCATACTTCTTCACTAAGCAAACTTTTCAAACTATTCCAGAATTAGAAATGAATAAACTCTCAAATGTTGCAATTGCTATATCTACATTTTATGGCTATAAACATACTTCGGAATAAACATACTTATCACTTGAAACAAGCATTGCATATGTTACGAAATCTGTAACGTACATGTGTACAGTAAATGTTTCGTCTATAAATTTTTAGAAATTCCAAAACTGTTCTCCTTCTAATCCTGATAATCGGCTCTTTAGAAAATAAAGAAAACATCAAGTGAACATGTTATAAAATAGCATACGAAATCTTCACTTACAAACTAAGAAAATAACATAAAAGGAAGAATAAAAGAAGGACAAGATGAAGATGGCCAGAAGAGAAATAACACCAAGTTCATGAAAATGAAAAAAGAAAGAATTTCTTATTAGCCTTCTATTACTTAGGCGTAAAGATTGAATTGAAAAACTCAGTTTACTTTTCCTATATCAATTACTTAAGTTTTCAAAACAACAAAGAAAAAATAATCTAAAGAGTTTACCACAACTTATGAATTGCAAATTTTGTATACTGTAAAAGGATGTTATTTGTTTGACATAATTTCCTTTGACAAATTATACTTTAGGAAACATTAGAGCCCTTTTACTTAAGAAAAAGATCAAAACAATCTTGAATAATTTGTTGTACTTATGCTAACATATTGAAAGGATTTTTAGTTAAAACTAAAAATAAAGACTTTTGGTTTTTAAGAAAAAAATTTGTTGGCTATTTACTAAAAGTCTACTAAATTTACTAAAAATAAATACTAAAAAAATAGACAAATACTTTTACTTAGTTTACTTTTACAAAGTTTGTATGATTTTTTTATTATCTACATGGATTATAAATGGACCTTTTCATCTATAAGATAGAGAGAGAATAAAATCCTAGATAGAATGTAGTGCAACCACTAGAATAGATGGAATAACTGTGAAACTGGTGATCATTAAATTTTAACCAATTAAAAGGCCCAATCGTCAAACATAGTTCCTTATTAAATGAGCAAAATTACAACTTGTTTACACCGCGCAAATAAACATAAAATAAATACAATAAATTCTATTTAAATTTACTTAGGATGTAATTATTTGAAATGTGGACTGAATAATGCATGGTATACTATATTTAGATAATAGCATCTATATACGATGTTTAGATTATATGAATAATATTTATATAATGTTTCTATGTACAACATGGGCTTGAGTAATTTTCTAAAAACACTATTGAGGAAAAATGCTTATAAAATCAGTATGAATGTATGATATCTTGAATATTTATTTAATTGGTGTACAGATCTTTTTCGAAATTTATCATATAACTTATATCTACATGAAGAGAATATCTATTAGAATTTTTTTATATGAATTACTGTGCAGAAATTTGTGAATAAACTTCAAAAAATTCATGTAATTATATATTAATTTAATGAACCTTACCATTATTGTAATATATAATAACTGTGCCACCTTCTAGTTCATTTCTGTCAGATGCTGGGATATGATTAAGATTAACGGGATTAAGACGACTTAACACTGAAATTTACAGATTGGAGCTGTTGTCGGCAAACTTTAAAGATTAAGTCCTTGTAATATAAAGTTTAATTTTTTGGATTTTACAATTTACAAATAGTTTTAACTTTAAGAAATATAATGAACACTAAAAAGATGAAAGTAGACTTTAAGTTCCTTTTTATTCTTAATGATCAGTTCTTGTGTAATTTTATCTCTTATTTTAAGACAATTTTTTTCTTCATATTTAATTTCTTTTCATAGTTCAGTTATCCATTGCTGCTATTAATAGAAACATTGCTTCAACTCTATACTATTGTATTCGGAGTTCGATCAGCGGTGAAGATTTTCAAATAGGACTATCCTCCAAGGCGGTTTGGTGGCCACCAATCTTCTTTCCTATGTAGTAAATATGGCTTAGGTTTTCAATAACCTCACAATCCGTATTTATAAAAGAAAGCATTGGGTTTTTCTGTCCGCTAATTCTCCGAAAGCATGAGACACACAAATACAAATAAGTTACCAAAAGTTAGGTATAGTCTGCTATTGAGGATGCCTGCATTTCATTTTTCATCAACCGTAAGTCACTTGAGGTAAGATCAAAGGCTAAATAGTTGTCGGCTTTCCCATACACACACACACACAACACACACACACATACACGACGAGCACGTGATCTTGGATTCCAAGATCCCTTTCTCAGTCAGCTGGGAAGCCCAATGGAAAGCCACTAAAATTGGGTTTGGTTACTTTAAATATATATATATATATATATATATATATAAAAAAAACATGGTTTGCTAGATTATCGTAAATTAAACTAGGTACGGTGAAATAAGTATGTCACACTTTAATTTTATAGCATACTTAGAAGACATAATTTTTTTTTTTGCATGTAACAATTCCAAGAAATATTTACATCTTTTTTAAGATTTCAGTAAAAGAAAACGGTCTCATTCCTTTCTTACATTTTTTTCCTTAAGAACCAATTCTAATTTTAAGTATGAAGCATCCCTAGTAATCATTCAAATCTTCTGTTATCATGAACGACACAATAGTTGTGTATTTAAAGAATGAAAGTAAGATGGAAAAAGTAACTAAAAAATACTTTTAGCAAAATTTACATACGTAATTGAAGATCTAAGGAAGAATATTTCTTTCACAAAATCAGCTGACGAGTACACAAACAGCACTTTTAAGATTCAGTAAAAAGTTCAAGATTATCATTTGCCATACATATATCCACATGTGCTTGCAGGAAATAATGACTACTTTATAAGACAATCAGGACACCGATAGCTGAATGGAAAGTAAAATATTCAGAAAGACACAAAACAAATCTGCTACTAAAACTGAATGCAGATTCGTGACTGTTGGCCTTTTAAGAAGTTTCTGTCAAAAAAACCAGTTACATATTTATTAATAATTCTTTTTTCATTTCTTACTAGCATCGTAGCTTCTGTATATATTGATGACAAGTATTTAACAACTTAAATCATAAAAACAAAACAAGGGCAGCACAATGAATAATAAAATGCCTTTCTGGTACAATTATGAGAGGGAATCGGGAACGGCCGTTTCG